>SJXQ01010488.1:173714-221243 GCA_006408695.1 Aepyceros melampus
TTATTCCTCGGACCAGAATTTCTCAGACCGGTTCTGCAGGCCGGTCTCTCCGACGACTCGCTCTCCTAGACTTGTTCTTTAGGAACATCAGGCTCCCACACCTCTCTCTCTCTATCTCTCTGTCCTCTTGTACTTTACCTCCAGGCTGAATTCCCATCTGGAGCGGGAGGCTCACCACGTCTACTTACTTGCCCTGGCTATAAGTTCTGCAAGAAAAGTGGACCCACAGTGGGGCCCCTTTAGAGATTCAAGCGGACGCCAGTGGCCTACGTAGATGGTGCAAACCTCTTGTCTTGAGGTTTTATTGGCTTTCCCCGTAAACCAAGTTATTCAGCCTCCTATTTTCATTAATTTCCTACTGTTCTATCCTGTCCTGAGCTATCCTGTCCTATCCTTTCCTATCCGCCTGCTCCGTCCCACCTTTGAGCATCCCTGGATCCACCGGGGCTGGTCCCCAGCGTTTGAGCAAGCTCTGGGAGATGGTGAAGGACAGGGAAGGGAAACCTGGTGTCCTTGGGGTCACAAAGAGTCAGACATGACCAAATGACTAAACAACAACAACATCAACAACAACATCAACACCACCACCACCACCACCAACATTAACAACAACAACAACATTGTATATTCAATGGATATCTTTCCTTTTTTTGAATTGTTTTCCCTCACCTATTTACAATCTGGGAGATTGTAAAAAATTGTTTTTGTATATCACCTTTTCACTCTTGCTTTCCTAGTATACCTTTCTCCATATGCTAAAAAAATTGATAGGATTTCAGCTTGACCCTGATATTATTGGAATCAGTCTAATCTCAGAACATTTTTGAATTTTGTGAATTTCTAATTTTATTTTGAATATATGCTCTCTCTCCTCCCTCCTTCTTTCTTCTTTTTCATCTTCTCCTTTCCCTTTCTCTTTCTCTTTCTCCTTACCTTTCATATCTTCTGTTGGGTTTTTTTTTTTTTTTTCTGTCATTCTATGTTTTTTATCTACCCTCAGAGTGAAACATTTGCAAATTAGTAGGGATTCTTAATATAAGCACCAAAATGATGAGGCTTTGCCATTTATTAGTTTTCTTACTTTGAGTGTAAGTTATTCAACAACTCTGTTTTGCACTTTCCTCATCTTTTAAGTGGGGTTTAAAAACAATGGCCATCTCATAATGTCATGGTGGGATTAAATAATTATTGAACTAGAACTTGGTAAATACTGTATAAATGTTGGTGGCTATTGTTATTATTATGCAAACTTTTCTTCCTCCTTGTGGGACGACAGACCTTCCCTCCATTGGACAGTACAGATGTCCATGGTACTGAGGCAGAGTTCAGTGTAGTTGTTATCTCTGATGTTCTGAGGAAACACTTAGAAGGTCTAAAGGGTTTTTAAATTTCATGCCTTCTTCTCCATGTCTTATTAAGTTTTGAACATTTTTCCATTTCTCCTTTGTTCTCATTATTCAGTTACCCCACAAATGTATTTTATGTATGGGTAGTTTATGTCATGATGGCAAGACAGTTATGGATGAAGGTTGTTTTACTAATTTTTGACAATAATGATGATAATTTCCACTATTTTTAGTATTAACATCCATCAAGTATATTATAAGGGACTTCTGCTTCTAGCTACAATGGAATAAGGAGAACCAGATTTAACCTTCCACTTGAAACTCCTGATAAAAAAAACTTAGACAAACATATAACCAATAATAATGAGACACTGAAACTGGAAGTAGAGGACAGTGATACTTGACAGAAGGCAGACAACCAAGAGGAACCTAGTGAATACCCCATCTTGCTTTCAAGAAGGATTTTACAAGTTCATTGCAGGGTGAAAAACCTAAACAGAGCCTGGAAATCTCTCAGGGTTTAGGAGACATTGTTCAGAGATGAGGAGAGCCGAAACAGAATACACATGGCAGAGTCCTGGGGAGAAGGGAACTGCACACTGAGTGAGTGTTTTCTGTCAGATATTCAGATAAAGATGGCTCAGTGCCTCCCTGTGAGGTAACTACACAAGTCCAGGAAGGATTACTGGAAAGAACTAGGCAGGGCAATACCTGGAGCCCACACGGGATCAGGAAGAGTTTATGTTCTCACTAGGCAGAGTAAAATGACCTACAACACCGAGCATCAAGTACACTCTCAGTGTCACAAAGTATAGAGTCAAGCTACAGCTATGCCAAAGCCTTTGACTGTGTGGATCACAATAAACCATGGAAAATTCTGAAAGAGTTGGGAATACCAGACCACCTAACCTGCCTCCTGAGAAATCTGTATGCAGGTCAGGAAGCAACAGTTAGAACTGGACATGGAACAACAGACTGGTTCCAAATAGGAAAAGGAGTACATCAAGGCTGTATATTGTCCCCCTGCTTATTTAACTTCTATGCAGAGTACATCATGAGAAATGCTGGGCTGGAAGAAACACAAGCCAGAATCAAGATTGCTGGGAGAAATATCAATAACCTTAGATATGCAGATGACACCACCCTTATGGTGGAAAGTGAAGAGGAGCTAAAAAGCCTCTTGATAAAAGNTGAGGGTACTTGTCACAAAGTAGGACCTCAGGAATTGTTCATTTTTCTTTTGGCCTTGTGTCTTACTGAGAACTGAACATCTGTCTATTGTAGAAGACAGGACATTGTTCAAATAAATAACTGTAGGCGCTGTAACAAAAACAGAAGAGATATGCAGTTGACTCCTTTGTCATGGAGAAAACGATTTTCTCCAGGTGACTCACAGTAACAAAGGCATAAAAGAAGCCAAAACAACATGATTTAAGGTAAAATTTCTGTACACATTATACACATGAGTAATACAGGGAAACCCCATTCCTAGTTGATATCAGCCTGGGTCTGAAGGCAGATCTGATTTCAGAACGTGCTAAAGCCTTTGATGCAACCTTAAATTGTTTGGGTAGAAGATGCTGAGAGGAGACATACAATTTGGGGAAAGAATACTAATGTTTTTGTGGTATCTAGTTCCTCCACCAGGAATCAGATCTTAGCCCTGGCAGTGAAATCACTGAGTCCTAACAATTGGACCACCAGGGAATTCCCAGAATACTTATTCTGAGGGAACAAAATGTCAACAATCACATGATTATACCAATGCGTATGGAATAATTTAACAAAATTCAACACTCTTTCAGAAGATTAGAGGGGAGCATCCTCTATTTCAGGAAGAACATCTACCAAGGTAACATTATATTCACTGGAGAAAGACGGAATGTTTTTCTTCTGAGATGGGGAACAAGACAAGGATGCTTATTCTCACCACTCTTATTAAACATAGTGCTGGAAGTTTTAGCCAGAGCAGAGAGTCAAGAAATGTAAATATAAGGTATAGAGATAAGAAAGGAAAAGATAAAACCATCTCTGAAGAAAGTCAACCTTCTTCATTGAAAATACAAAAAAAAAAACCCACCCCCAAAACCCTCCTAGAACTAATAACTGAGTTCAGCCAGATCACAAGATATAAGATAAACTACAAAAATGGTATTTTTTAATTCTAGCAACAGACACATGGACACTAAAAAAAAAAAAAATTATATGTCGATCTAACAAAATATGTATAAGACTTTCATAATGAGGATTACAAACCACTGTTAAAACAAACTGAATATGCTCTAAATAAATGAAGAGACATATGGTGCTGATGAAGTGAAAAGACTCAACACAGTAAAGATATTTATCTCCTCAAATTGATTTACAGGCTTAACACAATTCCTATCAAAATCCCAGCAAGATATTTTTATAAATGTTATCAAGATTGCTCTAGAATTGATAAAGAGAGGTAATCTGCTAGACAGTTACTGTGTGCCATACCCTGGGCTAGAGAGTCTATTAATGCATGCTGCCAAGGCTTCCCCTGTTAATACAAATCTCCCCCACCAAAAAAAAAGACAAAAATATGTACTCACTCTGACTGCCTGTGACTTCTGTACATACAAGTGGCAGAAGCCTATCACCCCTGCCCCTAATTGTAAGAGGGGTCAGCATCAGTAAAAGCACTAGAGCTTGCATTAGAAGGGGCTTCCCAGGTGGCACCAGTGGTGAAGAACCCACCTGGCAATGCAGGAGACATAAGAGGTGCAGGTTTGATCCCTGGATTGGGAATATCGCCTGGAGAGAGAAATGGACATTCCAGTATTCTTGCCTGGAGAATCCCATGGACAGAGGAGCTGGCAGGCTAGAGTCCATGGAGTTGCAAAGAGTTGGACATGACTGAAGTGACCGTGTTAGAATACTCAGCCAACTAGCTGAGGGCAAATCATTCATCTTTCTGTTTCCTCATCTCTAAAATGAGGAGACTGACATTACAAAAGTACTGTAAAGCTCAAATGAGATAATAAAGGGAAAAGTACTGCTTAAAATTTATATAATTGTTATTTGTTATTAATAAATAAAAAATAACAAAACAGAATAATTAAAGGCTCTGGTGATGTCTAAGTTTGTTAAGGGCACAAGACTCCTTGGAAGCTCATTCTGCTGGCATTTCTTCTCTCTTGCTCAGGCACACACACCACTCAACACACATTAGTCTCACTGCTACTGCTTCCCTTCTTTACCATCAGTCCTTACAAAAAAAAAGAAAAAAATGATCTTTAGTGGATGAAAACAAGTCTAGGTTTTCTTGGCTCATGTTGTTCTGTCACTAAGTTGTGTCTGACTCTTTGTGACCCCTTGGACTGCAGCATGCCAGCCTTACCTGTCTTCCCTAGCTCCCGGAATTTGTTCAGACTCATGTCCATTGATTTGGTGATCTTATCTAACCACTTGGTTCATACACGGGGATAAATGTAAAATAAGGAAACAAGGAAAAATTGAGGGATGTGCACTCCCTTCACTTCAGTGAATACTAATTGCGTGTCTAGTAGGTATTTATACAATGCTTTAAGAGGGCTTCCCAGGTGGTGCAGGGGTAAAGAATCTGCCTGTTAGTGCAGGAGACCTAAGAGATGTGGGTTTGATCCCTGGGTTGGGAAGATCCCCTGGAAGAGGAAACGGCAACCCACTCCAGCATTCTTAACCAAAACATTCCATGGACAGAGGAGCTTGGTGGTCTGCAGTCTATGGGGTTGCAAAGAGTCAGACACACACAGTGCTCTAAGAACACACAGCTGAAGAAAACACAATCCCCGCCCTGAAGGACTTCACAGCCTAGGAGAGGAGACAGAACAGTGTAAAAATAATCTATAAAATGTTATAGAGAGGAAATTACCTGGCAGTCCAGTGTTAGTGGGCTTCCCCAGTGGTCAGCAGTAAAGAATCCACCTGCAATTCAGAAGACACAGGAGACAAGAGTCCAATCTCTGGACTGGGATGATCCCTTGGAGGGGGACATGGCAACCCACTCCAGTGTTCTTGCCTGGAAAATCCCATAGATAGGAGAACCTGGAGTCCCCAGGGTCACCAACAGTAGGACATGACTGAAGCTACTGAGCACACAGCACGCTGGGTTCAATCCCTAGTTGGGAAACTAAGATCCTGCAAGTTGCTCAGCAAAAAAAAAAAAAAAGTGATGGAGAAACACAAAAATGCCTCAGCAATTCCTTGGTATGTCAAGGAGGACACCTGAGCTGAGCACAGTGAGAGGGACCAGGAAAGGAGCAGGGTGCACAGGTGATTTCAGGTCCCTATGTCACTAAGTATCAGCAAATATTCTCTTAAAGAGAGGATCCTATGGAGGTGGATAGAAACCAGGTCAAAGAAAGGTGTGTTTACCATGCTGAAAGACGGACTTTACTCTCTTAACCGAGAGAAGCCATTGGAGAGCTTTTAACCCCAAGAGCAACATGGTCAGAGTCGGTGCTCTAGATAGATTTCCTAGTGACAGTGAAAATAAAAGACCTGAGGGGGAGAAAAATAGAGGTAGTAGGACAGGGGTGTGGGTTAGGAGGTGGGCAGGAAGTATAATCATCCAGGCAAGAGATAAGGGAGGAAAGAATCAGGCAGCGGCAGTCAGAAATATAGGAAGGATAAAACTGGTAAGATCATGATCGACTGAACATGGGGATGCAGGCAGAAATGAAGAAAAAGGAAGTAGTCCATAGTGTCCCCTAAGTTTCTGTCTTGGATAATCAGGTAGGTAAGGTGAGGGTTCTTGTCTGGAGAATCCCAGGGACGGGGGAGCCTGGTGGGCTACTGTCTATGGGATCACACAGAGTCGGACACGACTGAAGCAACTTAGCAGCAGCAGCAAGGTGAGGGTAGAAGTGGGGGGTTCATCTGACAGCACTTGCATTTGGAGGAGTAGAAAGGGACAGGGAAATGGCAATGATGCATCCATTCAGGTGAGCCTGGGATGGTAAAGGAGACAAGTAAACAAGAGGAGTCCCTTGGAGGTTTCTTCCTATCAGAATAGCTGGCGAATGACAGCTAGCTTGGGTTTGTACAAGAAATACTCAAAGACTAGAATTCACACAGACAGTGATGATAAATACCAAGAAAGTCAAAATCTCCATGCTTGGCCCCAGAATACTATCATTCCATCATCCAAACACATAAACATTCAAGAGACCAGCAAAAAGAAAACTGTGACAACTCCAACTTAAAATGGCTCAAAGCAGAATAAGGAAACCAGTGTGGTTGGTGTGCTCGCACCTCACGTCTACTCCTCACAGAGCCCAGAGCAGTTACATGCAGGCCACTACCCTCCTACTGTACCATCTGAATAAGGAACAAGGAAATGCCACATATATGCTGTGACAGGGTGCCAGCAGAGGAGCCTCAGAGTCACTTGTGTAAAATAAACACGCCCAATACTACCGAGTCCACATGGTCTCAAAGCCCTGTGACTTTCTGCCCCCTAACTTCTCCCTCCTCCCATACCCTCCATCTCCCTTAGATCACTGAACCTTTTTCCTCTGTCGCAACTCTGTCACCAATTGGGTTGTTTATTGTGTTTCTGTTTGAGGATAACAGAAGCAAAACTCTCTTAAAAAAAAAAAATCTGTTCCTCTTACTGCAGGTGCCCCTTACCTATCAAATAACTCATTTGCCCGCATGCACCAAGCAGCTCTGTGCTTTCCCTCTGCTGTTTGCAGTCTTAGTCACAGCTCCATGGAAGGATTAGGTGCAAATGTCACTCTGCCGTTTCCTTCAGTAGATTGTGCAAGTGTAAGTTGGATTGTGTAAGTGAATATTAGCTCTTTCCCTGCAATGTTAATACAGCAAGCAGTGTTTGAGGGGTTTTTTTTTTTTTTTGGTTTTTTTTTTTCTTCCTTGCAGAGGAATAGAATGAGCAAGCAAAGAGCCATGCCTTTCTTTCCCTTGGCAGGCAGGAGTAGTGAACTGAGAAGCCTGCCAAACTGCCAGCCCACATATGGAACGTGTCCAAGGACCCAGGGACTGAAATTCAGAATGGCTACTAACTCTTCGGACGAGCTTACTGGAAATGATTTCTTTAGGAGGAAAATCCTTTTTTGCGGGGGGAGGGGCTGCGGTGTGGCACTTTCAGTGAAGCTGTGATATTAAGACCTCCCTTGCAGTAGAGGGAGCAGCGCAAAGAATGCTTTTACTAGAGAACAGTAATTGGCAAACTGGACAAGTGGTATCTTTCTCTGTGGTAGCCCAGCAGATCTCATCTCAACTTTGTTTAGTCTCATCACTCTTGCAAACTCAGATCCCACTGCTCCTTCAGATCTGTGTGGGCCAGAGAGCTCAAATTCAGTCTGGGGACAAGTGCTTATATGCCATCTGATTGACATGTGGGTTAGCCATAAGTATAAAAATTGGGAGTAAGTCTTTAGAAACATTTATAGCAGTTCAACAGGGTAGTTACCTAGATCCAGGTGGCACTGGTGGTTCTTTACCTGCCTGCCAATGCAGGAGACAAAGGAGATGCAGGTTCAACCTCGGGGTCAGGAAGATCCCCTGGAGAAGGAAATGGCAACCCACACCAGTATTCTTGCCTGGAAAATTCCATGGACAGAGGAGGCTGGTGGGCTACAGTCCATGGTGTTGTGTCTGACAAAAAGTCAGACACAACTGAAGCTACTCATCTAAAGGGTAGTTTGGTACCTAATAACTTAAAAATTAGGTTTGTCCTTTTAAATATCATTTTTCTAAGAATTCACTTTTATTTTATAAAAGTATAAATTAGCCAAGGTTTAGAAAAAAATTTTTAAGAAGATCTGGATTCCCACAGATTGATAGAGAAGTACTGATAAATAAAGAGCACCAGACAGAATTCAGGTGTCCTGGGCGCCACACTTTGCTGTTTCATCAACTGTGCTGTTGTTGTTGTTCAGTTGCCAAATCATTTCTGACTCTTTGCAACCCCATGGACTGCGGCACGCCAGACCTCTCTGTCCCTTACCACCTCCCAGAGTTTGCCCAAGTCGATGTCCATTACATTGACGATGTCATCCAAACATCTCATCCTCTGACACCCTCTTTTCCTCCTGCCTTAATTCTTTCATTAGCTATATGAATAGACAATTCACTTTGTCCCAAGAAGATAAAAACTCATGTCTATAAAGGCAAGGGGATGATGAAGATTGGACTTTAACCATACCTACCTTCTTGCTTAACAACACCACTGTCTACCCTGGATAAAATATACAGATAGTTCTGTAATTTTTTCCCCCTTTAAACATATCCAACTTGACAAAGTCCTGTGGATTTTATCCCTGAAATGCACCTCATACCTCCTCACCCTGCCTTCGGCCACTTTAGGTCTCCTCCAAATTGAGCCTCCTGTCTCCAGGTTTGGTTCACATCTCCTGCCTTAATTCTTTCATTAGCTATATGAATAGACAATTCACTTTGTCCCAAGAAGATAAAAACTCATGTCTATAAAGGCAAGGGGATGATGAAGATTGGACTTTAACCATACCTACCTTCTTGCTTAACAACACCACTGTCTACCCTGGATAAAATATACAGATAGTTCTGTAATTTTTTCCCCCTTTAAACATATCCAACTTGACAAAGTCCTGTGGATTTTATCCCTGAAATGCACCTCATACCTCCTCACCCTGCCTTCGGCCACTTTAGGTCTCCTCCAAATTGAGCCTCCTGTCTCCAGGTTTGGTTCACATCATATTGTTGTTGCTGCTGCTGCTGCTAAGTCACTTCAGTCGTGTCCGACTCTGTGCGACCCCATAGACGGCAGCCCGCCAGTCTCCCCCGTCCCTGGGATTCTCCAGGCAAGAACACTGGAGTGGGTTGCCATTTCCTTCTCCAATGCATGAAAGTGAAAAGTGAAAGTGAAGTCGCTCAGTTGTGTCTGACTCTTAGCGACCCCATGGACTGCAGCTTACCAGGCTCCTCCATCCATGGGATTTTCCAGGCAAGAGTACTGGAGTGGGGTGCCGTTGCTTCTCCGCATTGTTGTTAGAAGGACCTTAATGAAATAAGATGTGTTCCTCTGCTTACAGGGCTTCCCAGGTGGCACTAGTAAATAACCTGCTTGCCAATGCAGGTTAGATGTAACAGACACAGGTTCGATCCCTGGGTCAGGAAGATCCCCTGGAGGAAGGCATGGCAACCCACTCCAGTATTCTCACCTGGAGAATCCCGTGGACAGAGGAGCCTGGCAGGCTGCATTCCATAGGTTCGCATAGAGCTGGATATGACTGAAGCAGCTTACAGAGGAGTGCCTTGTTGCCATATACAACACATTCCAAACTTTGCTGAATCTCCAACGCTGTCATTAACTGACTAAAGACTACACTTCTGGCCTCATCTCCAAATACCCTCCTAAACCACCCTAAGCCCCAACCACTCCAGGCTCCTTCCTATTCCTCAGAACCCTTGTTACACCTCAACTCCATGCCTTGGTTCACACTGTTCCCCCTTCCTCCTCTTCCATGTCCATCTGGCTCTTTCATCCTTCAGAGCTCATCTCACATCACTATCTCTATGGATTTTCTCTAGCATTGCTCTTCTTCTACCAGATATTATTATTCTTATATGTAATCTTTCTTCTCACTTTATATTTATATTTATGTATATATTTCATATAGTTATTAGTTTACCTGTTTTGTTTCTGCTTTCCCTTTCAAAACCAAGATTCCTTATGAATTTTTTTCTTTTTTTTTTTTTGCTGTGCCACATGGCATGCAGAATCTTAGTTCCCCTGACCAGGGATCAAACCCATGCCCCCAAAGTGTAAGTGTGAAATCCTTACCACTGGAGTGCCAGTCCAGTCCCACAATTTCCTTATGAATCTTAATTATGCCAGCAACTAGTATAGTACCCCACCTACAGGAGACAGTTGTTTATGTCCTTATTATAGGTTGAGACACTTTTTCATTCATTCACTGAGGACCACCATGTGCCAAGCTGTCAAGATGGAATGATGACTAAGACAGACAAGGTCACAGCCATCATGGAGCTTAATTACAATGTAGGAGACAGAAAACAAACAAATAAGGTGATAAACAAAAACAAATAAACAAGTCAGATAATTAGAAACGGTCACTGAGATTATTGCTATGAAGAATCTAAACAGACTGATGAGATAGCGCCTGCCTGAGGAGGCACATCAGGAACACTCTTTTTGAGAAAATAACCCTTGAACTGAGATCTGAAGACAAGAAGAGCAGAGAGGGAAAGGGCCCAGCCTGTTCAAGGAACAAAGAGAAAGCTAATTTTTTGCATAACGAGCACGGTTGAGTCATATGAAATGAAGTTGGAAAAATGGGCCCCAGTATGTGGGACCTCACGAGGGTGTAGTAAGGAGTTTAGATTTTACTCTGGGCTAAAAGTCTTTGAAGAGTTTTAAGCATGGGGGTTGCCTTGGGCAGAATGAAATCTTAAGAAACTTACTCTAGTTCTATAAAGATTGCATTAAAGAGGAGCAGGGACTTCTAATGTGGTTCTGTTCGGTTCAGTTGCTCAGTCATGTCCGACTCTCTGCGTCCTGATGAACTGCAGCACGTCAACCCTCCTTGTCCATCACTAACTCCTGAAGCTTACTCAAATTCATGTCCATCGAGTCAGTAATGCTATCCAACCATCTCATCCTCTATCATCTCCTTCTCCTCCTGCCTTCAATCTTTCCCAGCACTGGGGTCTTTCCAAATGAGTCAGTTCTTTGCATCAAGTGGCCAAAGTATTGGAGCTTCAGCTTCAGCATCCATCCTTCCAATGAATATTCAGGACTGATTTCCTTTAGGATTGACTTGTTTGATCTCCTTGCAGTCCAAGGGACTCTCAAGAGTCTTCTCCAACACCATAGTTCAAAAGCATCAATTCTTCAGTGTTCAGCTTTATGGTCTAGTTCTCACATCCATACATTCCAGGTGGTGCTAGTGGTAAAGAATCCACCTAACAATGCAGGAGATATAAGAGACATGGGTTCGATCCCTGGGTCAGGAAGATCCCCTGGAGAAGGGAATGGCAACCCACTCCAGTATTCTGCTTGGAGAATTCCATAGATGGAGGATCCTTGCAAGCTATGGTCCATTGGGTCACAAAAAGTAGGACACAACCAAATGACTGAGCATGCAAAGAGGAGAAAGAGATCAGGAAACAGACGAAGAGGTGATTCAAGGGCAGAGGTGATGCTTGCTTAGACTGGGTAAGACAGCAAAGGTTGGGAGTGGGGGAAATGGGCCTATCAGAGATGTCATTTGGAGTTCAAATTAGAAGAGTTGGTGATAGATTGAATATGTGTGGGGCTAGAGCATCTGGTCCCATCACTTCATGGGAAATAGGTGGGGAAACAGTGGAAACAGTGTCAGACTTATTTTGGGGGGCTCCAAAATCACTGCAGATGGTGACTGCAGCCATGAAATTAAAAGACGCTTACTCCTTGAAAGAAAAGTTATGACCAACCTAGATAGCATATTCAAAAGCAGAGACATTACTTTGTCAACAAAGGTCTGTCTAGTCAAGGCTCTGGTTTTTCCTGTGGTCATGTATGAATATGAGAGTTGGACTGTGAAGAAAGCTGAGCACTGAAGAATTGATGCTTTTGAACTGTGGTGTTGGAGAAGACTCTTGACAGTCCCTTGGACTGCAAGGAGATCCAATCAGTCCATTCTAAAGGAGATCAGCCCTGGGTGTTCTTTAGAAGAAATGATGCTGAAGCTGAAACTCCAGTACTTTGGCCACCTCATGCAAAGAGTTGACTCATTGGAAAAGACTCTGATGCTGGGAGGGATTGGGGGCAGGAGGAAAAGGGGACGACAGAGGATGAGATGGCTGGATGGCATCACGGACTCAATGGACGTGAGTCTGAGTGAACTCCGGGAGTTGGTGATGGATAGGGAGGCCTGGCGTGCTGTGATTCATGGGGTCACAAAGAGTTGGGCATGACTGAGCCAATGAACTCAACTGAACTGAGAGAGAACTAGTGGGAATATGGTAATCAAGGATGACCCTGAGGTTTTGGCTTGAGTGTCAAGAAAGAGATTGGTGGTGTGGACTGAATCGTATGGACTGAATTTATTCAGCTGAATTGAATCGGTGAGGAAGTTTAGGGACTGGGTTCTGTTCAGTGGGCTGTGGGAGAGACTAGGAATTAAGAGTTCTGCTTTGGTAGGAGGTGTGTATTAGACAACCAAGAGGAGCTGTCAAGGATTAAGAAACAATTGATATAAAAGGAAACTGAGGCTGAAAAACAGGTATACAGGTGCCAAGTGTTAGAACTCCACTAAGCTAAGCAACCTCTTCACTATACATGCTTGCTAAGTTATGTCAGTCATGTCCGACTTTTTGGACTGTAGCCTGACAGGCTCCTCTGTCCATAGAATTCTCCAGACAAGAATACTGGAGGGGGTTGCCATGCCCTCCTCCAGGGGATCTTCTCAACCTAGGGATCGAACTTGAGTCTCTTATGTCTCCTGCTTTGGCACGTGGATTCTCTATCACTAGTGCCACCTGGGAAGCTGTCTCCACTATATGGAAAAATTATCAATTATTTCTTCCAGCCATGATTAGAATATAAGTACAAAAGATTTGGGAAGAGAAAGATCAAAGAAATAGCCAAAGAACAGTTTTTGTTAAATTTGGGGAGGGGAGACTGTTTGTTTCTCCTCAGCATAACCTTTAGAAAAAGAAAGACAAGTGAAACAAAACTTCTCTCATGGGGTCTAGTTCAGAACATGCACTCTGCAGCACCTTGGATTCAGATACAATCTCTACCAGTTATCCCTATGTGACCTTGAAAAAGTTTCCTGAAGACTTTACTCCTTGGTTCTTGATGTATGTGCTTCCTCTCTCAGTTGTTTCAGACTCTTTGCAATCCCATGGACTGTAGCTCCTCTGTCCTTGGGGATTCTCCAGGCAAGAGTACTGGAATGTGCTGCCATCCCCTCCTTCAGGGGATCTTCCTGACTCAGAGATCTAACCAAGCTCTTCAGCATTGCAGGTGGATTCTTTACCATCTGAGCCACCAGGGAAGCACTTTGTATAAAACATTTTAAAATGGGACCTACCTCCAAATGTTATCATGAGGATTACAAGTGCTTCTGGCACTGCCTGACACACAAGAGGTCACAGAACCTTAACTCTAATCTTAGCTTTTGTAAGAAGCCCCAGCAGTGCCGAACAATTTCCAGTCATCAGACAAGCCAAGCTTTCTCTCCACTGGGTCTTCCCCCAATTAGACAGGTGTCCTTAAAATCCACCATGCTATGAAAAAATGTACAATAAAAGCCACAAGGCTTATGGAAAGATATCTTCCATAACACATTTTTAATGTTTGTACCTCAAAAAGCACTATCAAAAGAGTGAAAAAAGAACCCACAGAATGGAAGAAGTTATTTGCAAATCATATACCCAATAAGGGTCCAGTATCCAGAATAGATAGAGAACATTTACAACGCAACAACAGAAAGACAAAAAATCCAATTTGAAAACAGGCAGAAGACTTGAGTAGACATTTCTCCAAATAGATACAAATGGTAAACAGGTTTATTAAAAGATGCTCACTCTCATTAGTCATTCAGTTCAGTTCATTTCAGTCGCTCAGTCATGTCCAACTCTATGCAACCCCATGATTCGCAGCGTGCCAGGCCTCCCTGTCCATCACCAACTCCCGGAGTTCACTCAGACTCACGTCCATCGAGTCAGTGATGCCATCCAGCCATCTCATCCTCTGTCGTCCCCTTTTCCTCCTGCCCCCAATCCCTCCCAGCATCAGAGTCTTTTCCAATGAGTCAACACTTTGCATGAGGTGGCCAAAGTACTGGAGCTTCAGCTTTAGCATCATTCCCTCCAAAGAAATCCCAGGGCTGATCTCCTTTAGAATGGACTGGTTGGATCTCCTTGCAGTCCAAGGGACTCTCAAGAGTCTTCTCCAACTCCACAGTTCAAAAGCATCAGTTCTTCGACACTCAGCTTTCTTCACAGTCCAACTTTCACATCCATACATGACCACTGGAAAAACCATAGCCTTGACTAGATGGACTTTTGTTGGCAAAGTAATGTCTCTGCTTTTGAATATGGTATCTAGGTGCTATAAAGAGCAATATTGCATCGAACCTGGAATGTTAGGTCCGTGAATCAAGGCAAACTGGAAGTGGTCAAACAGGAGATGGCAAGAGTGAACATCGACATTCTAGGAATCAGCAAACTAAAATGGACTGGAATGGATGAATTTAACTCAAATGACCATTATATCTACTACTGCGAGCAGGAATCCCTCAGAAGAAATGGAGTAGCCATCATGGTCAACAAAAGAGTCTGAAATGCAGTACTTGGATGCAATCTCAAAAAGGACAGAATGATCTCTGTTCGTTTCCAAGGTAAACCATTCAATATCACAGTAATCCAAGTCTATGCCCCGACCAGTATTGCTGAAGAAGGTGAAGTTGAATGGTTCTATGAAGACCTACAAGACCTTTTAGAACTAACACCCAGAAAAGATGTGCTTTTCATTATAGGGGACTGGAATGCAAAAGTAGGAAGTCAAGAAACACCTGGAGTAACAGGCAAATTTGGCCTTGGAATACGGAATGAAGCAGGGCAAAGGCTAATAGAGTTTTGCCAAGAGAACACACTGGTCATAGCGAACACCCTCATCCAACAACACAAGAGAAGACTCTACTCATGGACATCACCAGATGGTCAACACTGAAATCAGATTCATTATATTCTTTGCAGTCAAAGATGGAGAGGCTCTATACAGTCAGCAAAAACAAGACCGGGAGCTGACTGTGGCTCAGATCATGAACTCCTTATTGCCAAATTCAGACTTAAATTGAAGAAAGTAGGGAAAACCACTAGACCATTCCAGTATGACCTAAATCAAATTCCATTTCAAAGTATATGTCAAAAAAAGAAAACATTGAAAACACAAACTTGTACATGAATGTTCATAGCATCTCTAGTTATGATGACTGGAATAATTCAAACGTCTATCAGCTGATGAATAGGTAAACAAAATGTGTTAAATCCATGATGTAAAATACTGTTCAGCCACAATCAGCAACTGTTGCGTGCTGCAACAGTATAAACCTTCACATCATGCTAAGTGAAAGAAGTTGAATACAAAAAACCCATTGTATGATTCCATTTACACAAAATATCCCAAATAGGAATAGAGCTGAATATTGATATCTTACCACATGTCAGGTACTGTGCAAACACCATTTACATGTATAAACTTATTTCATCTTTATTAAAAAAAAAAAAACTATGTACAGTTAGTTTTACATATTAAAAAATGGAGGCACAAACTAGGATTTAAATCTAAAGGGTCTAGTTATAGATTATATTCATAACCACAACATAACCTGAAGTGAAGACATTCAGGTTTTAATTAAAAATAATAATAATTTAGGTGCTGGTTAATCTTGTTATTAAACTTGTGTTAGCCACACAAGTTACCAATCTGCAACCTCTGTCAGGACAATGTCTTTTCTCCTTCTCTTGGCCTTGAATGCCTCTTTCTGGAGTAATATAGGCATGCATTCCACATGTGACTTGTTTATGTCCTTTTTCTTTCTTTCTTTTTAAATTTTATTTATTTATTTTTGGCTGTGCTGGGTCTTCGTTGTTGTGCAGGCTTTTCTCTAGTTGCGGTGAGCAGGGGCTCCTCTCTAGTTGTGGTGTGCAGGCTTCTCCTTGCAGTGGCTTCTTATTGCAAAGCACAGGTTCTGGGGTGCAAAGGCTTCAGTAGCTGTGGCTCCTGGGCTCTCTAGCACAGGCTCAATAGTTATGGCACACTGGCTTACTTGCTCTGTAGCATGTGGGATCTTCCTGGCTCAGGGATTGAACTCATTTTCCCTCATTAACAGGTGGATTCTTTACCACTGTGCCATTAGGGAAGCCCCGTGTACTTTTTCTTTAAAATAGGTGTTGACAGACCTACTTTGCAAGGATGCTATAAATATACAAAATAAACTGTATAAAGCTCTGTTGTTCAGTCACTAAGTTGTGTCCGACTCTTGGCAACCCCACGGACTATGGCCCACCAGGCTCCTGTGTCCAGGGATTTCCCACACAAGAATACTGTGGAGTGGTTGCCATGTCCTCCTCCAGGGATCTTCCCAACCCAGGGCCTGAACACACGTAGGTGATTTTTTTACCTTAGCACAAGAGATTATATATCATCAGTTTAGTTCAGTCACTCAGTTGTATTCAACTCTTTGCGACCCCATGGACTGCAGCACACCAGGCCTCCCTGTCCATCACCAACTCCTGGAGTTTACTCAAACTCATGTCCATTGAGTCAGTGATGCCATCCAACCATCTCATCCTCCATTGTCCCCTTTTCCTCCCACGTTCAATCTTTCCCAGCATCAGGCTTTTTTCCAGTGAATCACTTCTTCACATCAGGTGGCCAGGGGATTTGAGTTTCACTTCAGCATCAGTTCTTCCAATGAATATTCAGGACTGATTTCCTTCAGGATGGACTGGTTAGATCTCCTTACAGTCCAAGGGACTCTCAAAAGTCTTCTCCAACACTGCAGTTCAAACGTGTCAATTCTTCGGTGCTCAGCTTTCTTTATATTCCAACTCTCACATCCATACATGACTACTGGAAAAACCATAGCCTTGACTAGACGGAGCTTTGTTGTAATGTCTCTGCTTTTTAATATGCTGTCTAGGTTGGTCATAACTTTCCTTCCAAGGAGTAAGCGTCTTTTAATTTCATGGTTGCATTGTCTGATTTTAGACACCCCCAAAATAAAGCCTGTCACTGTTTCTATTTGCCATGAAGTGATGGGACCAGATGCCATGATCTTCGTTTCTGAATGTTGAGCTTGAAGCCAACTTTTTCACTCTCCTCTGTCACTTTCATCAAGAAGCTCTTTAGTTCTTCACTTTCTGCCGTTAGGGTGGTGTCATCTGCATATCTGAGGTTATTGATATTTCTCCCAGCAATCTTGATTCCAGCTTGTGCTTCTTCCAGCCCAGCATTTCTCATGATGTACTCTGCATAGAAGTTAAATAAGCAGGGTGACAATATAC
This sequence comes from Aepyceros melampus, assembly GCA_006408695.1. Lineage (NCBI taxonomy): Eukaryota > Metazoa > Chordata > Mammalia > Artiodactyla > Bovidae > Aepyceros > Aepyceros melampus. The sequence goes on from SJXQ01010488.1 coordinate 191,090, forward strand.
AGCCTTGATGTACTCCTTTTCCTATTTGGAACCAGTCTGTTGTTCCATGTCTAGTTCTAACTATTGCTTCCTGACCTGCATACAGATTTCTCAAGAGGCAGGTCAGGTGGTCTGGTATTCCCATCTCTTCAGAATTTTCCACAGTTTGTTCTGATCCACACAGTCAAAGGCTTTGGCATAGTCAACAAAGCAGAAATCGATGTTTTTCTGGAACTCTCTTGCTTTTTCGATGAGCCAACAGATGTTGGCAATTTGATCTCCGGTTCCTCTGCCTTTTCTAAATCAAGCTTGAACATCTGGAAGTTCACGGTTCATTTACTATTGAAGCCTGGCTTGGAGAATTTTGAGCATTACTTTACTAGTGTGTGAGATGAGTGCAATTGTGCAGTAGTTGGAGCATTCTTTGGCATTGCCTTTGGGATTGGAAAGAAAACTGAATAGAAACTGGAATAGAATCTCATAGGCAAGAAATATAGAAGATGGACTATTTTTTAAAGTTTTTCTGTGTGTCCAGCTGTTTCCAACAGAGCTAGGTGCAGATCCCCTTCTCTTTACCAGCCCAATTCACAGCACCTAGCAGAAGCCAGATAAATAGAGAATTTATTTTGGTTGATGTCCAATCTACTTTTACACCATTTTTTCCTGGGTGGAAAATTAGTGATTGTTCATTTTAAAACAAAAACTCACCAGAAGGCAAAAACTGGGAAAATTTTAAGTTATCTTGACTATAACATTATATCTAGAAATAATATTATTTTTATATTTTAACATCTTTCCAGATTTATCTTTTATGTATATTTATAATAATCCCAACATGGAATTATTCAAAACATATTTGTGTGTGCAATGCTTTTTTCTTTTTTTTCCTTTCTTCCTTTTTTTTTTTTTTTTTTTTTTTAGCTCTTCCACTCTGTTTAGGGGATCTTAGTTTCACTGAGCAGGTATCAAACCTGTGCCCCCTGTAGTTGAAGTTCAAGGTTCTAACCTGATAGGAAAGTCAAAACAATGCTTTTTTCTTTAAAAAAAAAAAAAAAAAGAGATGTAGATAGATTTTCTCACATGAAGACAAATACATTTACACCAACTTTTTAAGTATAAGTATTTTTTTAAAACAAATTCTATTACAGTATCTCCCTTTCTTATAGAACTATATTCACTGATTTATGTTCAGTAATATATATTTTCAACATTTATTAAGAATGTTTTAAATCTTTTATTGGACCAGCAAAGGTGACACACAGACCTCTGCCTCTGACCTTGTGCCAAGGTAAACCTTATTTACGTTCTGTGATCTCAGACAGAGAAGGTGCAGCAAGATGCAAATATTGAAAAAAATTTAAATAGCAGCCAACCCACCAAGCAAAAATTAGGCTGGCCAAAAACTTCCCTTCGGTTTTTCTGTGTGATGGTATGGGAAACCTAAAGAAACTTTTTGGCCAACCTAATGCATCAGGTAAAGGAAATATATGTGTCTGGTTTCATCTCTGATTCACTGAAGGAAGTGAGTAACAGAGAGCCGAGGTATTATTTAGTCTGACCAATTTAATCTATATCCTAGTCTTCTATGGAATATATTCCCACTCTTACAAAAGGTGAGAGGCAAGCCAGTGAGGTAGAAAAAGGATTGTTGTTCAGTCCCTCAGTCGTGTCCAATGCTTTGCAACCCCATGGACTGCAGCATGCCAGGCTTCTCTGTCCTTCACTATCTCCCAGAGATTGCTCAGACTCATGTCCATTGAGTCAATGGTGCCATTCAATCATCTCAGCCATCTCATGGACTTCACATTTCTTGATTTCACTTACTTCGTCAATTCAGTTCAGTTGCTCAGTCGTGTCCAACTCTTTGTGACCCCATGAATTGCAGCATGCCAGGCCTCTCTGTCCATCACCAACTCCCAGAGTTTACCCAAACTCATCTCCATTAAGTCTGTGATGCCATCCAGCCATCTCATTCTCTGCCGGCCCCTTCTCCTCCTGCCCCCAATCCCTCCCAGCATCAGGGTCTTTTCCAATGAGTCAACACTTTGCATGAGGTGCCCAAAGTACTGGAGTTTCAGCTTTAGCATCATTCCTTCCAATGAACACCCAGGGTTGATCTCCTTTAGGACGGACTGGTTGGATCTCCTTGCAGTCCAAGGGACTCTCAAGAGTCTTCTCCAACACCACAGTTCAAAAGCCTCAATTCTTCGGCGCTCAGCCCTCTTCACAGTCCAACTCTCACATCCATACATGACCACTGGAAAAACCATAGCCTTGACTAGACGGATCTTTGTTCGCAAAGTAACGTCTCTGCTTTTTAATATGCTATCTAGGTTGGTCATAATTTTTCTTCCAAGGAGTAAGCGTCTTTTAATTTCATGGCTGCAGTCACCATCTGCAGTGATTTTGGAGCCCAAAAAAGTAGTCTGACACTGTTTCCACTGTTTCCCCATCTATTTCCCATGAAGTGATGGGACCAGATGCCATGATCTTCGTTTCTGAATGTTGAGCTTGAAGCCAACTTTTTCACTCTCCTCTTTCACTTTCAACAAGAGGCTTTTCAGTTCCTCTTCACTTTCTGCCATAAGGGTGGTGTTATCTGCATATCTGAGGTTATTGATATTTCTCCCAGCAATCTTGATTCCAGCTTGTGCTTCTTCCAGCCCAGCATTTCTCATGATGTACTCTGCATAGAAGTTAAATAAGCAGGGTGACAATATACAGCCTTGATGTACTTCTTTTCCTATTTGGAACCAGTCTGTTGTTCCATGTCCAGTTCTAACTGTTGCTTCCTGACCTGCATATAAGTTTCTCAAGAGGCAGGTCAGGTGGTGTGGTATTCCCATCTCTTTCAGAATTTTCCACAGTTTATTGTGATCCACACAGTCAAAAGCTTTGACATGGTCAATAAAGCAGAAATAGATGTTTTTCTGGAACTCTCTTGCTTTTTCCATGATCCAGTGAATGTTGCTAATTTGAGCTCTGGTTTGTCTGCCTTTTCTAAAACCAGCTTGAACATCAGGAAGTTCACAGTTCATGTATTGCTTGAAGAATTTTGAGCATTACTTTACTAGACTGTGAGATAAGTACAATTGTGCAGTAGTTTGAGCATTCTTTGGCATTGCCTTTCTTTGGGATTGGAATGAAAACTGATCTTTTCCAGTCCTGCGGCCACTGCTGAGTTTTCCAAATTTGCTGGCATAGTGAGTGCAGCACTTTCACAGCATCATCTTTCAGGGTTTGAAATAGCTCAGCTGGAATTCCTTCACCTTCACTAGCTTTGTTCATAGTGATGCTTTCGAAGGCCCACTTGACTTCACATTCCAGGATGTCTGGCTGTAGGTGAGTGATCACACCATTGTGATTATCTGGGTCATGAAGATCTTTTTTGTAGAGTTCTTCTGTGTATTCTTGCCACCTCTTTTAATATCATCTGCTTCTGTTAGGACCATACAATTTCTGTCTTTTATTGAGCCCATCTTTGCATGAAATGTTCCCTTGGTATCTCTAATTTTCTTGAAGAGATCTCTAGTCTTTCCCATTCTGTTCTTTTCCTCTATTTCTTTGCTTTGATCACTTAGGAAAGCTTTCTTATCTCTCTTTGCTATTCTTTGGAACTCTGCATTCAGATGGATATATCTTTCTTTTTCTCCTTGGCTTTTCACTTCTCTGCTTTTCACAGCTATTTGTAAGGCCTCCCCAGACAGCCATTTTGCCTTTTTGCATTTCTTTTTGTTGGGGGTGGTCTTGATTCCTGTCTCCTGTACAACATCACGAACCTCCGTCCATAGTTCATCAGGCACTCTGTTTCTCTGATCTAGTCCCTTAAATCTATTTCTCACTTCCACTGTATAATCATAAGGGATTTGATTTAGGTCATACCTGAATGGTCTAGTGGTTTTCCTTACTTTCTTCAATTTAAGTCAAATTCACTTACTTCCTAGTATCCTTGAATAGTTTGCTTAATTTCTCTGAGGCCCTTTTCAGTTCAGTTCAGTTCAGTCGCGCAGTCGTGTCCGACTCTTTGCGACCCCATGAATCGCAGCACGCCAGGCCTCCCTGTCCATCACCAACTCCCGGAGTTCACTCAGACTCACGTCCATTGAGTCTGTGATGCCATCCAGCCATCTCATCCTCGGTCGTCCCTTTCTCCTCCTGCCCCCAATCCCTCCCAGCATCAGGGTCTTTTCCAATGAGTCAACTCTTCGCATAAGGTGCCCAAAGTACTGGAGCTTCAGTTTTAGCATCATTCCTTCCAAAGAAATCCCAGGGTTGATCTCCTTCAGAATGGACTGGTTGGATCTCCTTGCAGTCCAAGGGACTCTCAAGAGTCTTCTCCAACACCACAGTTCAAAAGCATCAATTCTTCGGCGCTCAGCCTTCTTCACAGCCCTTTTACTTATCAGTAAAACAGAGATAGGAATAATTATCTCATCAGGTTAAGAGGATTAAATGAGACCTTGCTGAATCAAAAATCCAGTAGAAGCCTGATTCACTACTTGAAGGCCCCAAGGGCTCTCCTATGCGTTCCTGGTAAAATCCAATCTCTTTGGGAAGCCTGCCCAGCCCAATTCACCCAGGCTCTCCCATTTGCCAGTTACAGAAGCTTACTTCTGGAGATCCTTAATTCTTCATTCACTCAGTACATTTTTTCTTTTCTTTTCTTTTTTTTTTTTTTTTTTTTGAGTCCCTGCTGTGAGTAAGGCCTTGGATTAAGTGTTGGTAATACAACTGTGGAACCATACCTGAGGTCTGGTGAGGGCTCAAGGGGATTCCCAGGTGGGCACTAGTGGTAAAGAACCTACCTGCCAATGCAAGAGACATAAGACATGTGGGTTCAATCCCTGGGTTGGAAAGATCAGCTGGAGGTGGAAATGACAACCCTTTCCAGTAGTCTTGCCTGGGAAATCCATGGACAGAGAAGCCTGGTAGGCTACAGTTTATGGGGTCGCAAAGAGTTGGACAGAAGTAACTTAGTACATGTGCACAAAGAAACAAAAACATTCCTCACTACTCAGCAATCCAGACTGAAATAATTGATTCACTGAAGAATCATAAATGGATGCTAACATCATTAGGTGAAAAGCTGGGAAACGGGATGCTCAAAAATCCCTTAAAATAGAAAAATGTAATGATCATCACTTAACCCAAATGATCAAACTCAGAGCTTTCTTCTGAGCATTTGACAAGATTCTTCTCCCATATCTCTGATATTTCATTTCAAACTTTATTCCGTCTTCTTTTGCTTATTTTTCAATATATGTGTCTCTAGAGTTTAGTCTTCTGCCCTCTCCTTTTTCCTTTTAAATGTTCTTCCAGGGTGAATTCAGCCACTCCCAAGATCCTCTGAACCTGTTTCCATCCCACATCTCTTTCCACCTCTCTAAAGTCTTAGTCCTGCCTTCTTCTAAAGTCTTCGTCCAACTGTCTGCTAGCCTTCCTCATTGGGACTTCCTCAAGTGCAACTTTCTTAGTACTTAACTTCTCCCCTTTTTCTGGCCCTATTCAAGAATATTCCTCATCTTGCATTCCTTAGCTTAATTAATGGCCTCATGATCCATCAGTTATCCAAATGAAAATTCTGGTGGTCTTTATTTGTATTGTCAGCCAAGATTGATTTATTTTCTACTAATGGCTGGGTGCTGTGTTATTGTTAGACATGCAATAGGGGCAAAACCAATTTCAACACATATTTACCTGGAGAAATAAACATTGATTAAGCAATCATAAAAATATATGCATAATTATAAACTGAGACAAGTGTTTTGAGAAAAAAGAATCAAGAGTTAAGAAAATAAAACAGAGAACCTACCCTAGCTGAGGGGTGGAATGGGAAAGGGGACAAGGAAATCAATTTCAGAACATTTTTTTCTGAGAAAACATTTGCATTCAGATAAGAATTTGGAATTAACTAAGCAGGGAGGGAAGAGGTAGGTGGATAAAGAGGTGGTGGCCTCCAGGAAGAGAGAACATATGCAAAAACCTTGAGGCAGCAATTTTGGAGATGATACGAGTGGAACAAGTAGAGTTTAAGATCGACCTGACGCAATCACTGGGACCAAAACTTGCTGAGTATTGAAAACTATATACAATGTTTTGAATATTATCTTAAAAATCAATGGGAAGGTGTGGAGCAGTTTTAAACAGTGTCTGGTGGAAATGGAGGTGTCTTTTATAACAGGCAAAAATGGAAATAATCCAAAATGTTTATCAGTTGATGAATGGGTAAATGTAACATGACATATCATACAATGCAGTATTTTCATCTATAAAAAAGCAATCAGAACTGATATGTGCTACAGCATGGATAAACTTTGAAAACACTATGCTCATGGAAAGAAACCAGTCTTAAAAATATATATATACATTATGATTTTATAACTATAAAATATCCAGAATAGATAGGACTATAGACAGAAAGTAGGTTAGTATTTGCCTGGTCTGAGGAAGTGAGTGGGGGATGGCCAACGACTGCTAACAGGTAAATGGTTTCTTTTGGAGATTAGAAAAAGATGTAAAAAATAAATTATGGTGATAGTGGTACAGCTTTGTGAATATATTACAAATCATTGAAACCCTTGATTTCTACAATTTTGTACACTTTATTTAACTATTTTATTTTATTTATATTGTTTTTTCCCACACACTGCTGGGCTTGTAGGATCTCATTCCCTGACCAGGGATTAAACCCAGGCCATGGCAGGGAAAGCACCAAGTCCTAACCACTAAACCACCAGGAAACTCCCTGAGACATATACTTTAAAATGGATGAAATGTATGATATATGAATTTACCTCAGTAAACCTGTTTTCAAAAAGGAAAAAAAAAAGAAACAGAGATTTAGTCCAGATAACAATAAGTGAAGTTGCTCAGTCATGTCCGACTCTGCCACCCCGTGGACTGTAGCCCACCAGGCTCCTCAGTCCATGGGATTCTCCAGGCCAGAATACTGGAGTGGGTTGCCATTTCCTTCTCCAGGGGATCTTCCCAACCCAGGGATCAAACCCAGGTATCCCGCATTGCAGGCAGATGCTTTACCCTCTGAGCCACCAGGGAAGCCCAATAAGCTATTTTTAAATAGATGTAATTCCTATTCATTGATTCCAAGGTCCTTTTATTCAAGATATCAAGATAGCTTGGAAATTGGCCATCAGAAGTTTGTGTGGTACAGAGAGAATCAAAACAAAAGGAATTTAATGATTTTGAGTGAGGTCTCTCAAATCAGCTAAAAACAACATAATCAACTAGTGACAGATGTATTTATACATCTAGCATCCTGAGAATGCTGTAGATACTATGACAAAACTCTGAGGATTCAAATCATTCATTCATTTATCTGTTTACTGAGAACCTGTATGTGGTACTTAATCATACATACTTTAAACAGTAGTCACCTTTTTAAAAATATTAAATCAATGACCCTGAGGGATGGGATGGGGAAGAAGGTGGGAGGTGGGTTCAGGATGGGGAACACATGTACACCCCATGGCTGATTCATGTCAATATATGGCAAAAACCACTATAATATTGTAAAGTAAATAGCCTCTAATTAACATTAATTAATTAATTTTAAAAATGAATCTACTGAAACTTAAAAAAAAAAGTAGTCACCTTTTTAAAAATATTAAATCGAGACTCACAGTCTGACAATAGCACTGAATATTGAATAGAAATGGAGACTATTCTTTAAAATGACTATAAGCTCTCCTAGTGTCTGATTCAATTCCAGATAGCAGGACGCTGGAAGCAGAAAACTGACGTTTATGGATGCTTACAATTTTGTCAAGTACTGTGAATTAATTCAAAAGTATGTTCTGATTTAATCCTCACAATAACACTTTGAGGTGAGTATTATCATCAGATGAGTAAACTATTCAAGGAGGTTGTGTAACTTACAGAAAGTCACACCACCTGTAAGCTAGAGAGAAGATACTTGAAACGAGGTCTGCAGATTCTAAAAGCAGTGTTTTGCTTTGTTTTTGGTTTGTTTTTTCTCTGCTGGTTCCCAAGAAAACATTTACGAATTAATTAATTTATTCACCAGAGGTGTATATACCATTACCATATGCCCGGTACTGTGCGGGACCCTACGAATGAGGAAAACAATCACTAACCTTGTAGGGCTCACAGTCTAATTAGGAAGACAAATCTTTTAACAAAGACAGCTTGAATCTTTAACATACTGTGAGATTCAGCTCCCTTTATTGAATTTCACTGTTTCCGGAGCCGTGCTATGTGCTTCAGCGTCCAGTAAGCTGCCAGCCCCAGCTCTCCTTCCCAATAGCATCTCCTGCCACTTCATCCATGACCCTCTGTGCCAGACACCCTAACCCCTCCCAGCGATGCCCTAAACCACTGCTCTTCCTTTTCACATTCACTCTCCCTCTACTTTTGTATCTGCTTCCCCTTCTGCTGTTTCCTACCTCTTAGAAAAAATGTTAGTAGACTTCAAAAGTTCAAGACAAGGAAGGACCTTGGGTTCATTCTGAGTTAGCCTCTTCTTTGTAGTGCAGTGGAAGGTTGCTTGGTCCATCCCAGCTTCAGGGCCCCATCTACAAATTGAGAAAGACAGTAACCACCTCACATGATATCTGTGAAAATAAGAGTGATAAACAAGCAGAGTGTTGGTGCAAAGTCTTTTCAAAAATGATCCTTGAATATAGGAATGAGGATGAGAAATTCTATGCATTAATAAAGGAAGAAATACTTGAGATCAGGGATGCTTCGTGAAGAAGATAAGACTTAAATTACTCCTTGAAACATGAGTAGATTCTGAATAGTCACAATTGTAGGAGAGAGGCTGGATAGAGACTTGCTCTTTTTCTGTGTTTTAAATATTCTTTTACAAGATACACTGTAGAGCAGCACCAGGAACTGGTAGTAATAAGAAGGTTAAGCCTCCTTTCTTGAATAGTTAGTGCACTGTGTTTGTAAGAATGTGGAGATTCTTCCACCCTTTTTACTCCCCTGACCCAAAAATGGCTTAAGAATGTCTCTAATTATGCCATCCACCAACTCGGCTTCCCAGCCTGACTGCAGATACCTCCTCCAAACATCTTCTTGCCACAAGCTCACAATCATTCACTGATTCTTTTTAAGAATTGTTTATTAAAATCTTAATTTTTGTTTGAACTTTGACTCAGCAGTTACATTATTAGGAATTTATTCCAGGGAAATAGTTATAGTTGAATACGAATGCCCAATACTATAAGAATGCTTACCATAAAGACAAAAAGCCAGAAATGACCTAGATGTTTAGCAAAGGGGGATTAGTTATGTAAATTCATGAAGGATAATACCATGCAGCCACTAAGGATGATGTATAAAAGAACACAGTATACATGTGAAAATACCAATGTGATTTCACATCAGTATGTTAAGAATAACAACGATTGCATCTGGAGTGGCCTTATAAGCATTTTATTTTTCTCTTCTATAGTGAACACCTATTTCCTGTATTAAGAAAAATATGAGTATTGTTTTGTTTTGCCCACTTCTCACAGCTTGTGGGATCTCAGTTCCCCAGCCAGGGATTGAACCCAGGCCATGGCAGTGAAAGCCCAGGATTCTAACCATTAGGCCAGTAGGGAACTCCATAGGTGGTGGTTGTTTTTTTTTAAGTCTATTGGGTCTAGTCTGTAGAATGTCATATTAAAAGAAAAAAGCAGAAAATTATGGGAAGAGGCCAAAAAGATACATATGAAATGCCATAACTGTTTTGTTTTTTTTTTCTGTAGGTTTTTTAAAATAATAAAGTGATGAGAAGAATAGTTCTCTTTATAAAGAAAATTACCTCTCTCATCTTTCTCATTTCTATCTTATAAATGCTCAATAAATATTAGTAGTATTTTAGCAGAAAAAGTAAAACGTTACTCAAATATGATATAGTGGCAGAATTGTTACAGTTTTCATCTGAGTTGGAAAGTTGCTAATATTGAAGTAATTTCAAAGTCCTTTTTACGCCTTTGAAAAGCATGTTTCTTCACACTAGCAAAGGTAGACTTGAATGAAAAGCAGAGTTTTTTTTCCTCTCTCTTTTTATCTTTCTTTTTGTTGAAAGCTCTTGGAACACTTGTTATTTTAACAATTAATAAAATTTTTTAAATAAAATCATGTGAAAACTTAGAATCAAAGTCATAAAGTAAAAGTTAAAAGATTTTTCTGCTTTTCCTTGCTAGGTCATCCATAGTCACTTTATATTTCTTAAAAGAATTTTTTCAAACACAAATGGGATTACGTTAACTATCAGTTCAGTCGCTCAGTCGTGTCCGACTCTTTGCGACCCCATGAATCGCAGCACACCAGGCCTCCCTGTCCACCACCAACTCCCGGAGTTCACTCAGACTCACGTCCATTGAGTCCGTGATGCCATCCAGCCATCTCATCCTCTGTCATCCCCTTCTCCTCCTGCCCCCAATCCCTCCCAGCATCAGGGTCTTTTCCAATGAGTCAACTCTTCGCATGAGGTGGCCAAAGTACTGGAGCTTCAGCTTTAGCATCATTCCTTCCAAAGAAATCCCAGGGTTGATCTCCTATACTGCTCCATAATTTATCTTACCATATTTTGATATTATATATAGAATTTATTCATTTTTTGTCTCATATATACATAATTTTAATGGACTTTTTCATATTCAAGAAATCAATGCGCCATCCAATTAATTAAATGAAAACAGTATCAGCCATAACTTTAAAACTGAGAAAATGGCACTTTCAACATTTTGGAAAATCATTTTGTTATATCATTTCTGATTTCTTCTATGCCAATATATACTAGTATTAGAAAAACAACTACCATTTATTAAATACTACATATGTACTAAGTGCTTTACATATGCTACTCACCATAAGATAAAAATATTAGCTTTCCATGTTAGCAATGAGGAAAACAAACTTCAAAGAAGTGAGAGACTTGTCAAAAGTCACATAATGATACATGACGCAGCCTGAATTCAAACCCAGATCAGTCCCCAAAGACCATGTTCTCAAACACGTGCATGTATTAATACATGTATGAAAAGGGAATCATATTATACATATTACTTGGTAAGCTTTTTTTCACTTGAAAATACAGACTTATTTTTATCACAATAAATTACAACATTTTCATCATCATTTCTTTTTTTGGTCATATTACACAGCTTGAGGGATCTTAGTTACCAAGCCAAGGATCGAATTGGGGTCATGGCAGTGAAAGTGCCGACTCCTCTCCACTGGACATCCAAGAATTCCCTTGTTATCATTTCTAATGACTGCCTTGGCCATCATTATATATAGAGGATCATAAAATATTGATGCCAGTTTGTGATTGTTAGATACAGGATTGATTCCAATATTTTACTATTATGGTAATAACGGACATAAATATTTTTATTTGCTGCACATTTTAAAGCATTCTCTCATATAGAAAATGTTTTTAGTATTGCCTACTTCATGCAATAATTTCTTGTAGAACCTCAAAGAAGCCTGCATTAAAATGAATGCAAACTTCTCAAGAATTAATACATGTAATATACCAAAAGTAGTTCCTTTTTGTTCTAAAGTTTTACTTGGTTGACAACACTTTGTTTTAAGGGGAAACTGGAAACAATCTAAGAGACTAGCAAAGGATTTTAATATAAAGTAGAAATCTGTGCTGTCAAATATGGCAACCACCAGCCACACGTGACTATTTAAATTTAAACTAAATAAAATTTAAATTTCAGAACCTCAGTTTCACTAGCCATATTTTAAGGGCTCAGATGCCACGTGGAACTAATGATGACCATATTGGATAGGGAGATACAGAATATCTCCATAAACACAGAAAACTCTATTAAATGGTGCTGATATTGAACACTCATACTATGAAGTACTATACAATATTTCAAAAGAATTCAGAAGACCTATATATACTGACATGAGAAAGTACAATTTTTTTTAATTTGTTTTTAACTTTTTATGTAAGTGATATTAACTCATAGGGCCTTGAGATTTTTATAATTTTATAAGAATGTAGTCATATCTGATGTGAATTTTTGTAAAGAACTGATTAAAACTTTTTTCCAATGAAAATTAAATGTATAGAGTAGTGAAGGGACACAGTAAAGAGATGAAGTCACTTCGATTTAATATTGGAGAAAGTTCTCATAGAAGAGGCAACCCTGAGCTGTCTCAAATGTTAGCAAGTAAAGGGATATAAGACAGAGATAAAAAGGAAACTTATCTATGCTGATGGACAGAAGAGTAAAGCCACAGATGAGGGTTTAAAATCCAAAGTACTTTGACCAGTTTTAAATTTCAGGAGTGTCATGAGAATTAAGTAACATAATATATAGTGAAAACACTTTGTAATCTATAAAGTACTATCTAAATTAAAAAGATTGTTGTAGGAATCAAAAAGCATAATCTATATACTTTGAAAATTTGTGTACTTTGAAAACAAACTACATGTAAGATAACATTCTTTATATGAAAATAAATGAAATTATTGATAAACACAATTACAAAAATAATGAATGCCTAGATAGCATTACATATGCATTAAGATTGAATTAATAGAATATTTACTTGTTTCATACACCTAAAGAGTCACTGTTACAAATTATATTCTCATAATTATGTTAAAAAAGAAACAGAAAAGCAAAAACATCTACCCAGAAATATCATTCTACCTCACGATGACTTCGTTTTTCTTTTGCATAAGCCTGTGTCTTTCAAATAATCCACAAGCAAATAGCTCCATTCTGTAGATGAGAAATTATAAAAGACCATGTAATCAGCTGACAAAGGAACTGAAAACAAGCCCAGAGGAAATGCATGCTGTTCTTACAAAGTCACAATGTACTGTTCTGTTTGCCTCCCACTCTCAAAGTGTATATTCCTGACATTTCTTGTCTTATAATTGGACTTTATGAATGAGAGCTGTAGGATGCTGTCTGGTGAATGATCTGAAAAGGATATACTGAAACACAGTGGAGGTGCTGCAAACACTGAATTCTAGGTTTTGTGTGGGAACTTAAATAAGAGGCATGAATTAGAAATTCAGAACCCCAAATTTTATTCTGTATAAAATAAGGGCTATTTTCTCAGTCCTTAATGGAGACTTTGAGTAGGTTTAGGTGACATATAATGTGGAAACCAAATGCATAGGCTTGGATTTCAGGATAGTCTGGAGTCCCATGGCTTCCCAGAGTTCACCCTTTACAAATGCTCTGGTGAAAAAGAGCTCAATAATGTTTCCTCTTCTTTAATTTCATTTCTTCATTCCCAACTGCTGAGCAACTATTAAAACACATACCTATTAACATTTCTATAGCATGTTCTTTCTACCAGGCATTCAATTTCATCTCACGTAGTCCAGCTGAAGAATTAGTTCACTGGGACTCTGGGAATAATCAGCCATATTGGTAAATGTGCCCTGTGTGCCTACTATGTGCCACATAAGAACCAACAGCTGGACAGTTTTATTCACATTCAGACAGGGCACAACAACGATTCTCTTTTGTTGGCAAAACTACTAGGGAAAGCATTTCCGAAGCAGGGGCAGTCAGGAATCAAAAAAGTAGGCTTGAAGAAATTCTCCAAGGAAACAGGCCATTATGTTAATGGTCTGTTTGTCTCTGGGTGGTAACATTGTGGGTTTTTTTCCCTTCATTATGCTTTTTTTATACTTTCTAATTTTTTTCCGAAATAGGCATATATAATGTATAAACAGAAAATAATAAAGTAAAATCTTAAAAGAAAAGGAGTTTCCAAAAAACTATACAAAACGAGGAAGAGATTCAAATGTAAATAAGTCCATTGATTGGTATAGTTGACTGCCAATCATACTGATGGACAGCTGACTCCAGCTACTTAATGAATTGTTTTTTCTAAATCAAGCATTGGGCTTGGTAAGCCTTTGGTAAGAAGGAAGTATACCATTCACCTTTTGAAGGTATTAACTCTTCCTGGACTCTAGGACTCTGCTTTACTGAAAGAAGAATTCATGCACCACCTCTTCCCCAGAAGCCCTAAAATAACTTGAAGTTTTCATCTGTTTTTATCAAGGATAATCATGAGATCCCTGAGGAGAATAATATTGCATTATATGTTAGTATAATACAGGTTAAAAAACAACCACCAAATCAAAAACAAAAAGTAGGAAATTCAGTCATTGCCTTTTGTTTTTACATTTGTGTGAACCTTTCTGCCACTAGAAATGTCTAGGCCCAGCTAAGTTCTGGCTAGTAAGAAAATCAGAGGGAGCCCCCACCTCAAGTATGAAAGAGTCATTCATAGAGAGCTGGGCCTGAAAGTCCTCCGTCCACAGTGTGTTTCATCCTGAACACATACCCTCCAAGTACAGATGGCTCCTCAGGGCAGAAATTAAAGATGAAGAGAGAAATGGCTCTCCAACAGAACACAGTACGTTAATTCACTTAGAAGGCACAAGGGTGTGTCTGCTTTACTGACTTTTCCGAAGGCACAGAATTTGGCCCTATTTCTAGTTATAGTTAATATGTTTACTCCTTAAAATGTGCCTCTAAATTTCCCCCAAATGAAAGCCATGGCTTATCACCAAATTCTAAGAGACCTGCTCACTGGATTGAAAACACTTGAGGCCACTTGGGTCTCAGAGTCACTGGAGGCCCAGACGTCACCTTTGTCTTCACCCTCCCCTCAAAGCTCCCAAAAGCCGGCGAGGCCTTTCACTCATGAGTTCTGGCAGTTGGCTGAGGTCTCCCTGCGGAAAAAAGAAAGGGGGAAAACTGTGCTGGGTGAGGTTGGCCTCTCCTAACGCTTATTAATAGAGAACATGTGGGCTGAGGCAAAGGCGGGGGCTGGGGTTGCTGAGTAAACAGGATGGGATGAGAAAGAGAATATGCTTTTATATTCTTGTCTATTATGGATCCAGCAAGGCTCTTTAATGGAGATAAAAGGGAGAGACAGATTTAAAGGAAGTCGCTTCCAAAGCTATAGGAGCCGACCACTGATGTCTACTGTCTCATTTCCCAGGAGGGAGAGCTGTGTGGTCAATCAGCACTGCTAACCAATCTGCTAATCAGATTCCACCAAGGTTTTCTTGATCTCTGGCTCTGTCCTACCTCTATCATTTGAGAATTCTACTTTAAACCGTTGTTTATTTATTCATTCTGCTAATGTTAATTGAACACTGCTATCGCCAGGCACTGTTTGGGGCACTGTGAGCACAGCAGTGAACACAAGAGCTTCCGTGGACAGTCTAGAGAGAAAGGCCAGGAAAGAAGAACTAACAGGAGTGCAGACTGCAACACCAACCAGACAGAGGGGCCGGGAAACCAGGGCAGGAAGTACTGACCCCATCTTTGTCTGGGGAAGGGTGGTCAGGGAGGGCACCCTGAGGAGGAGTCCATGACACCTGAATTGGGCCTGGAGTTAGTTAGCCTGCTGGAGAAGGGAAGGGAGGGCTTAAGGCTTGATAGGACAAGAACATTGCAAGTGGGGGGAAATGCCACCACTGCGTAGAAAAGTCCCGTTCCTCTTAGGGCTGGGGGAGAAGGCAGAGGTATCCCAAGGACTTTAAGGAAATATACTATAGAAACTACACAAAAAGGATGCTGGTGTTTCAGAGAACATCCAGGTGAGATGCCACACTTAGAGGAAGAATGAGAAACAGTGCTGTTTGCATTTGAAACTTTCTTTCCACACGCTGACCTATTTTTGATTCAAGCCCATAAATGCCTTTTTATAGAAAGGGAATTAAAGACTATGAGGCAGGCAGATATGGAAGGGAGTTTTTTCTTATTGAAAAATGCTGGTATTTCTACAAATATACAGTGTTTAAAGTGTCTTAAGTGTGTTTGTCCCTGTAGTCTTAGACACAGTGTTGCTAAGATACATAAACCATCACATTTTAAATTTTGTTTGACATATGAATATTAGAAAGGTTTCTTATTGCTAAAATTTAATTTTTAATACTATATACATATATCAAATATACTTAGTATTCAGGAGATTGCTATATAAATTTGAATCTTCCTCCAAATTTAGAAAAAATACACAGAAAAGTATCTATGATAAAGTTTTAGCCATGAAAAAACATAGCTAGTATTAGAGAACTTAGCAGTTACAGTTTTTTTTATTTATCAATTTTATTTCAGACAATATAAAAGAATGAGAACTTTGTCAGTATTAAAAAAAAACTTTATTCATGCCATTATTTCTTTTCAATCTGCTAGCTGAAAACATGTCCATATCAAGCTTTTGTTTCCTGATCTTTATTATAGTCTCCATAAAAATCATTAGAAATATACTGTCTCAAAAAGAGAAGCTGATTCCTCTCCTGTCCAAATTGTTAGTTTTCTGATTGACTTTGAAAACCAAAACTTTACTCTCTTTGAGGGAAAATAATCTATTTTTCTAGAGAATTTCAGTCTGTCAGTCACTCTGATAGACGCATAGCTCCTACTGTATTATTTTTTGCTTCAGCTAACCTATGTTAAAACAAAATCATTTTTAAAGCTGAAGACAATTCAACATTTCTGATTAGCTCCAAAAGTTCTGCAGTCAATTGGTGACTGCCAAATTTTCCCAATGAAAGCCATTATCCTGACTCATTTTCTTCGAGGATCAGACAAGCGTGTGTGTGATCTGTCCTACAAATAAAGGTTGCATCTAAACATTCTGTCTTAGCAAAGAAATTAGAACTGCTAAATTTTTAATGCATATATTTTTCATTTTAAACTCACAGAAAGATACTTTAGCTCCAAAACATGAGATGATTTGTCGCTGTTGTTCAGTTGCTCAGTCGTGTCTGACTCTGCGACCCTGTGGACTGCCTAAGCATGCCAGGCTTCCCTGTCCTTCACCATCTTCTGAAGCTTGCTCATTGAGGCGGTGATGCCATCCAACCATCTAGTCCTCTGTTATCCCCTTCTCCTGCCTTCATCTTTCCCAGCTTCAGGGTCTTTTCAAATAAGTCAGCTGTTCACATGAGATGGCCAAGTATTCTAGCTTCAGCTTCACCATCAGAAAAAAAGTTCCTTCTTCATTTTTAGTCAATGATCCACTTGTATGTTGGCCAAAAAGTACTGTTACAATAAATTACTATATGCAGGCAGAGGCCACAATCTTCACTGATATTTCCTCTTGGGGACCAGAGAATTGAGTGCTTTGGTCAAAAGTACAGTTGAGTTTAGATAGTTGGGGATATTTTTCAACAATTCTTTTTCAGGGAAGTACTGCTATGAAAAATTGTTTTCGTTTATGCTGAAACAAGTTATTGAGCACACTAGCTGTTATATAAGTCAGTCATCCCAAAGAACCAGAACATCCGGAAACACGGCCAAGGTCACTAAGTTGCTATCCTGAAGGATGAAACCTGATTAAAATGTTAAGTCAGTGGAATAAAATGAGGAAACTAGCTTGCTTGCTAGTTTTTACTTCCTCCCTCCCTCCTTTCCCCCTCCTCGCTCTCTTTTCCTTTTTTTTAAATCCAGATATCTTTAGCCTGAAGCCTGTTTGTTACATGTTTTTACAACTCAGACTCAGCGGCATTAAACCACACTTCTGTCAGCCAGAATAGTTACAGCATACCAATTATTTAAATTGTCAGAACCCTCAGGTTAAAATTCTTCAGGTGCCAAAAAGCAGCAAGTCTCTTCAGCCTGTGGAGAAGTTGTTTCTCCCCAAGGTTGGGAGCTGGGCTTTCCTCTGAATCTGAGGGACAGACACACTTAGACTTTGAGCTGGAGCTTCTTCCCTGCTGCCTGGAAATGGATGTTCTGAAAGACAACAATGTCACTGACCCACCTCTCCCTGGAGGTGAGCCAGGGGTTCAGAGAGACTAAATGAGAGGAAAAGGCAGACACTCTAATTCTCAAAAGTAGCTGCTCAGCAGAGCTACCTGGAAAGTATTAAAAACTATTCCAATGCCTGGATTCTATATAATTGGCCTAGGTATTTTTAAAGCAGCAAAGCATGAGGATAACTGTTTTGAAGTATGCAAATTTCACATTTAGGCCTTAGATAAGCTAAGGTTAAAAAAAAAAAAAAAACTGCCCCTCATCTAAGCTGGAAAATGTATCCAAGAAAAAAAAGAGAAAACAGTTCTTACTACAGTGTTCCTCATGATTATTCTGTTGTCATGGCCATCTATAACAATCTTTATCCATGAAAATTGTTAATCAGTTTACTTAGCCCCTCTTCAGAAGCTCTGTGTCAGAAACTTTACATCTAAGCAACTGCAAACAGCTGTCAGTACAAACATCCTGCTTCTTTGCTTCTCAGGCCTTCTGCGAGAGAGGAATAGAGAACTAGCTTTCTAGGTACAATACTAGTGAGCTGTCCTTTTCATAGAGTTGCCCTTAGCCAGGTCCAGCAATTGTTGTCTGGCCAGAATGTGGGCCCAGCGTCTCAAGATCATCCCATTTTTCAAAAGAACCCAGAAATCTTTGCATTTATGTGAAATCTTCCAATTTCTAAATGTTGGCAAATAATTAAATTGTGAATAATCAAAACACATCTGCTAACCAAAACCAAACTGCTAGTTTGCAACCTCCAATCTGGAAGGCTCTTCTTCATCTCACCATCTCAACTTCATGTGGCTAGTTCATATCAGCATTCAATCCCCTCTTCTGGCGACAGTTCTTTCAAAATGCCCCCATCCCCACCTCTCCTTCACCACCAGTCTAGTGCTACAACTCTGGGCATTCAAACACACCTCCAAAGTTTGTCTCCTTACATTGCTTATCTCCCTCCCCTAGTAACTATCCACCCTGAGGGCAGAGATAATGCCTTAGTCTTTATTTGAGGAGTTAACTTTAATATGTTAATCCCAA
Source organism: Aepyceros melampus (assembly GCA_006408695.1). Classification (NCBI taxonomy): domain Eukaryota; kingdom Metazoa; phylum Chordata; class Mammalia; order Artiodactyla; family Bovidae; genus Aepyceros; species Aepyceros melampus. Next base: position 209,851 of record SJXQ01010488.1, read on the forward strand.
ATTGGATTCTGATTCAGCAAACTAACTTATTAAATGTTTACAATGTGTATATATAAAAATTTAACAAATTCAAATTATGGTCCCCTCGAAATATAAGCAAAGAAAATACACAGTAGGAAAAAAAACACATGTTTCTCCAAATTCATACCTTAACTTTTTGATTTGCATTTCCTCCCAGATCTAATTCCCTTGTGAGCATACTGGAAACATCTCCATATGACACTTTTATCCTTAGTGTTGCTTAGTAGTTGGCCTTGGAAACCAGTATAGGTTCAACTTTGGGCTCTACCACCTGGGTGACTTGGATAAGTTACTTGACCTTCTTATTCTAAGTTTTCTTACAGTATTTAAACTGGGGGTAATAATAGAACCTGTCTTGAAGGCTTGTCATGGGGATTAATTATGCCAAGAGCTACCTACTGTGCTGGGCCATTACTATTAGTAATGATTGAAGAGGGTGGCCTCCAAGAACCCTTAAGGGTAAGCATTATTATCCCCATCTGATTGATAGATGAGGGACCAGTGAGACTCTGATGTCGACTGCCCAAGGTCTCTCTGCTAGTATATCACAGAAGTGGGACGTGAACACGAATCTGCCACCAAGGCCATTGCTTTTCCAATTATCCTAGGGAAAATTCAACTCAGTCTTCGCAAATATTTGCCAGATTACCAATACTTAAAATCTGCTTCACATATTAAGTGAGCCTTATTCATCTTAACAAGTCTCCAACTACACGTAAATTTCTTTTATCATTATCCAATATTAATAAAAATAAAAGCTAGCACTATTGAGCTCTATGTTGTGCTAAACATGTGTCTTTCATTGTCTTCTTTAACCTCTGTGGGCTTCCCTGATGGCTCAGTTGATAAAGAATCCTGCCTGCAATGCAGGATCCCCAGGTTCAATCCTTGGGTGGGGAAGATCCCCTGGAGAGGGAAACAGCAACCCACTCCGGTAATTCTTGCCTGGAGAATCCCACAGACAGAGGAGCCTGGCGGGCTACAGCCCATGGGGTTGCAAAGAGTCAGACATGACCTAGCAACTAAACCACCAATCTCTGTGAAGCAGTGATTATTATTTTCAGATGAGAAAACTGAAACCCAGAAAGTTAAGTCACTTGTCCAAGGACATGAAATAGTGTTTAAGCCTAGACGCCAAAGCCATTAAGGGTCTTAACCTCTCTGCCAGGCATTGGAATTTCCCAGACAGATACAATTTCATAAAATAATAATAATAAAATTACGAACCAACTTACCAACTCTTTATTTCAATTCCATCAACTCATAAAAGAAAGAACATTCTAATACACCATGGAGAGTTTATAATCTAAGAATAAAATCATTAAATACATTTAACTTTATGAAAAGTTCCTGACATTGTTTTAACTTTTCTGTGTGAATTGGTGGAAGCTGTGTACCATTGCCTTCCTGCCACTGTTATCCCTCATCCTTCCCCCTTCTGGTCACCTGCAGCCCTTTTACTTCATATCCTCCTACTTATTCCTTCATTCAGAGCCAAGATAATTGCCCACAATTAGGCTTGGAATCTCCCACGGGAGGAGGAAACTCAAATGCCAGGGTAAGAAGGTGGTTGGCCCAACCGGGACAATGGGAAAATGGCCTAGCAGCAAGGATATAAACAGTCCTCTGTGCATGGAGCGAGTGGTCACTGAGGGAGGCCATGGTGTGCCGCCATATGCAATGTACAGTCCAGGAAGAGGGACCAGGACAGGGGGCAGCTCCACCTTCCTAAGCCCAAGATGGAGAGAGGGCCAAGCCGGTGGCAAGAAAAAGGCCCAGTGGCAAGAAAAAGGCCCAGTGACAAAGAATGTTTGAATGCCCTGCCAACCGGCCCACCATACCTCCTAAGTGAGTTCCTCCCACAGATTCACCCAAATAGGTAGTTGTGCTTCATGTGACTCACACCCAAGAGGATATTTAACCTGCAGTGTCTGTTTTAGTTCTTCTCACTGACATATTACCAGGAGAAGGTTGCATTCTTTTGAACATGTGCAGGGTTGGGGGAAAGGGGTAACGGAAAGAAGAGGGATTCACCAAATCAGAAAAGAAGTCAAGGGCTTCCCTGGTGGTCCAGTGGTTAGGAGTCGTCCTGCCAATGTAGGAGACATGGGCTCCATCCCAAGTCCAGGAAGATTCCACATGCCCTGGAGAAACTAAGCCCATGCTTTAGAGCCCTGCCCAGAAACTAGAGAGTAACTTCCAATTTGGGCAACTATAAAACACCTCAGCAACACAAGACCCAGTGGCAGCCATAAATAATTTTTTTTTTTTTAAGAAGTCAAAGCTTGTCAGCCCCATCCCTTGTATCAGGAAATGTGCACTTCTTTTATACTCAATCTGTTCCGAACCTGTTTGACTTTAGGTCAGTGCAAGTATTGATAGCATGTGACCTGCCGAAGTTAATTCTACAGAACAATGGAATTGAGTTAGCCAGGCTTCATCCTATTACCTTTTGATAACAAATTTCGCCCCCCACCTCTCACAGTGAGTTCCTGACACTTTCAACTATTGGTGTTGCCAGTGAAAAGGGCTGAGTTAAAAGATGTAACCAAGTGCATTTCCTAAAACTCTTTGGTGGGTTTAAGGACATCTTACTTCTTTTCATTGAACATTTTCCTTTCCTTACTAACTAACTTAAAAGGATAAAATGTGTACATGGGGATGTGGGCAGGATTTGACCTCTAAATTCAGAGGCTGGCTTACAAATTCAGTCATGTTTGCTATTAGATTCCAAGAGGTATTTGCCAACAGAAAGCTGATAACGTTCTTTAAAAGCCATTCCTGAAACATCGCCTGTGATATATTCATAAGTAGAAAACAATTAGAAATATTCATTTTATCACCAGAATTTTGCCTAAAAAAATAAAACAAGCAAACACATGTAACTGCACATACAAGTAAAAAGATTAGGAGGAAATACACAAAAAAGTTAGCTATGGTTAGCTTTGGATGTTGAGTTTTATTTTCTTCTTTGTTGCCTGAGTCTCCTTTGCAATTTTTCTGCTTGTAATAAATATTTGTCTTTTATTAGGAAAAAGAGTGTTTAAAAAAATTTAAAGTTATTTTGTTTATCCTAGAGACCTCCAGATTCATTCCTGCACCCTGCATAGCTGGGTGACAACTCCTCGCCATCCTTGCTAAAGATGTATTCTCTGAGAGTAAAACAGAGGGTCCCTGGGCTGGGGAGACCAGACACGCTGAAGACAGAAGTGCTGCAGTGAGTCAAAGGGTGAAGATCTGGAGACACCCCGCAGGCACACCACACCAACACATGTCCTGCCGGTACTCTTTCAATACTCAGCTCCTGTCACACCTTCACCAGCTAACCAAAAGATAGGAGCATTTCCTCTGACTACCCCAGAGGAAAAAATCTAAAGGCACTCATCCTAGAGTTTCCCCAGCTGGAAGGTTTAGTGACATGGCTTCCCAGTGAACCTCAATCTACAAGCCCCCGACAGCTTAGATATAAGCAGGTGGGCAAGACTGGCAGACTGCTCAGAAAAGCCTCTAATGTTAAAATAATGTAAAACAAATGGGTGGAAAAGAGAAATATGAATCAAACAATGATTATACAAGGAGAAGAAAACTAAAAAAAGAAAAATTAATACTATCAGATAAAACATTGCAGTTATTAAACAGAATAAGATTTTTTCATGAACAGAAAACAAACAAAAAAGTATTACTGGAAATCAAAAATGTGAAAGACACAAAGGTAGGATTGGAAGCTAAGGCTATTCCAGAAAATAAAGCAAAAAGACCTAAAGATAAAATAAATAGAAAATAGAAAAGATAGAGATACAATATCCACAGAATAGGAGTTCCAGAAAGAACAGATAAAATATTAATCGAAGGCAGGAACTTACATTAAAATAATTTTCAAATTTTTTTCTAGTAAAGAGAACATGAGTTTTCAGATTCAAAAGGACCTACTGACTATCCAGCAAAAAGGATGAAAACAATCCCCCACTAAAGCTATTTTCCCTGTATTTTTTGGCCTCCCCATGTGGTATGCAGGATCCTAGTTCTCCAACTAGGGATGCAACCCAGGCCCTCTGCAGTGGAAGCACCATGTCTTAACCAAAGGACCACCAGGGAAGTTCCCAACACTAAAGCACGTTAGAGAAAAGTGGAATATCACTAAGGTTAAAAAAAAAAAAAAAAAAACTTATAAGATTCTAAAGAGAAAAAAAAAAACCATGTCACAATAAAAGAGCTTCAATTTCTTGATAGCAACTAGAAAGCAATGGAGAAAAGTCTTCAAAATTCTAAAGGAAAATGATTATTATTGTGGAATTTTATATCTAACCAAATCTTCACCATGTATAATAGTAGAAAAAAAAAACTTTCAGAATTACACGTTTTCAAAACAGTTACCTCTCCTCCATACTTTCTCAGGAAGCTAGAGTTTGGTCAGTAAACCAAAGAGAGGAAGCCATGGATACAGGAAGCAGTATTTCACCCATGGGAGTGGTGACAGGAATCAGCAGGGTGCTCACGATGGGAGTCTATAAGGATAGCCAGTCCAAGTTGGTACAAATAATAACGCCCCTGGGGAGAATCTGCAGGGAGATAAAATTGGTAGAACATGTGATGTCTGTGCATCTTGAGGGAAGACAAATACCAAAGATTGAATTGATTAAAAGAAAACAACAGTTAAGAAGCAAGAGAACTAGACATGGAACAGACTGGTTCCGAATCGGGAAAGGAGTACATCAAGGCTGTATATTGTCACCTTGCTTATTTAACTTATATGCAGAGTATATCATGCGAAATGCCAGGCTGGATGAAGCACAATCTAGAATCAAGATTGCCAGGAGAAATATCAATAACTTCAGACACGCAGATGACACAACCCTTATGGCCAGAAGCAAAGAGCTAAAGAGCCTCTTGATGAAAGCGAAAGAGCAAAGTGAAAAATTTGACTTAAAACTCAACATTCAGAAAACTAAGATCATGGCATCTAGTCTCATCACTTCATGGCAAATAGATGGGAAAACAGTGGCAGACTTTATTTTGGGGGGCTCCAAAATCACTGCAGATGGTGACTATATCCATGAAATTAAAAGACGCTTGCTCCTTGGAAGAAAAGCTATGACCAACCTAGACAACATATTAAAAAAGCAATTTCCAGTAGTCATGTATGGATGTGAAAGTTGGACTATAAAGAGGACTGAGGGCCAATGCTTTTGAACTGTGGTGTTATAGAAGACTCTTGAGAGTCCCTTGGACTGCAAGAAGATAAACCAGTCTATCCTAAAGGAAATCAGCCCTGAATATTAATTGGAAGGACTGATGTTGAAGTGAAACTCCAACACTTTGGCCACCTGATGTGAAGAACTGGCTCATTGGAAAAGACCCTGATGCTGGGAAAGATTGAAGGTGGGGTGTGGGGGGTGGGGGAGAAGGAAACGACAGAGGATGAGATGGTTGGATGGCATCACCGACTCGGACATGAGTTTGAGTAAGCTCCAGGAGTTTGTGATGGACAGGGAGGCCTGGCGTGCTGCAGTCCATGGGGTCGCAAAGAGTCAGACACGAGTGTCTAACTGAACAGAACTGAAAAGAAAACAACGCAAAACACATAGGAAGATAAAGCAAATGGGAAGATAAGATAATTTTCAGGGAAAACAAAAGTTAAACAAGAAAAAAAAATCATGGTTTGTGAGATGACTCAGCTGTGAAAAGTCATTGTAGTGTTCACCCTAGTGCTGACCAAACAGAAATTAGAACATAATTAAATCGGGAGAAGAGGGAGATGAGAAGGGTGGTATGTGAGTGAGTGGAGTGGGGGCAAAGAGAGATAAAGTTTAACCTCATCTTCTACTAGAGTGAAAAGTTTTTAGTTGGCACCTACAACTGAAAAAGCAAGAAGCTAGCAATTAAGCATGTTATATGGAAATATGGAGGTAAATATAATCAGCAACAGCTGATACATGAAAGTGGTTCTCTCCAGGGAGAGGGAAGTAAGGGTCTAGGAGATAGAAAACTATTGCTTTTCCTTATAAACCATATGGAACCATTCTATTCTTTAAGCTATGGGCATGTATAACCTTGATACAAGATTAAAAACAAAAAACTGAAAATTTAAATGGGAAAGGTAGACCTGGCTTTTATAGCTCTACGTTAAATCTTAGGTTGTAGCACTTCTCTACATCTGACCATGCTTAAATTCCTTAACCTCTCTGAGCCAGTTTGTTTCATCTGTAAAATCAGGACACTGGTGGTAGTGAAGATTCAGTGAGGTTTTAAGGCCCTTTGCCTAAATGGATAGTTAATGTCAGCTCCTGGTCAAATGGCCAAGGCTCCCACCCTTCATGTGGTCATTGTAGGAGCCTAACAGCCAGAGTCTTTCTGCCCTTTAAAGCAGAGTTCTAATCACACCGGTGCCCAGTTGTTTCAAGAAAAACTTTAGATCAGTGTTCGTTTCAATGGTGATTCAGTGGTTAGGACTCCACACTCTCATTGCTGAAGTCCTCAGCTGAGGAACTAAGATCCTACATTCCCCACAGCCCAAACCCATCAAACAGAAAAGTAGATCTAGCATTGACTTAGATTATTTTTATTTATTTTTTAGACTATTTTTATTATAATGTTATTTAAATATTGTTTGGGTGTTTAACTCTGTCCAGTACTCTTGCCTGGAAACTCCCATGGACAGAGGAGCCTGGTGGGCTGCAGTCCATGGGGTCACTGAGAGTTGGACATGACTCAGTGACTTCACTTTCACTTCTCACTTACGTGCATTGGAGAAGGAAATGGCAACCCACTCCAGTGTTCTTGCCTGGAGAATCCCAGGGACAGGGGAGCCTTGTGGGCTGCCGTCTATAGGGTCACACAGAGCTGGACACGACTGAAGCGACTTAGCAGCAGCAGCAGCATACATAAAACTCAAGCAACAATAAAGTAAAAATAAATTTAAATGAAAGCCAAATCACAAAACCAATCGAATCCAAATGACTTTTAACATAATGTGACACAGGTGACGTGCTGAAACCGAATCACAGCTCTTTGAGAGAACATGCTATCGAAGGGTTTTGTGGGTCTTCATGCCAGGCTACTGCTAGGTGGTGACCCAGTTTCTCCCTGCTGTCTGTGAACCCTCCCCTAGCTGGCTGGGGAACTCCTCAGTCTTAGCTTGGTACTAGTGTATTTCTTATGTGATCTTTTCTTATTAGTCCAGTACAATGAAACTTAACACAATTTGGCACCAATTTAATCATAAACAGAAACCGAGGTTCAAAAAATTGAGGAAAACTCTTAAGTTAAAAATCATCATGGAAGGAATCCCTGGCAATCCAATGGTTAGGACTCCACACTGTCACTGCTGAGGGCCAGGGTTCAATCCCTGATCCAGGAAGTAAGCTTCCACGAGCCATGTGGCAAAGCAGTGTGAGAAATTCTAAGACTGATATATGATATGCTATGGGAGCACAGGAGGGAGCCCCTCAGCTTACTAGGACTGACTTTGAGTTGGTCTTCAGGCTGCATTAGAGTTCTTCAGCTTAACAAGAGTAGGTGGAAGAAGGAGTCTAGGCAGAGAATATTGCATGAGACATAATAAAGCTCAGAGCATGCAGGGAAGAGTAAGTAGGTCTGAGGTTACATAATGTATAGTAGACAAAAATAACCAGAAAAGACATCCTGGAGTAGATGATTACATTTGGATTTTTCCTATTGGTTTTCATTTGATGTGTGTGCATTTCTATGCATCATTCATATAGATAGATAGACAAGATATATATGAGACAATATTTCTGTAAATAAAGCATTGTTCTAGATTTGGGGGATAGAGAGAGAAATTTTTGCAGTACTTCTTGAAAGAAGGATACACAGAGCAAACAATAACTCAGGAAGTAATTTGATAGGAACCGCAATAGAACTGGCCAAGTAATGCTTATGGTTTTTCAACAAATAAAATCTAGAATAGTTAGAATGGATAGACTGCATGTCCTTCAAACGGTTTCTTCATAGATAACATTTCTATCAAGTGGGATAGAAATGGGCAAAAAGTGGTTGATTTCAAAATCTTTGTAAAATCTTAAGTCTGGAGTTGGTTTTCATGGCAACTGGTAGCTATTGAAGAGTTGTAATCAGTAAGCTGATACAGTTAATATATATAAATTTTAGTGGGTGAAGTGTGGAAGGAAAAGCCAGGAGATGGATGAGGGGTCTATGTCATTGTCTAAGATGAAAAAAAAAACAAAAAGACAAAAATGAATGAGGTAGTAAGAATTAGGTAGTAATGGCAGACATGCAGGAATGTACAGATATTAAAGTGGTAAAATTGATAGGGAGTGAGAAGAAGTAGAGGAGTCAGATTTCTTGCTTGAGTATCTGAGTGAGCTTCAGTTCCCTTTACTAGAATAGTATGAAACATATTGAGAGAGATGGGTTATGATGATGAGTTCTGGTAAAATTTGATATTAAGACATGAAGACAGATTGGATGTAATTCTTTTTTTTTTGATACAAGAAGACATACTGAGATAGTGAGGGGACTGTATGTTGCTACAGCCACATTAGGAGGAAATTTGGCAGTATCTCCTACAATATTAAAATGCACACACTGCGTGACCCAACAATTGCATTTCTCAGTATCAGCCTCACTAGGAAGAATGTACAGCCTCAGTGTCAGCCTCACTAGGAAGACTGTGCCTTGCAGTATTGTAATATAAAAAATTCAAGTTGCTTAAATAGCCTTTGATAGGGAAACAGAAAAATAAACCATAATGTTTCCAGACTTGCCGAGTTATAAAATCACCTGGGATATTGATTGAAAATCATTTCTCCAACTCTCTTTCCAGTCCTCCTATGGCAATAGACTCTCTTAGGGAGGGTTCTGAATATTTCTGGGGTATATTTTTTTTTACCACAAAGAAAGTTTACAAAAAGAGTTATGAAAAGTGTTTCAAAACTGTATCTAGAAACAAACAAATTCTAGGCAAGATCAAAAAAGAATGAGGGTAGCTCTCTGTGAAATACCTCACAACAAGCTCCAGGATATATTGAGTGATAAATACCAGGTATAGAATGAACACACAGTATGATACCATTATGCAACCATAGACCCACACACAGAACAATATGTTTCTAGAAGTAAATATGGGTTTGAGTGTGGTGATTTCAAAGGGAACATCTGTAATGCTTGGACTTTTTTATGATAAAAAAAGTATGTGTGGGGACTTCCTTGGTAGTCCAGTGGCTATGACTCTACATTCCCAACGCGGGGGCCCCAGGCTTGATCCCTGGTCAGGAAACTAGATCCCACATGTTGCAACTAAAGACCTGGCTCAACCAAATTTAAAAACAGTATTTGTGTATTAATTCTGAGTTAGAAGCATGTATTTAGCTACTGCTGGTGTAACTAAGGTGACGAAGGTGGCCTATGAAAAATATGGTTTGTCTTAGAGCATACACCCTGAAGCATATTCTGAGTATATTATATCATCAAATATTTGAAGCTGTTCTCTACATGCAATGAAGCTGGTTCAGTGCTCAGAGGGGCCAGGGCAAGGGAGGTGGCAAAGATGGGGAAGAAGTACCCAGAAATTCCCTGCTACTTCCACATCTGCCTATCTTGAGAGTCAACTCATATACTGTCTCTAGGTCCCACCAACCTGAATTCATCTCTTCTCTTCTAAACCCCATCCCAGTTCTTTCCTCTACTTACATATAATGAACTCCACATTTCCCCAAGCCCAGTAGTGGCCTGCATGCCTAGCTGTCAGTACTTACTGATTATTGAAGGAGATGCTCCCAGCTCCGCCTCAGAGGTCTGAGCATAGCCTTCTACTCACCACTGTAACTACAGCTCCCTGGAAGTCACTCAGTCCTCTCTCCTCACACATTCTCACCCCAACTCTTCCCTCCTCCTCACTGCTGTCTACAATCCTTGCAATAGGAAACATATGCCTTCATTATATAATTAAAGCTGAGTTTCAAAATTCAGCTCCCCTGGGGAGAGTTGTAAAAGTTAAATGGTTGCATCCCATCCTTCCCAGAGCATGGGATGGGCAGGAGTGGGTGGAGAGAGAGTAGATGGTTCCTACAGACCTGGGAAAAGGTGAGGGGCAGGGGTGGGGAATAGAAACTCTGTTGATTCTTTACAAAGGAAAAACATCAAAAGGGGGAGAAGGGAGCTCTCTTCATAAGTCTGCTACATCAGTTACCCACCACCACTCCCACCTTATTTTTCCTTTTTCTACCACTACACACAGCTTGTGGGATCCCAGTTCCCCAATCAACTGAATCCACATCCTCGGCAGTGAGAATGTGGAGTCCTAACCACTGGACTGCCAGAGAATTCCCAATAACCACTCCCACTTATGATCCCCTTAGCTCTCCTAATAAGAAAATCTTGACATCAGACAGCTTATTTCAAGGCTTTCCTTTTGAAGTCAGTCCATCTATTGAGATGGGGAACATCTTTGGACAGTGTCACCCTTCAAGCCTGCTGTGAGTGGCTCACTTAGAGGCAAGGCTGAGGACACTCTCCAAGAAGTCACGCCGTGTCTCCATGTGGTTCCAGACTAGCAACCCCAACAAAACAGACAAACCATTGTTCTTTTTACAGATCGTATGCTCTGGAATCTCATGTCTTTTGGCATTAGTGCCATCAGCTCGCTGCTGTAACCTTCCCCAACAGACACACTGACTGTATTATTTATTCAAGATATGTATCAGTCAAGGGGCTGGAAGGAAACATTTGGTACCTCAAATTGGGTAATTCAGGGAAAGTTCATGAAAGGACTATATAAACAGTAAGAGATGGTTTCTACACCTCAGTGCTTTCATCACGGGAAAGGAAGGGCACACGGATCTCTGTGAGAAAGTCACCCAACAGCTGCTGACTCTTCCATCAAGGCAATAAATACTCCAATAAAGACCCAGTCTTAGTCTTCTTCCTTTCATTTCTTCCCCATGTCTCCTTGGCTGAAGCCTACTGGAAGCTGGAGGGCAAGGAAGCCAGCTGACGGGTGCAGTCTGTCAGCCCTTTCGTCATGAGCAGATGGAAGCGAGTGGAGGGTGACTCTAGAGGGGCTGATGAAGGGTGTCCAGCACAACTTCCATATCAAATCTGCCTCTTGTCCAAGACACTAAGACCCATGGCTTTTGGGTGGTTTCCCACCTGGAGCAGTTCAGCCCTCTCTTTTCCTCCTCTCCCATCACTCTTAGCCACGTGGCAGCACTAGGTTCAAGAAACGAAATGACATCCCTGCCCAAGTCTCAAACTTTGTACCCTTATGGTTGCCTTGTGCTTCTCTGCCTGGACTGCTCTGCTTCACTTTCCTTTTGTAGAATTTCTACAAATCTTTCACAGTGAGGCTCCCACATTTCTCTTTGAAGCCCCCCCTCCCACCCTGCCCCGATTGT
>SJXQ01010488.1:221530-255292 GCA_006408695.1 Aepyceros melampus
TGTAGCCCACCAGGCTCCTCGGTCATGGGATTCTCCAGGCAAGAATACTGGAATGGGTTGCCTTTCCCTTCTCCAGGGGATCTTGCCAACACAGGGATTGAACCTGTGTCTCTTATGTCTCCTGCGTTCGCAAGCAGGTTCTTTACCACTAGTGTCAGCTGGGAAGCCCATTTTTATTCAGGACTTTATTCACATACATTTTCCCTGCTGCTGTGCTGAGCATGCCTCATGAAGCCTGCATCTCATCATTACCAGCAACAACCACTATCATTGTTTTCTGAGGACCTATTAAGTGCCTGGCCCAGGCACTTTAATTCACGTTCTCAGCTCATTCTTTTGTCTAAAAGCACTGGTATCCGAGATACCAGTGTAAACACTGATTTTCAGCAGATTGGTCAGCTTGCAGAACATCACTCAGCCAGTAAGCTGTTGTCACTTGGACTGCTAAACTGAGATTCAAACCCATCTACCACCAACTCCCAACCTGGAAATTAAAACTGAAAACAATCACAGTGAACATTGCCCCTCAGCTTTGCATCCCTAGAGATGGCCCAGGTCTGGATGATACATGGTTAGTGTCCAAGACAAGTTTTTGAATAAACAACCAGAAGCATGATGTGCTGACAGAAATCTTTTGACTGTGTGTGTATTGTTTTCTCCTGATACGAGCTGGCCCACACTCTTGAATTTCTTTTGTCTTTCTCTAGGCTGATGGTTTACAGTCAAGTCCCCTGTTGCTGGTAAACATTGTCTTGACTATGTTTAAGTGGTTTTTCAGAACAGAATCACCAGCAAACTGAATCCCTTAGAAGACTAAGGTATTGGTTTTTCTCCTGGACTGAGTTAGAAAAATTTCCCAAGAACTGGAACAGCTATGGATCAGGAACTTCTAAGCAACATCTCCTTATATTCTTACATATGAACTGTGAGAGTAGGAGGCTTCCCAGGTGGTGCTGGTGGTAAAGAACCTGCCTGCCAATGCAAGAAATGGAAGAGACATGGGTTCAGTCCCTGGGTTCGGAAGGTCCTCCAGAGGAGGACAAAGCATTCACTCCAGTATTCTTGTCTGGAGAATTTCATGGACAGAGGAGTCTAGCAGTCTGCAGTCCATGGCGTGGCAAAGAGTTGGACACGAGTGAAGCGACTCAGCGCATATGCATGTGACAGTGGGAGCTGAAGGAGAATGTTGTTTGAAAATCGATCCTGTTATAACAATAACAGCCACCGTGGATTGGATACTTATTGTGTGGCCAGTTCAATGCTTGTTGCTTTACATACATTATGCCTAATTTTTTAGCAGCCCTGCAAGGTAGGTCTTACTATTCCCATTTTACAGAATAGGAAACTGAGGCTCAGTGAGCCTAAGTAACTTGTCCAAGGTGTTCCAAACACACGTAGCATCATACTTTCTCATCTCTCCACTGTCACCTTTTTTCCTTACTATTTTCACTGACTGCACAACATTTTTTTTTTTCCTGCTCCATGCTGCTTGTGGGATTTTATTTCCCCAGCCAGGGATCAACCCAGGCCCTCCTCTGCAGTGGGAACATGGAGTCCTAACAAATGGTCCATCAAGGAATTCCCAGTTGCACAGATATTATAACAAGAATACAGAAAACAATTAGAAGAAAGTTGTTCATAATTTCAGTACCCCAACATATCAATTTTGGAGAAGGACATGGCAACCCACTCCAGAGTTCTTACCTGGAGAATCCCAGGGATGGAGGAGCCTGGTGGGCTGCCGTCTATGGGGTGGCACAGAGTCGGACACGACTGAAGCAACTTAGCAGGAGCAGCAGCAGCCACATATCAATTGTTTTTAGGTTTCTGTTACTGTCTGTGCATGTGTGCTCAGTCGTGGCAGACTCTTTGTGACCCCAGAGACTAGCCCACCAGGCTCCTCTATCCATGGAATTTCCAGGCAAGAATACAGCATGGGTTGCCATTTCCTCCTCTAGGAGATCTTCAGGACCCAAGAATCAAGCCCACATCTCCTGCATTGGTGGGTGGATTCTTGACCACTGAGCCACCTGTCCTTATCCAAATATTACCAAAAAAGCACACGCACCACACACACACAAATAATTGAGCCCCTCTAGGAGACTTGGTAATGATTGAAAGTTAGTGGTCACAAGCTCCTGATTCACAGAATCCAGACAGAGCCTTATATATAATTTCCTCTGAGATGGCATGGATCTTGATATCACAAGCCAGAGAGCTAGAACATTTTGCTTTTGGAGCAAAAGACTTATTCAAAGTTAGTGACCATTCATCTAAAGATTTTTAAAAGAGCCATCACTACCACATCCAAATTCTGATTATGACAATCATTTCTCAGTAGGAAGGACCTTCCTGGTCCTTTGAATGTTATCTTAATCAGAGTGAAATTGACCAAAATGTTAACAGCAGTTATTTCTGGGCAGTGAGATTACAGTGATGTTTATTTTCTTTTTGATTCTCTTTTACATTTTCTGAATTTTCTGCAATGAACATGTACTATGTTTTTAGTAAGATTAAAATGAATACCAATGCTGAATAAAATATGAAGCTGATCTAAAGAAAACAGTCTAGAAAAATCAGAGTCAAGAATATAGATCATATAGTCCCTACAATTAGAGTGCTTACAACCAGTGCCTCCCTCAGATCAAAGAGCCTAGAACCCACTAGAACCCAGGAATTATGTAGGATTTCTAGTCCAATTTTCTTTCCAACATCTGCTAACAAGCCTGTTCTTTTTGTTGTTTTTGTTTTTGGTTTGCATTTGTTATTGTTTTTGTTTGTTTTTGTTCCTAAACCATTTGTCAACAGAGAAGATTTGATTCTGAGAATATGTTATGGATTTTCTGTAGCAATGGTCCAATATCATTTAGTAGACAATAACACCCCTAGAAATGTGTGGGAGCCTTGCTGTCAAGTCCTGTAGTGTTTTAATAAAGGAACATGTCATTTTTCTTCAGCTAAATTTCAGCTAGGAATAATACTAGATGAGTTTTCCTTGCCATTCATTCCATAGCCTTTCTGCAGTTTGGACACCTTAATGAGTTCATGCAAAATTCACTGTCTAAAGAGTCTTGGTGGCTTCTGTCTGATCTGGTTTTTCCTTTTGATGCGGATTACTTACGTGCATCCATCATGGTAAAAAACAGCAGAGTTTGGGCAAACACTGCTCTCTCAGACCCCTGCTCCCTTTTAGGCCTGGAGATCCTTCATCTAACCCAGTTCCATTCTTGTGCCTCTTCCCGCTGGCTTCCCCAGTGCCATTTTTATTAAAGCTCCAGCTCATCCTACATTCAGCCGCATGACTTCTTACAGGCTTCAGAATAAATCACCACATTGCTCCGATCTTGGCTTCTCTGCCCTCAGCTTTCAATTAAATTTAGAATTGACTTTAAAGGTACAACCTCAATGTACATGGTTGAAAATGACCTTGTTTCCCCTTTCCCACCACCTGCGACTTCCTGCGCGGGGCTCTTATACTCCAGCTCCTGGTTCAAAAAGTAGAAACAGGAATTTGCTACATGCTCCTGTGGCAAACTATAAGTCTCAAGCTGTTTAAAGTCTTTAAAGTCCCATCCAAAAGGTAAAGTACACTCTGCAGAGAGAAATCTGGGGCCTGAATCTCTGGCTGCCTGTGTTCAGGAAGAGACACAGAAGAAGAAGAAGAAGAGAGTGGGGGGGGGGGGGAACCTTTGACCTAAACACTTGATTTGTTTAATTTCTACAGTTTGCATTCAGGATGATTAGTCTATTTATAATACACATCACTATTAAAGTAATTATGTTAAGTTAATATAAATGATCTATGACAAGATTACAAGGACACCGAAGCTGACTTGAACATCAAAACTGACTTTCATCTTCTGTCTTGTCATTTGTCTTTCTCCTCTTAGCAAGGAATAGAGAATAGTAAGCAGTAGATTTGGGCTATTTAGTGTTGGGCATGGTCCTGACAATTTCTTCCTCCTCCCTTTGGAAGTGTTCGCCAATCAGAATGACTGAACTAGAAAACCCTTCTTCCGATGTAAAATACTAATACTCCATTAGTATTTTAAGGCACTTCAGTTGTATCTAAAAGCTATAAGGTCCCTCCCACTTCAGAAGAGAAGGGAAGATGATTTTATTGCCTGAAAAAAGAATAAAACAAGATCCAGTATGTGAACAGGATGTATAAGTTGAAAGAATTCTACAAGTGTAATGATTCAATTTATTCATTCGACCATCACTTAGTTATTGAGTATTTACTATGCATCAGGTTCCATGGAGGCTGTACAGTGTTTAAGAGCTTGAGTTTTCTCACTCTAAAATGGAAACAGTGTGATAATCAAGTGAAAGAATTAATATAAATCACCTGAAAACAGTTCTTAGCACATAACAAATGTTGAATGAATGGCCATATATAAAAATATGAGAAAGGTAGTTCTAAATGCTAAGGGATTTACAGCCAAATGAATTATTATTCAAAACTTCAATTATTATGCAAAAGCTTGTTGCCTTTGACCCTAAAATTTAGGAAACTTTGAAGATTTAGCCATGCAAATCTCAGAACAAAATACTTTCCTACTGACTGCCCTTTAGAAAGATCTATTAAAAATTGTGGGTGCTTTACCAAATAAGGAAGAAAGGAAAATGAATTAACACTTACCCACTAAATGTGAGATCTCAATGATTTTTTATCTTTTTTAATTGAAATCTTATTAGATCTTAATAGATAGGGATGAATAGTCTCATGTCCTAGATGGGGATACTAAAGAGAATTGGTAACCTCCCCATGGTCACAGAGCTATGAGGGAGAAGATTGAATTCAAACTAGGTGATGGAATTTCATAGCAAATACCCTCTTCCAACAATACAAGAGACAGCTCTACACATGGACATCACTAGATGTCAAGACCAAAATCAGATTGATTATATTGTTTGCAGCCAAAGATGGAGAAGCTCTATACAGTCAGCAAAAACAAGACCTGGAGCTGACTGTAGCTCAGATCATGAACTCCTTTTTGCAAAATTCAGACTTAAATTGAAGAAAGTAGGGAAAACCACTAGATCATTCAGATATGACCTAAATCAAATCCCTTGCAATTATACAGGGGAAGTGACAAGTAGATTCAAGGGATTAGATCTGATAGACAGAGTACTGAAGAACTATGGACGGAGGTTCATGACATTGTACAGGGGGCGATGACCAAACCATCCCCAAGAAAAAGAAATGCAAAAAGGCAAAATGGTTGTCAGAGGAGGCCTTACAAATAGCTGAGAAAAGAAGAGAAGCTAAACGCAAAGGAGGAAAGGAAAGATATATCCATCTGAATGCAGAGTTCCAAAGAATAGCAAAGAGAGATAAGAAAGCTTTCCTAAGTGATCAAAGCAAAGAAATAGAGGAAGACAATAGAATGTGAAAGATTAGAGATCTCTTCAAGAAAAGTAAAGATACCAAGGGAACATTTCATGCAAAGATGGGCACAATAAAGGACAGAAATGGTATTGACCTAACAGAAGTAGAAGATAATAAGAAGAGTGGACAAGAACACATGGAAGAACTATACAAAAAAGATCTTCATGATCCAGATAACCACAATAGTGTGATCACCCACCTAGAGCCAGACATCCTGGAGTGTGAAGTCAAGTGGGCCTTAGGAAGTATCACTATGAACAAAGCTAGTAGAGGTGATGGGATTCCAGTTAAACTATTTCAAATCCTAAAAGATGATGCTGTTCAAGTGTTGTTCTCAACATGCCAGCAAATTTGGAAAACTCAGCAGTGGCCACAGGACTGGAAAAGACTGGTTTTCATTCCAATCTCAAAGAAAGACAATGTCAAAGAATGTTCATACTATGGCACAAATGCACTCAATGGAAACAGTGACAGACTTTCTTTTCTTGAGCTCCAAAATCACTGCAGATGGTGACTGTAGCCATGAAATTAAAAGATGCTTGCTCCTTGGAAGAAAAGCTATGACAAAACTAGACAGCGTATTAAAAAGCAGAGAAGTTACTTTGCTGACAAAGGTCCATATAGTTAAAGCTGTGGTTTTTCCAGTAGTCATGTATGGATGTGAGAGTTAGACCATAAAGAAAGCTTAGCGCCAAAGAATTGATGTGTTTGAACAGTGGTGTTGGAGAAGATTCTTGAGAGTCCCTTGGAACCAGTCAATCCTAGGGAAATCAGTCCTGAATATTCATTGAAAGGGTTGATGCTGAAGCTGAAGCTCCAATGCTTTGGCCACCTGGTGCGAAGTGACTCATTAGAGAAGACCATGATGCTGGGAAAGATTGAAGGCAGGAGGAGAATGGGGATGAAAGAGAATCAAATGGTTGGATGGCATCACCAAATCAATGGACATTAGTTTGAGCAAGCTTTGGGAGTTGGTAATTGACAAGGAAGTCTGGTGTGCAGTCCGTAGGGTTGCAAAGAGTCAGATTATGACTGAGTAACTGAACTGAACTGATGGAATTTCAGAGCCCATGCTCTTGGTCAAATGACCAGCTGCCCCCATCCACCCTATGTCCTGGGGGAAAGACTTTGAGTCCTTATCTGAAAACACTAGAAATATTTGGGATCTGCTTAAAGTAGAAGGGGAAATATCAAAGAAGAAAAATATTGCAATAATTAATTTCCTGCTCAAGCTTCTGAACAGTAGTAGTATAGTGAGTGTCCTTCCCTTCCATTTAAACTCTTTAAGGTAGAAACTTCCTTTTTCAGTTCTAAAAGGTTACTGTTGACAGGGACATGTTTGAAGACTTTGATTCTCCTTTCCTTTCTCTCAGTAACACTTAATGCTTTTCTGGGGAAGGAAACCATACAAAAGTTTAAAAATATGAATGGAAAAGTTAGGGAAGAAGGTTATACCATACTGACCCTGTTTTGAAAGACTACAGCCACCCCCTAGGTTAACTGATCTTTCCACACCAGCTCTGTATCCACTCTTCCTAAATGAACTTTTCAAGCTCTCAGCCAGACTTCCTCCATGGACTGCAGAAACAACAGTGATTCCCTATAGCAAGTTCAACCCAGGAGGACAAGTGCCTACAGAGGCTAGACTCATCTGCTAGGCGGGCCTCAATAGACAGCTCCTTGGGATTTTAAGGGTGTTAAGGAGTTGGGTTCTTATATTAGTGCCTACCCCCAACTATAGCACGGCTAGACCACACTTGGTCACAACCAGCTAATTAAACTAAGTACCCCACAGAAGGTCAAATGGCCATGCATAAATAGAAATTTCTCTTTCTTACCTGCCCTGCAGTCTTCCTTCCTTTCCTTCTCTGTCTCTTTTTTTAGTTTCCAGAAATAATTGTTCTTTTTCTAGTGCCCAAAAAGAAGGCACCCCACAGTTCATCTTACTTGGCAGTAGCCTAAACAGCTTCTTATCCTCTCAATATAGTCTTTAAAGTACAAACATGAAAAAGGCTGAAGGGCGAAAATACCATTTAACTAAGAGAGTTTACTATTATTCATCACTCCAACAGTTGTGCGTGTTTGTGTGTGTGTTTTAATATTCCAAACCTCAGAAATCGAACCCATAATTTTGTTAATAACCAAATAGATACATACTTACAGT
The DNA here is from genome assembly GCA_006408695.1 of Aepyceros melampus. Classification (NCBI taxonomy): domain Eukaryota; kingdom Metazoa; phylum Chordata; class Mammalia; order Artiodactyla; family Bovidae; genus Aepyceros; species Aepyceros melampus. The sequence goes on from SJXQ01010488.1 coordinate 229,087, forward strand.
AAATTTCTGGGAATTTAATTATTTCTTTTATGTGTACATCATTTTCCTTTTCAAAGCACTTTCACATGTACCTAAGCTGGAGTTAAATTATAACACCCATTCTTCAGATCAGGAAACTTGACTCAGATGGACTAAGGGACATGCCAGGGTCACAGAGCTAATTAGTTGCAGCATCAGTATTAGAATTCTGGCTTTCTTTACTGTGTTGTTTTATATATATACACACACACACACACACACACACACACACACACAGTTTATAGCATAGCCTTTGAGATTTCCTCCTGGGAAAAAGAAAGTGCTCTTCCACAGTTTGTGACTTGGAGTCTCTGTCAGGAGCTGATTTTTATGTACATTCTACTGACTTTTATGTAGAATGTACTATTGGCATATCCTATTAATATGACTTATGGCTCCAAGACATTGAAAGACAGTTTGTAGAGAAAAGACTGAAATCACCATTTAATACAATATAACTATGGAAAAGTTCTTTTACCTCTTTGAGTTAGTTTCTTTACCTGCAAAATGGCAACAGTGCCAATCTCATAGAACTGGTATAAGGCTTAAATAAATGACATTTGTAAAGCACTCCGGCAGTAGATTGTGGTGGTAGGATTCTTTCTCTTGAAAAAGTGCTGTTAGAAAACAGAGTGAGGAGACTACAGAATACGGTTAAGAAAGGCTGATGTTGGACTTCCCTAGTGGTCCAATGGTTAAGATTCTTTACTTTCACTGCAGGGGCACAGGTCTTATCCCATGGTTGGGGAACTAAGATCCCATAAACTGTACGACCAAACAAATTAAAAGAAAAAAAAAAATGAGAAGTTGATGTGCTAGGATTCCCTCACCCTCCTCAAGGACACTCCACTTGCAGACCACCTCTCCCTCCCAAACTGTAAAACTTAGATACAAGGAAGGATAGATAGGTAAAGGCCAATCATGTGATGCCCTGAAGGCCTCAGTATAGAATTAAGAATGGAAGTGAAAGTGTTAGTCACTCAGTCTTGTCCACTTCTTTGTGACCCCACGGACTATATAGCCCACCAGACTCCACTGTCCACGGAATTCTCCAAGCAAGAATACAGGAGTGGGTAGCCATTCCCTTCTCCAGGACATCCTCCTGACCCAGGGATCGAACCCAGGTCTCCTGCATTGCAGGCAGATTCTTTACTGTCTGAGCCACCAGGGAAGAATTCATGGAGTTGGGATGCAAAAACAGGTTGAAGCTCTTCTTTCTGTTCCTCCAAGTCACCAAGCTTGTGCCTGCTCACAGTCTTTGCACTTTCTGTTTCCTCATTTGAATTTAAGATGCTCATTCCCTCACTGCATTCAATGCCATCCTTCAAGGAGGGTATCTCAATCAGAGTTTATTACAACACTGTCTTCCTACCCTGGTGGCTCAGATGGTAAAGAATTTGCCTGCAATGCGGGAGACCTGGGTTCAATCCCTGGTTTGAGAGGACCCCCTGGAGGACAGCATGGCAACCCACTCCAGTATTCTTGCCTGAGAATCCCGCATGGACTGAGGAGCCTGGCGGGCTATAGTCCACGGGGTCACAAAGAGTCAAACATGACTGAGCGACTAAGCACAGTCTTCCCACCTGCCCTCAACCCTTTATCTTGACTGAATTTTTCCTCAACACTTACCAATACCTGAAATTATATTCATGTTTATTTAATTGTTGTCTATTTCTTCTGCTGGAAAAGTGTGAAAGTGTTAGTTACTCAGTCATGTCCAACTCTTTGTGAAGCCTGCCAGGTTCCTCTGTCCATGGAATTCTCCAGGCAAAAATACTGGCATGGGTAGCAATTCCCTTTTCCAGAGGATCTTTCCAACTCAGGGACTAAACTCGGTTCTTCTGCATTGAGGGCAGATTGAACTCGGGTCTTCTGCTTTGTGGGAAGATTCTTTATCATCTGAGCTACCAGGGAAACCCTTCTGCTAGAATAAGCTCCATCAAGACAGAGACCTCATTCACTCTGCTTCCCCAGTACCTAGAGGAGAAAATGGTTAATCTCAGATGTTTAATAAATAACAAGCAAATAAATGAATGAAATATATATAAATATATATGAAATAATGATACTAGGACTACAGTTATTAACACTGTGGATTCCTTAGACTGCCATCCTTATATTGATTTTAATCACTAAACATTTTCAGCATTACGTTAGGATTCTTATAAAGATTAAAGCTAAATGACATATTCAAAGAAACTGTAGAAACATGAACTATTCTTTAAAATTTCACTTAGAATAACTTTCCAAGACTGCTGAGAAAACTTTAAAATGTAAACCTGATCTTGTCACCAGTCAGCCCTATTCTTCACTGGCTGCCATTGCCCCAGGTGATACTTAAAAGAGTTCCACTCTGAAGGACCTTCAGAATCTCTTCAGAGCTCTTGCTTAAACATCATCTCCTGTTCCCCATCATAGCTCCTTTCACTCCCAAAAGTGTCCCTGTTTAAGTAATGATACATATGCTTATCCTACCTACAGACTCCTTTCCTGCAGGAGCTCCACTCCAATCGGGCTTCCCTGGTGGTTCAGATGGCAAAGAATCTGCCTGCAGTGCCCAAGACCTGGGTTCAGCCTCTAAGTCAGGAAGATCATCTGGAGAAGAAAATGGCTACCCACTCCAGTATTCTTGCCTGGAGAATTCCACAGACAGAGGAGCCTGGCAGGCTAAGTCCACGGGGTCACAAAGGATTGAACACAATTGAGCAACCAACATTTTCACTCCAACCAGACCCATCTACCAGCAGGTATCCAAATAGCAGAGACTTTCATATCCTCCTTTGAGCAATTTCCCCTCAGCCTAGGATATCCTTCATTCTTCCAGATACCAGCTCTAAAATCAGCTCCTCCAGAAAGGCTTTCCCAGAATTTTCCTCCAGCCTAATAAAGATTAGGCAACCCACACAGCCAGAGCTACTTTGGAATTGCCTGAGGAGCTTTTGGAAATAGAGATTTCTAGACCACCCAATGCCAGGAGGGGTGGGGCCCAGGAAATCAGTTGGCCCCGCCTAACTGTTCCCACCACATCTTCTGCATATTTCCACTGGTATCCCTGTTATCACCAGTTTACCTATCTGTTTCCTTCACTATAAATTCCTTGAGGGCTGGACCTATGACCCTCACCTGTAGTGTGTCTCCATTGACTGGAGTGGGCCCTCGATGAAGGATACATCAACACATGAATAATAGTGGCGAATGTTTACAGAGCCCCTACTATGGACCAGGTGCTATTCTATGTGTTTTTGTGTGTTAACTCATTATTTCAGAAAAAATATTTAACCCTTAGCATTATAATAGCCTGAATGACAAAGGGTATTAGGGACATGAAGGTACTAAAAATTAACTCTGGAAAGTGTAGAGTGTGACATCCAAATTGATTTTTTTCAGTAAACATTTAAAGACAGAATACCTCTGAAAGTCTCCTGTAGTCCTGTGCACGCTGAAGAGTGTTGATCACGTCCTAGGTGAACATCCAGTGTAGCCTGAGGGGGACTTCATGAGGAGGGCAGGGAAATATCCACAGCCTCATCCTTACTTCCTGACTGCTTTGTGCTTCTTCAGCAGATGCACCTTCAAGTGTTTTATCTTCTATTTCTGACCTCTTCGAAAGAAACAGCTTCCACGCTGCTGGAGAAGAGAACGAGGATGGAACTTCTTCATTCTTTCAGTCTACATCTTTCAGCTTCAAAATTAGCATTCTCTGTGCATATCCTATAAAAATTAAGGCGAGCTTAAGAATGGCCTGTAACCCACAAAGAGCTTAATGTGTTTTAAATGTACAGCTCTGGTAACAGTATCAGATTATGGATTTCCAAATGGCAGCCACAATCATGATTTAGAACAGATGGTCAAACCACAGGCAACAGAATCAACAGAATTTTCTGTCATTCCCAAGAGGCTAACAGAATCCAAGAGAAGTATCTGACATCACTTAAATTGGTAAACAGCTCAAAACAATCTTAATTAACAGTTTGCTGGAGCACTTAATGACAGAGAGCATGCCTCAGTAGAAATTGGTATTCTTAGGCAGCTATCATATGTTATTAACCACATAGGAAGATAGTCTAAAGCCCTGGGAAAAACAATCAAAATTAGGAATTAAGAAATCTTAGTTTGGGCTCTGACACTGGGTGACCTTGGGTAGTAATTTGAACTTTCTGAACCTATTTCCTTGTCTGTAAAATGACATCTGAGTTGCCTTCTCTTAGCTTTAAATGTGAACCCAAACTAATCAGGGAATAGGAAGGACTTATCATAAAAAAGCAAAACAGGAATCACAAGAACATTTTAAATTACAATGAAGTAAAATTCATCTCTCAATATACAAAGAGACTACAGTAGGTGAAAGTTTACAATTCTTGTTTATTTTGCTTACCATAGTTACTATGGCAGAGAATATTATTTTACTAGAAATATTAATGCTTGCAGCAGAGCAAATCAGACTGTCTATGGGTAAGGAGCCTTTCTTAAATCAACAAAATCATGTAACATTGTCAGTTAAGAAATGTTGAGCTATTTTTTATATAGTCATCTTCAGTTCTCCATGTCTTCTGGAATTGGCTTTGAAAAGAATGGTTAATCTTTTCAGCATTGCTTGTTATCCAGTGCAAGAAACTCTGATAAGGAAAGACTTCACAATGAGCCTCAGCAAGTAAGCAAAAAAAGTTTCAGCCTGAAATAACCCAGAACTAGTTAGGTCTAGATGCCAATAGGCAATTTACTCTGAATTTTTGTGTTTTTTTTGCACCCTACCTATGTTTCTTTGACCAAAAAAAAAAAAAAAAAAAATTTAAGGACTGTGTTCAACTTCTTATGGAAAGTTATATTAGTCATGTATTTTGTGAAATGATGGAAGAAGAGAGGAGAGAGGTTGAAGAGAAGGGACAGAGTAGTAGGGGAAGGGGACTGAATTAAGCTGCTGGGAAGGGAGCCCACTGCTTCTCAAGTTACCATTTGTAAACCCTTTACTCAGTTCTGTTTGGGCTATTGTCCTGGGTAAATCATCCATTGAAAATCAAGCTCCTCAGCTCATTATATATTCTTCATTTGAGGTGACCAGAACTATTTCCTGAAACCTGGTTTGGGTGCTAATTACCTGCCCAAACACCTTGCAAATATCTCTGTGGATTTGTCATAGGAAAATTTCACTTTTAAAAATTTTTCTTAAATAGAGCACACTTATTCCAAGTTCCCCTTTCAACTTCCTAGTCATGACACTGCCACTCTCCTAAACAGAGGAGACTTCTGCTACTCTGGTTACTGTGAAGGGACCCTCCCACCTCCTCAGTTACCCTTAGGCATAGCTTGCAGCTCTGACTCAACTGTGGAAAAATGTTTACCAAAGTCAGCCACATATTTCTATACAGAGAAGTAAACTCCTTTTCCCTCCTCAGACTTCTCTCCCTCTCTCTGCAAGGAGGCAAGAGCCCCCTCCTGTAAATAACCAAAGAACCCTGTACAAAATAGACTTGCCCTTACAGACCGTTCTTTCTCTTTAGATTTAAAAATAACTGTTTCTGTCAGCCTACCTCCTCTCCTAACCCTCAGAGCAGGGGAGGGAGGGGGGAAACATGTCAAACTCATAGCATTTGTCTTGCCATTGTGATAGGATAACATTTCTATCAATTTTGAAACTGAATAAAAAAATTTTATTTTACTGGGAAAAATGTTCATTTATGTATCTCATTGATTCAATACAAAATTGTGTTGCCTTTTCTTTCCCTTCCACATCTAAATAATTTATGTCCAAAAGCATGAATGTAAGTGTCATCTTCAAGAAAAATAATCAAGTAAAGCCAGAAAAACATGGAACATAATCAAACCAATAAAACCAGTATAAGTCACTATTCTAAATACACATACTTCAATCTCTGGAAAAGAACTGGAAGATAGGAAACATTGCATCCTGACTACACAAGATTTTTTTTTCTTCCCGTTTTCCTTAAGAAAGCTGAAGGTGAGGGCTGTCTCTATGTGGCACTGTGGTATAAGTGACTGCTGTTGTGGAGGAGAAAAGCCCATGAAGCTTAAAAATTTTGCAAAGAGAAAACAATCCTCCTGCAGACCACAGTAAATAAAATAACAGCAGTGGGGTGATTTGCAACCATGTAACGGGGCTTTTGTCTGGGTCTATTTCTCTAGGCCTTGAGGGTTTCTGTGTTCCTTCTCCACAGGATCTCAGTGTTGCGCCCCTCCATCACAAAGGCGCAGGGCTTGAGCCCCTCCTCCAGCTGTTCACCCCCAATCTTGCCCATGCTGAGGCTTACTTAGAGCAGACTGAAGAGTTTCAGTGGGGTGCAGGGCACTGCAATTTAGGATTTCTGCAGTACAGGGTGAATTTTCAAGAGTGTATCAGAGAGGGGAGCCAGACTTAAAAACAGCCTTTACTCATCCTATTAACCATTTCATTGCTGAACTAATTTCTAAGGCCAGACCAGCAGGGTTGTTTTTTTTTTTTTTTTTTCTCTCTCTCTCTAGCAAACACCAAAATTGCTACAGCTGCCTCTAGTCATTTGTATAAAGGCAACACTTCACCATGTCTGGGATAACAGCTGAATAGATGTTTTGAGTCGTTACAGAAAAAACTATTAAAAAACCGTTGTATTGTATATGACATGTTTGAAGGAGGGAAAGAGAAGGGATTAGAGAAGTAGAGGGAAGATGGAGAGTGAAAGAAAGGAGAAGGAAAAGAGAAATCTTGGTGAATAGAGGAGTGAAGCCTCTTGTTCTGGTTTGTATTGATCTTATTTGAGTATGGGAGAACTGATGAGTCTGTGATTATTTAAATGACCATGAAACCTGTGCATTCAGAGAGATAAATGAAGCTATGTAATGATCTCCTAAGTAATATCAAAGGACCATAAAAGGACAAGGAGGAGGGGCGTCACTGTAGAATAATATTTACATCATACAGTGTACCACAGGCAAAGGTAAACTGGGGGTTGAAGAATTTCCAGGGAAGCCTAAATTCAATACTTTACAGCCCTGATCCATCTAAGTTATTGAAGCAATAACTGTTTCTATTTTAGCAAGGAAAAGGTTGATTTTTTTTCTTTCTTTCTTTTTTTTTTTTTTTTTGGTGGGGGGAGCAGTTGTGAGTAGTTTGTACAGCAAGTAAAACTTCAGAAATGCAATAACACAGAATATACCATCAATGGGCAAACTGAGTCAAGGATGAGAACTAGGTAAGGGTTATTAGGACAATATGCTCTAAATTTTATATAACAATAAAACATACTTGGTTCAAACAAAAGACAAACTTCTGATTATTTTAAATATTATGACATTCCTTTAATGTGACATAAAATTATGACTGCTTGTCTAAGGGAAGATGCTAAAATGTGTATGAGACACTGACATTGCCCTTGCGATTAGCAAGAAAAAGGCAAATACACACAGATGACTAGCAATATGATGATATGTTTTTTGGTGGTGGTATAGTTGCTAAGTCCTGTCCGACACTTTTGCGACCTCATAGACTTGTAGCCCAACAGCTCCTCTGTCCATGGGATTTTCCAGACAAGAATACTGGAGTGGATTGCCATTTCCTTCTTCGGGGGATCTTCCTGACCCAGGAATCAAACCCACAACTCCTGAATTGCACACGAATTTACCAGTGAGCCACCAGGGAAACCCGTGATGTTGTTTAAAAGAGTTCTAATTAGCTGATTCCATCATTTGTAAGTTTAGTGAACATTCACATTTAATAAGCTATTGCAGCTAAGAGAAGTCTCAACTATGGACTCTGACAAACCTGGTTTTCAATCCTGGTTCTCCCACTATTAGTTGTCTAGCTCAAGAAAAATTGTCTCTGGGCCTTGGTTTTCTAATCTGTAAAACGGGCACAATATCATCTGCCTCCTCAGATTGCTGTGAAGATGAAATAAGATAATAAATGGAAGGCACCTGGTTGTATTTGGGCAGGTGCCCAATCAAAGTAGCTATTATCATTCATCCCATTAATCTAAAAAGGTAACAGAAAGTCTTCAGGAAATTAGGAACCCCAGAAAAAATAAACCTAATTTTAAAAAAAGAAAAACTTAAACCCTTCAAACCATAAAGTTTCTGATCATGAATTATCATTAATCAAGCTCTGCTACAAATACCATTGACAGATTTTTTTTAAAAAGACACCACTTAAATTTTAATATCAGATGAACAACAAATATTTTAAGTATTATAAGATGTCCCATGCAATATTATACTTAAAAAATTATTTGTTGCTCATCTAAAATTCAAATTTAACTGATTGTCCTCTTTTTGATTCACCACATCAGACAACCTAACTGCCAACAGTAGAGACCTGAGTTTATTTATTTCCTACTTCCTTTAGCCCAGGTCCCTACTGTGCTAACAGGAAAGAGATCTTTATTTCAAAAAGTTTAAAATAAATCAATAGATTAATAAATTAACATTATTAAAACTTTTCAAATATCCAGAACTTTAGCTTTTCAATTTAAGAGGAAAAAACAACTGCCTTTTTTTTTTTTTTTTCATTTTATAGTGTAGCCACTGGCTTTTGGTTTTTAATAATCTCTCACACAAACCATGGCAATGTGCAGTTTCCAGGCTCCCTTGGCCAGTTCTGAATTTTGTTTTGTTTTGCCTTTCCTCTTTCTCCAGTGCAGGGCTCCATGGAAACTTGATTATGCAGACAGACCTGTGGAACTGAGAGTAAACTGACAAATAAGACACCCAAATTGAGATGCTTTGTCAAAAAGAATGGTCCTGTCCAGTAAAGTGGTGTTGTGTAGTAAGGCAAGATGTATGTCCAGGAAATGTTCAGGTCAACCAAGTGAGAGTAAGGGGTGCAGTGAACATGTTTAAGACATTTTGCATTTGCTTGATTAATTCTTGGTATTCCTTCGTTGGTTTATATTTTCCAAATAGGGTGACAGGGTGATAGCCTCCCACAGTTTAATGAAATCAGAAACTTACATTAACAATAAAGTTAATACTTGAAGCTTGAGCTTTGAGCTCTTACTTTTGTGAGATACTACCTATGTATGGAGAATATTAATAGGAATATCTGATTTAACTTTGTCAACAAAAGACACCATACTAAAATTTGCTTTCACACATAAGTACTTGGCTTTATAGTAACATGGTTGATAAGATGCATGCTTACATATAAATGCAGGTATATTGTTCACTAACATGTAAAAGGAAAAATGGTTTCAAAAGTAATTTTATTTTACTGTTTAAAAATGTTAAAAAGTTCAAAAGTGGCAGTTTTTACCTCTGTTAAGTTCCCTTATCCACCACTGACACAGATATGTTCTCTTAATTTTTATAATAATTTTATAATATCCCAATATTTATTTAAAATGCACAAATCTTTTTAACCACTTCCAAGTAAATGGTAAGAACTGGTTGGTTTTAAAAACTCTTTGTAGATATTATTATCCCATCAAAATCCATATTTCATCTTAATTTAGAATTTAAAACAATGAAACAAAAAAAGAAAAATAATTGAGAAAGCAAACAAAAAGCCAAAAGAGCATTAGAACTCCACATTTTCCTTTGAAGGGCAGAGAAAAATCACGGGTAATTCGGGCGAGCTGATTTCTAGAGGACTCCAGCCATCAGAATGACTTTGTTAGGAGCAGCCGCCCAACGGTCCTGGCCATTACATGTCAATCTGTCAAACCAACAAACAAAAACACCACAGGCTTTAGCACAAATGGCATATGACAAATGCAGATGTGCCTCTGAAAAGAATCCTTTGCTTTTTAAACACCTGCAAGAATTCCAAAACAACTGGCAAGCCTTCCACTCTGCTATAGCCACTTTCCTGACCCTGAGTTCGGAGTGGTAAAGACAAAATGCCTAGAATGTACAGTCTTCCATTCCTGTTTGGAAGAGCAGTGGGGGGCTGATGAGGAGCTAGTACAGTGTTGATATCACAGGGCTGTGCACCTGCTTTGGATGTAAAAAGAAAGGGTTTATTACAGAAACGGCAGCATTTTTCATCTTCTCATTAAGTAGTCGTGAGCAAATTCAAGTGTGTCTCCTTTTTATTAGGTTAACCCATCCTGAATTAAAAGGGCTTCTTGAGAATTTTTTCCCTTTTCTTCCCCAACAAGTATATTGTCTTCCCTTCACAATTAAATTGCCTCCTACATTTTGGTTTAGGCCGATGAGTCATTTGTAGTACTGTTGCAAAAGAGAATTTCTTAGACACTTAACAACCAAAACATAAAATTTAGTTTTACATTTTTATAGATTTGTCTTTAACTTTAAAGACAAGCATCCTCCAAACATTTCTCTATTCAATGAACACTTTTATGTCTAAAAACTATGTTACCAAAGAAACTCATTCCCAAAGAGTATTCCTTCTGTGTGTTTCAGTTGGTGTCTTGTGAAATGGCATCCTTATGAAACTAGTACTGTGAAACCGTGGCTAATAGAAATGTCTTTAAGGTTATCAGCTGGTAGAGGAAAATGTCCCTTGACTCAGTAATTTTGTTTGCCAGAGGCAATTTGATAGTATTTTTCATTTCTTCCTTAATAACGGTCTGTTATAATATGTATACCTAGTTACCAAACAGATCTCTTGGGTTAGTAGTCCAGCTATAAATAGAGAGAGGGCACTACTCTGTTATCAGAAAGAATGTCAGCGAGAGCAGGCTGCCCAGTAGCGAATTACAAAGTTTTGGCTCCCAAGAATGAGATGCGTTGTTTGCTCTTGCACACTGCAGCTGCCTCCCCACCCCACCCCCCTTTTTGGTGGTTTATTACACACAAGCTACTAATGAATGGGAGCCGCTGTTTTACAGTACACCACACTTACAGGACTTATCTCTAGGCCTACCACAGATTTGACTGATCAACAGCAGGGCACCGCATCATAATTCTTCCTAGAAACAGGAGTATAAAAAGGGGTTTGTTGGAGGTTGGCTGGATCTGCAGAGAATCCTGCCCGCAGGGCCTGCCGATGCCATCACTAGCTGTTATGGTCTTTGGCCTAATAAGGTACAGAAACAAAGATTGTTCACTTATTCAAGAAGACTAAAGCACTAGAATGATGGAAAGTAGAGGCAGTAGGGCACACATCCAAGTGGGATTAAGGCCACAAGTGCAACTTTATAGGGCTGTCTGGGTGGCAGAATAAAGATCTGCAGCTGAAAATCCAGTTCAAACATAATTTATTATATGTCATTCATAGTTAGAGGTGGCTGTCATTAGTGGTTAAATTGTTCCCTTGTATCCTACTGAGTTTGATAAGTATTTTTGTAAGCTGCTTATACCTTATCATAATTCAGAAACAGAGGCAGAAGGTAAACAACAGATGGATAAATAAACATACTTCATGCTAAGAAATATATCTGGAAAAGGCCATGGCACTTCATTTTTTTACCCATTCTCTACTGTCAGTCACACTATGTCCTTCACATTTCTAAATGTTGGCATTGCAGTAAAGGTCACATTTAGCATCTCCGAGGCTTTCTCAAACTTTCAGATAAACACCAATAAGATGAATTCACCTATTTCCCAACAAAATAAACACACAAACCATGTTTTATATAGGAGGAAAACTTCAACTTGGAGAAGTCATTGTCCCAGGCCTAAAGACAGTGAATGACCTAGTTGAGAATAAAATTCTGAAGTTAAATACTGCTGGAATTAGAAATGCGGCTTATTGGAAGGGTATTTCCACAATGAGCTCTATACACTTTGAAGTCATTGTACAATAGTTTCTTGTCTGAGAGGGGAATATACTTGGCTAATGCTTCATTGTATTATTAATGGACTATATGTTCTAAGAGTACAATAATTTAAAGTCAGTTTCATATTTGTAATTAATGAAGGTTTGATTATCTTATTATTTAAGAGTGTGATAGGTTATAGATTTTGGGTATGGGAGGTTAAAGTATTAATATCAGTCATACTAATGCCAGATCAGAGTTAATCAAATGTGTCCCATCTCAGAAGACAAGAGGTCTATATGTCTGTTTTTCAAATAATATTTTTTTCCAAATAGTCAAATAGCAAGTCATCCTTTATACGCCCTCTCCCACCACTATGTTTTATTTATCCTGATTTCAAACCATTTACGCTTTTAAGATTGGGGTCATAAATTCAGTATTATCTGTAGTACTTAGGACCTCACCAGGTTTACTGTTTCATTCAGTCTTTTAGTACATTCTCTTATATCTCTCTGTTCATGCCCACTTTTGCAGCACATTAACTTATGCTTTGTGCTTATTCCAGAAAGCAGAAATGTCTTATTGTGACATAAGGACCACAATGTCTATGAAACTATTTTAAGTCAAATGGGAAAATTTGAGATTCTACAGTGTGAAACTGTGTTAAACTAGTTCTCTGAACTCTGTTACTTATTAGCTGTTTGACCTTATGCAGTTGACTAAATTTCTCTCAGCCTCATTTTGATCATGTATAAAATGAGAATACCTATATGCCTGCCCTTTCTGCATCTCTTGTTTTATACTCAAGGACAAGATATGAGTAGTGGCTTTGAAGCAGAAATACCTGGAAACAACCTAAATGACCATCAATAGGACAATAGTGAAAGAAATTCTGATTCAACCCCCCTGTGGGATATTAGGCAGCAGCTACAAAGAGTAAACTAGATCGACCTGTGTTATAAAAATGTTTTCCCTGACATATTATGAAGTGAGAAAAACATCATAAAGTCTCATTTGTTTTTAAAAAATTAGTATATATGTAGTCATAATAAGAAGAGTAGTTAACTACACATAAAATGGTTACTGTGTGCCAAGCACTGCTCTAAGCAGTTCATATATAAACTCACTTAGTCCTTGCAATAACCCAATGCAATTGTACTCTTGTCATCTTCACTTTAATAGATGAGAAAACTCAGGTGAGATCATACATGGGGTGAGTAGTAGAGTTTGAACCAAAGCCTTACTCTCTAGATTCAGACTCTATGTTCTTCATTTTCTGTTTGCCTATCAGTCTATCAACTCCCTATCATCTATCTGCCTATCTTTCTGTCCATCCTTTAACCCATCCAGCTATCATCCACCTATCTTTCTATCTGAGATCTGGAAGGTTATATACTTTTGGAGAAGTGACAAGGGACACTTTCACTTTTTATCATACACAACACTTTTACTTCTATAAACCTGTGTATTGTTTGCCATTCCATAGTCAAGTTTAGAAGTACAGTACTGGGGAGATCTGATATAGAGCTACAGTGATTATAAAGGAAAAGCTTTAAAGCAAGTGGTCCTTAAGTGGACACTAAAAGCAATGTCAATAATTTACTTTGGGTGGGGCCTTAAATATGAATATTGTTTGTATCTTTGAGATGGAGGGGTGGGTATGACACTTTTCCTTTTAATTGCAACACCTTTTTATTTCAATAGCACCTACATAATGCCTTGTCCCCTGTGAGCACTCAAAAGTTTTGTTTCCTGACCAAAAGGAGACTATATGTGAAGGATTTCTGTTAGAGCAGGATGGGGTATGTAGAAGGGCAAAGTTAAACTGAAATTAAATAAATGATTTTGGACAATTAACCAGTGCTTTATCCAACTTGAGTAAACAGCCACAGATAAGAATAAAGGTTTCTTTTGCCCATTCTTTTGCCCTCACCAGGTACTTCCCTGGTGGCTCAGATGGTAAAACATCTGCCTACAACACAGGAGACCTGGGTTCAATCCCTGAGTTGGGAAGATCTCCTGGAGAAGGAAATGGCAACCCACTCCAGTACTCTTGCCTGAAAAATCCCATGGATGGAGGAGCCTGGTAGACTACAGTCCATGGGGTCTCAGAGTCGGACATCACTGAGCGACTTCACTTCACTTTGCCCTCATTGGCTTCCCTGGTGGCTCAGCTGGTAAAGAATCTACCTGCAACTCGGAAGACCTGGGTTCCATCCCTGGGTTGGGAAAATTCCCTGGAGAAGGGAAATGGCTACCCACTCAGTATTCTGGCCTGGAGAATTCCATGGACTATAGAGTCTATGGGATCACAAAGAATCAGACATGACTGAATGACTTTCATTTTGCCCTCACAAAACCTCACACCCATCTTCATTATTTACCTCATATTTTACTCGAGTTTGGTGTTTACATTTTCTTCTTAAAATATTTCTTGGACCTGGGTTTCTAAGCTTTGGAACTAAGATTTAATTTCCACTTGAGGTTTCATGTTAGGAAGATTGACACAACAAACATTCCATTCTTGGACTCTTGTGCATTACATCACCGAAAACATTTGTATTAGTTTATTACTTTGATTATTGTAGGATGAGTATGAGGTTGCTAGAGTGTATTCAGTGAGCTTTTATTCCTTGCTTCTGTGTCTTTTAGTATCTTTTTATCAGAGATTTTGAGTTTGTTTATACAACTGGCTGATACTTCCTGATTTCAAAATATCTCCAGTGTTCTTGCCTGCAGAATCCAAGGGACGGGCGGAGCCTGGTGGGCTGCCTTCTATGGGGTCGCACAGAGTCGGACATGAATGAAGCGACTTAGCTGCAGCAACAGCAGTAGCCTTTTAAACATATTTAAATGTATTTCTAAACTTTCATTCACTTACGTAAGCATGAATGTAGAACTTCTGAATGGAGAATTTAAAAAACGATCTTTTTCCTCTCATGCTGAAGATTCACTGACTTAAAAAATAATACATTTGGGGACTTCCCTGGTGGTCCAGTGGCTAAGACTCCAAGCTCCTAATGCAGGGGCCTGGGTTTGATGCCTGGTCAGGGAACTAGATCCCACATGCTGCAACTAAATATCCCAAAAGCCACAACTAAGACCTGCTGTGGCCAAATAAATAAATAAATATTAAAAATAATAATAATACATTTTAAGATGCAATATTTATTTGTAATCCTATATTGGAACTCTGAGTGCAAGTGGCACATAGGAAGTGACACACAAAATATATTTGAAAAAGTATAATTGATTTTTCATAAAGATCTTCAATTTAATAATTGATTTATTTCACAAATAAGAGAAAGAGATATCCAGATGGAGATACTGAGGATCACAGAGGCACCCAGATCCAGGAATAAGCCAATATGAAAAGCACTAGATTTCTCACACTTAATTCTCATCACTGAATTTTAACTCCCTTTAAGATAAATCTTTTTATTATTAATAAAATGTTTAATGACAGTATTTACTAAATGAATAAAGTATAGGATGGCCCAATAAAACAGAATATTCAGCCTCACTTTGTGTTATTCTAGAAATGTTTTAAATCCATTAAATCATTTTCTATGGTACACTGTACAATCTCACTTCTCTGCCTTCCCCTTCCATATAGAATATGGTCCCATGTCTGTCTATCAGAGCTCTCAGTTCAGTTCAGTTCAGTCACTCAGTAGTGTCCGACTCTTTGCGACCCCATGAATCGCAGCACGCCAGGCCTCCCTGTCCATCACCAACTCCCGGAGTTCACTCAGACTCACGTCCATTGAGTCTGTGATGCCATCCAGCCATCTCATCCTTGGTCATCCCCTTCTCCTCCTGCCCCCAATCCCTCCCAGCATCAGGGTCTTTTCCAATGAGTCAACTCTTCGCATGAGGTGGCCAAAGTACTGGAGCTTCAGCTTTAGCATCATTCCTTCCAAAGAAATCCCAGGGTTGATCTCCTTCAGAATGGACTGGTTACACTTTAAGGCCCATGTTCTCTATCAAACTTATCCAGGCTACCCCATATTTTCAGTCATTTGTTCAGACCTTTACCAAAAATTTATTCTGAAGAGACTTCTATACCTGCCCATTTCTCTTTCCCAGATAGCTGGACCCAAACCCTGAGCTTTTTAAATATTTTAAAATTCTAATCCTTCTGCAAAATTCCATGATGGCAGGGATTTATACTTTTCATTTTTGGATAACTTAAAGGAATACCTTATACTTACTTAGAGGTAGTCATTTATGCTTATTCAATGGATAGTAGGCACCCAACAATAGTCAACATAAACAGGTTACTCTAGCAAATTAAGTTTCACAATCGAAACTGCATCTATCAGCAGTCCCCTGGTGGCTTAGAGGTTAAAGCGTCTGCCTCTAATGCGCGAGACCCGGGTTCGATCCCTGGGTCAGGAAGATCCCCTGGAGAAGGAAATGGCAATCCACTCCAGTATTCTTGCTTGGAGAATCTCATAGACTGAGGAGCCTGGTGGGCTGCAGTCCATGGGGTCACAAAGAGTCGGACACGACTGAGTGACTTTACTTACTTACTTATCAGCAGTCAATTATATAAGATATATTCACAATATTGAGAGATAGAAAAAAATCTGATATTATAGAAACTAATACACAAATAATTGACTGAATTTTCACTATATACTGTGGTCCTATACTACATAGGTAAATAATATTCCTTTCAGAAGAATATAAAACATTTTTATGCCTGGTTGACTTGTCTAAAAACCTCATTGGGAAAAATATTTGTATCACTGAAAAGAAAATCCTATTTTGCAAAATTATATTAAGTTTTTCAGATTGATAACAGCTTCAGGAGAGAAAGAGGAGGGTAGAGAAAGAGAAGGAAAGAAAGAAAACATATCTTTGATACCTCAGTATATTGGGCAGGAGTAACTTAAGAAAAACGAGAAAACTTTAATCTTTATTTATGCTTCCCAATGTTAGTGTGGTGCTTCTATGTACTTATATGCAAGTTTTATGTAGCAATTGACAATATTTCTTTTTGAATTCCTAAAATAATTATTTTCCTCCTCCTTCTTCATTATCTTCTTTTGCAACATGAGAAGTTTACATGGAAACTAACCAATAACTTAGTTGACTTAGAAATACTATGAAGACAGCAAGAGGGAGGGACATTGCCAGACTCTATAACATTTAAAGTTTACCCCTAGGAGTAGAGTTTGACTGTCAGAAAACTCTTGGTATTGTACTTAGCTTCTCTGACTTGTAGGTTCAGCGGGCAGTGAGTGTTGTGTTGTGCTAAATATTTGTCTGGCATAAGGCACTGCCTTAGATAAGCCTCTTAAGCCAAGCTGGGTTTAAAACAAACTACTTCAAAACTGATGAGTAACATAAGGAGGAAGGGAGGAAAAGCGAGAAGGGAAGGAGGAAAGAGAAGACAAGAAAGAAAGAAGGAAAGGAAAGCAGGAAGGGAAGAAGTGAGAAAGGAAGGGAGGAAGACAGGGGGGGAAAAGCCTGTTTAGGACAATGCTAGCTGTTAAAGGCAGATATGAATAAAATTAATGAGACTGGTAATGTACAAAACAAAAAGGGCATCTAAGCAAACATATCAATGTGAATATGAGAGTCTTTATTTTTACATTTCTTAATTTGCAAATTCTAGAGAAGACATTAGAAGTTTGAACTTGGGGGCTTTAACATCTACTTAGAAATCACAATAAACAATTCTCAGTCTAATGCCATGTTATAATTGAAAAACCTTGGCCCAAGAGAGCTTATAATATATGTATTTCATTATTAATACACATTCAACCAGAACAATTGTTTTCCCTTTTCCAGTTTTCATTTTTTCCTAATCCTAAAAACTTTGATTGTATTTGTCTAGCTGCTAGCAAAATTCAGGAGAAAAACCTTGATTTAAGTATATATAAAGTGACTAAGAATATAGATTTTAAGAAATAAAAAAACAGGATTTTTTCATATTATCAACAACATTCCACATATCTATATTACATAATTAAAACAATATAATCAAAAGCCTAACTAGAATCACATGTTGTAATCCTTTTGTATTTTTTTATTTCTATGTTTAGACAGGTTACATCAACATTAGGTGAACTACACCTTTTATTTATCATTCATAAAGTAGTTTGCAAACTTTTTTTACACACATAGAGTAAAAAATCCAAGAGAAACAGGAAGTAGCCCTTCACAACTTTGTTTATCCAAACTTGATAAGATGTTAAAAGTACCAGTTTATAAACACTAAAAGGCAGAGCTGGAGAGTGAGGGAATTAGAGATTAATAAAAGAGTACAAACTTTCAGCTATAAGATGAATAAGGTCTGAAAATTTAATGTGTAACATGGTGACTATAGTTTATAAGACTAATTGAATAACTGAAATTTGTTAATAGAGTAGAACTTAATGGAATTTCCTTGGAGGTCCAGTGGTTGGGACTCCAAGCTTCTACTGTGGGGGGCATGTGTTTGATTCCTGGTTCAGGGAACTGGGGTCCTGCATGCCATTTGGCACGGCCAAAAGAAAAGAGAGACAGTAGAACGTTAATATTTTCCTCGAAAAATATATAAATAAATCCATAGGTGATGGATATATTAATTGACTGGAGGAATCTCCTCACAATATATGCCTATATCAAATCATGATGTGCATTTTAAATATCTAACAATTCTATTTGTCATTTATATCTCAACAGAGCTAAAAAAACAAAAGCAAAAAACACTAGACAAGAAACCTCACCTATAGTATTATCGATGGTTTTCATGTTCATTTAAAAAATTCCAGGTGGTTATTTAATTTATGTAGGGCTACCCATGTTTGACTTCTAGAGATTAATTCTGAAAGACCATTGATACATAGATAGATATGCACAAAAGAAAATAATAATTAGTAAAATTCATTTCTAAATGAAAAAAAGTTTTTAAATTGTGTTATAACTTTTTTGTGAAATATAAAAACTTTGCTCCTTAATACAAAATTTTGGTTTTCAGGGATATAGAACATAAAAACAATTAAAAAGCCTATTGCTATAGGTTAATCACTTGAAGCAGAAGCTATAAAATCTGAGTTGGTATCCGAAGTGTTCCATTTATTAGCTGGATCACAGTGTGCCAGTCAATGACTCAGCTGCCTCCTTGGTAAAATGGAATTAATGATACTATTTCATGACATTATTCTAAGGATCAAACAAAATTATGAATTGAGACGTGCTTTGTAAGTTACAGGGCATTAAAACAAATTTAAGATGTTTTTAATAATTTTATCTAGTTGAGAAATTATGATTTATGCAACATATCTTTTCTAACAGTGAGTTTGATATCTAGGCATGAGTACCACTTTGAAATCCTACATTTACCAATAGGAAGTAGAATGTCTTTCTGGCCACCTCTCAACAGATTAACAAACTGTAAGAAAAGGATCCACAGTTAGAGCCATGCTGTATTAGGTAGACAGTGTAATCACTCGGACAACTCTTAATACAAAGAAAGTGGAAACATGAGTCTGAAGAGGGGAACTATCAAAGGTACTCTTTATCAAGAGTGAAACTTTGAAATCCATCTATTTAAGATTAATCACTATTCTTTTAGTTAAGCTGTTGTCATCTCTAACTTTCCCTAAGTAGAAAATAATCTACACTTCCAACTAAGTTATTCATGGTCCAATTTGTTCTCAGAATACTATAATAGGCTTTGTGAAGATAAGTTTTATAATAGGGATTTAACATAGTGAGAAGCCAAGACACAGAGGCCTTCAAACACAAAGAGTATATATGTGTATAAACTGCTCAGCCTCCTCCCCCTCTGCTTCCACTCTTCCTGGTTTATTCTCCGGAAAGGACATTCACCTCTACTTAAAATCTAATTTTTACAAAGGGTTCAGATGAAATGGCATCTCAGTTTAGCTACCGTATAGTTGCTCTGGAGCCATTTCAACATCACTGGAAAATGGGGGAAACTTTGAGCAAAGTACCACTGGAAGAAGGAATGTTCGTAGGATAAAATCTTCCCTCTTGGCAGTTTTGTCTTGCTTGATGACCACATTTACATAATGAGTTCACAGGCTAGAACTCTCAAAGAGTAGTCCACTTTCTTGGAGAAAATAAAATATTCAGGGTGGCATCTGGGAGAAAAAAAAAATGAAGAAGAAAAAGAAGGAAAAAAGAATCACTGATGATTTACACGTTATATTTATTTCCCAAGCTGCTGATATCTTAAACTATTGAAAATACATAAAATTAATTCTAAGACATTATACATTTATAAATTTGTTCTTTTTTCCTCTTTGACTCTAAAGATCTAACTTTCCCTATTTATAATTTTTACTTCATTTGTATCCAAATGAGTATATCAGCTAGTTATTTTACAAAGTACCAAGGCACTTGAAGTGAAATACAAGTTTATCTTCTTTCAGATGTGGTTGTTTCTTTTTAAGGTTCCATATTTTCACATTTTAAACATTTCAAGACACAAGCACATGAAGTGTATATTTAAAATACTTGAGAAAATAAGATAAAATACCTGAAACTCTTTATCTATCTATTTTAATAACTAGCTTTTCTTTTCCCTAGTTTTACATCCCTGCTGTACTTATTTTGCTGTAAGTGAGGCTACCTTATTTGTATATTTGTAACAAAGTATATAAAAGGATGAAGATGTGTGGTTCATTGGGTATTTATACTCAAAACCTTTTTGAATAAAAAATCTTAAAAATCATGTAAGCATTACAGAACCAATAAACATTTTAAACTTTTTTAAGCTAAGAAAAAATTTTAATTGTTTTTTAATGTGCTTTTAATGATTTCTAGCACTCACACCTCCTTACTTGCTTTCCAAACTGTTTATACTGTCCCCAATAACACTCAGTGGAAAGCTGTCATTCCTGGCTAAATCCTTACTTAGGGTGGATGCTATGCCTCCGTGAGACAGGGTCAGGGGGTCAAAATCGATTTTGGAGGCCACCTGGAGAGTCCAGGCCATGAACTGACTCAAAAAATTTATATCAGAGCCGGAATAGTCCACCTCCCAGGGTCAGATCTGGCCTGACACTCCAACCGCAGGCTGGGGCATGCTAGACCAAGCTCAGAGAGAGGCTAGAGTTGTTGACCCTGCTAGCTGACCTCTTCAAACTTCAGGAGAATTTTTTTGGCAGTTACCACGGTGACTGGGTACTCTAAAAGCTTATCCTTCTTACTGAAAGAAGGAAAAAAAAAATAGGAAAAAAATATGTTAAAACCTACCTTGCAGAGATGCCTATCACAAGTTTTTTTTTTTTTTAAGGGAAAAAACTGAAGGAGTTCTAAATTGTCTATGACTTTAATTTCCACTGTTGTCCTAAAGAAATTGAAACTTGTAAGGTCTCTCAAAACCAAATTTCACATTTGTAACAGATATTGCTTTTTTTTTAAACCAATAACTGAAAACAATTTGAATAATGTATAAAATACCTTTTAAACAACATAATTTACTTAGAAATTCTATTATCTCTCTGCTTTTCTTTGAGACTAATCAATTTTTAAATAAGATCCACCATAAATGCTAATTTAGTTTGGGGAAAACACTGTAACTAAATATTCATTTTTGTGTCAAAATCACATACAGAAAAATGTCCATTTTTGCTTGACTTGAAATAGTAAAATTAAGAGAAAAGCAAGGGACCATTATTCTATATTAAAAAAAATTTTTTTGTAACTAATGACTTAATAAAATAATGTTTACATTAAAAACAATGTCATGAAAATAATATAACACAAGAACACTAGGAGGAAAAATTCAAGGTATATTTTCTTTTAGATCAATTTGAAGCTAAAAAAAAAAAAGCTATAGAATATTCTTCTATGTTAATACCAAACGCTATCTTGTCCTAAATTTCTACAGTGATAGAAAGACTTATAAATTAAAATTTAATTCCCATTGGGTAAATCTATACACATTATAAAACTCTGCTAGTTGAGTTTTGGTGACAGATTATAATACAAAATACTTTTAAATGGCTCCTATATACATCTTGAAATTAGATGAGAATCATAATACTTTAGAAGCATATTATTTAATTATAATAATACTTGCTTTTTAAAAATGCCTGTGTAGCATATAAGGACTTTTTGTAAAGTGAAATCATTGACTCTTAGTGTTGCTACTGTTCTGGCCTCCTTCTGGTCCTCCTTTAATTTTCTCATCTGCCTCTTACATGACCCAGGTCCTGGAAGTCTTGAAAGGTTTTTCTCTAGCGTGTGTGTGTGTGTGTGTGTGTGTGTGAACATAAGCACACACAAACGATTAAGCATTGGTGCGGGGAGGGTGGTTTTGCATTTTAAAAAGCATTGGCTATGTAACAAAACAATGTCTTTGGTCTCGCTATCATTTCTCATCTTGACTGTAAGCCAAGAAAGAAAAAAAATGATGAATTACAGAAATGTAGTAACTGACACTCCAAAAATGAATACTGAAATTTCAGAGGATGCTTTAACCTAATCTTGAATGTTCATTTTGCTGTGACCTATTTTCACTGCTTTGTAATCACCGCTAAATTCCTAGAATGGAATGGACATAAAACCAAGTAGCTGTTAATTAATCTCAATTAAAAACAAAAAAAAATATAATTCAGAATATAACTTCCTTTGGGTTCAAAACATCCAGTGAAAGGAAAGACTGGAGACATATTTTGAGAATATTTTGCCATGTGATCCAATTGCACTTTGTTAAAACACAGGTCTTTCAATTAGATAGTGTGGTTCTTGCCACTGCAAAGTGGGCAATGAGGTTGTTGAGTCACTACAACTGTGGTGCCAGCTCATTCTCTATGATGAACTCAGACTGTCCTTCCCAGCCGGGAACTCTTGGCAAGCTTCGTTAAAGACCCGGAGGCTGGCAAAGCATGAAGAACTATCAAACAGGAAATGAGGTCCTCCTCAGGATTTGCAAAGAGATGATAGAAGTCTTAAAGTGAGGCAGGCCAGACCAGAATCTCCTAAACCACAAGCCTTATCTTGAGTGAAACATTATTTCTAAGCTGGATCTGAAAAGGAAAAGAAGTTAAAGTATGAGACAATGGTTCATTTGTACGTAAGAAAACAGTGCCAAGTCTCTTAGTTTGGTTTTAAGTCAAAGTTAGGACCTCTCCCAGGAAAAAAACAAAAATCACTTATCAGTTTTCTGCATAAATTTCTACTAAAAAGACAATGAAATAAATAGATATTTAGAAGATTCATAAACCTGGGTCTACTCTTATGTTGAAAATTCATTGGTTGGTTCTAGAACTACAGAATTCAGGGACTGGGAGGGATTTAAGAGATCATCCGGTCCTATCTCTTTACTTATATCCTGCTCAGCACTTCTAGCTTAGTGGATTCTCCACTATAATATGTGGTCACTTCACTGGGTAGAAAGGATGTTAAAACCCCATACCAGTAGACCTATTCAGAGCCTTGGTGACAGAGTTATTCTGGAACCATGATATAAAATGATTGTAAAACTCATTCAATTACACTTCCAGGAAACAACTTTAGGTACAATATAAGCAAAAATTCCATGAAATCAGGTAGGAAACAATAACAATAATGTGTGCTGTAGGAAGCTTCAAAATTTTCAGGAACTTTGGTAACAAGGGTAGGCTGTTAATATTATTTCTTCACCTAATTGTTTTTATTGATTTGTTATGGCTAACAGGCACTGATTGATTTTCTTTTAATCAGTATGGAGTCTTCACTCTGCAGGTTTATAATTAAATACTGAGAAGAAGGGTTCTTGGTGTTAGTCTAAGTTTCCAGTGGTATGAAGGTCTGTCCAAATAACCATGAGCTATGTAAGATTTGATGGCTGCCAGTCCAGAAAGGGTTTAATGTGGTTTTTCTTTAATATTTCTCTAATTAGCTTTAGTTTTAACTTGTTTCTATTAGGGTCAGTGGATCCTAAAAATGAAGTTAAAGGAAGCCCCTAGAAAAATATGGAATTCATTGCTCATACCCCAAACTGCCATTTGTCAACTGCATTCAACTATAACATTTATTTTCTATATCATGTATTTTCAGTGCAATCGTCAAAGTTCTCTTCTAACTTGTCATGGTGTTTGGGAGAATACCATGTGAATCCTGAGAATCTGGTTCAGAGGAAAAAAGAGTAAAGGATAAGAATTTAAGGGGAGGAGGAAAAGTACTAGGTATGCTGAGGGATTTTAATATGGAAAGAGGCTGGTGTTTAGGAAGATAGTTATATGTGATTAAGAGGTGAAGGCAGCAAGAGTCGGGTAGTCCCTTAACTGCCATCTAGAATTTCAAAGAAATGCTATATCTTTTCTATAGATTCTAATGGGTGTTGGTTAAGGAAGGAATTTTGGGTACTAATTACTTGTTAAAGTTTTGGAGGTGGTGGTGGTTGGGGGACGGGAATGAAAAGCAACTCTGAGGTTGAGGGTCAGAAGAATGTTTGCTTGGCTACTCAAGGCTCCTGATGACGTTCAGCGACCTATCCTACAGTTATGTGTGTGAGTGTATCTATCGTTCTGCTCTCAAAAACCCTTCAGTCGTCTCCCCTTTTCCCAGAAGTAGACTTCACCCAAAGGAGAAAGAGCTGTTACGGGAAACTCCTTTGCAGAAGGAAACTTTTCTATATACACACATATTTTCTTTTTGGAATCAAGGATGAGAAGCCAGCCAAGAAAGTCAGTGGGGAATTGTGAGATTAAAGAGTGAGAACTTCCCACCTGGTTCTGAGCTCTAGCCCCAGGATCAGCCAGGTTGTGCTCCAGAAACAATGTGGACGATGTAAGAGCTGATTGCCTTCCCCAGCTTCTTGACCTGTCTTGAGATTTTGCCAGGGCTGTTCCCTCAGTCCAGGTGGGCACAGCACTCCTGTCTAAAACACCATGGAAAGGATATAGCACTTCTTTGAAATTCTAGATGGCATTTAAGGACTACATGACTCATTGCCTTCACCTCTTAATCACACATAACTGTCTTCCCAAACACCAGTCTCCTTTCCTATAACAATCCACTGCACTACTCCTAGAAGGGCACAGTCTAGGGCAGGGGTCCCCAAACTCTGGGATCTAATTAAATGCCTGATGATTTGAGGTGGAGCTGATATAATAATAATAGAAATAATGTGTTTGAATCATCCTGAAACATCCCCACCCCCACCAACCCCAACTGACCCGGTCCATGGAAAAATTGTCTTTCACGGAACCCAGTCCCTGGTGGCAAAATGGTTGGGGAGCGCTAGCTAAGGCAACTTGGCCAGCGCCTTCCTTCTGCTGAGACAGGACCACTAGAAAAGGGACTCACTCTTTGGTATCCTTCAAAGGCTCCTTAGGAAATTGTTGAAGACAGAAATTTTGAAATTGAATTGTAAAGACTGAGAAAAGAGGGGTGAGGCACCGGCAGCTGCTCCCAAGCAGCTGCCCCAGCTGCTCCAGCCTTGAGAAAGGAGAGCCTCTTGGGCACCACACCCACTAGTCCCAGAAGGAGGCAAGAAGAGGGGCACGAATTGAAGGGGTCAAGTTTAGACAGAGGGCCCTGGCCCTGAGTTTTGAGAGACATCCATAGCCACAAACCCAAGGAAAAGGTGAGCAAAACAAATAAACAGCTATCACTCAGTCGCAGGTTGCTGAAATGACTTGTAGGCCCAAGAACACACATTGTGTGTGTGTGTGTGTGTGTGTGTGTGTGTGTGTGAGAGAGAGAGAGAGAGAGAGAGAGAGAGAGAGAGAGAGAGATGAGGCCCTTTTGTGAGGAACCTGGGGCAAAGGGGAGAGTTCCGCAGGAGAAGGAACCAGTTTTCTCTCCTGGATCCCCATGACTTGAATGCTGGAGTGACTGTGGTGGGATTAACGCTCCTTTCCCTTCTTCCGCCTGCCCGGGGCCACGTCGAAATGAGAAGCAGCACAAACGACAATGCCCTCCCACCACCAGCTTCCTCATCCCCATACTCAAATGCCTGCCAGTGAAACGTCACCAAAAGTTATTGCCAGCGACAAATTGGGGCTGACAAATTGTCGATAATCGCGCCTTCAACGTGCAAGATGACTTGCAGGCAGTAAAAAAGCAGACGCACCAAGAGGTGGGCAGGAGGCAGCCGGGTCCGCGGTTCCCAGGTGGTGCCCTGCCCCAGCCCGGCGCCACCCCAGCCCCCAAGCCGGGGACCGCGCGCGGTGCAGGACCGCCGGGCTCCCACTCGCCCGCTGGAGTTCTGGTTCTCTTTCTGCAGTCTGACTCAACACAGACCGCAGGAGGAGCCTCTCTCCTCCCTCTCCGCCAATTAACCCTTCTGGGTGCGTGAGTATGGTCTCAAGCGCCCTTGATTTACAGTCACGTTACCCGAGTTTTCTTTTGTTTGAAATCCTGGGCCCGCAAGACTTTGGCATGTGTTGGACGTCTAGTTACTTCTGCATGCCTGTTTCCTGCGACAGAGAAAATGATTAGGAATTGAGGCTCAAGAGAAATAATAATATTTTTACCTGTGGACACATTGGAAGAAGGTGTGCACGTTAAATCGTTTCAGAATTTAAGGTAAATCTGAAAAAGCTCTTTCAAAGTGTTTGCAAGTTAGTGCTACTCTGATACAA
>SJXQ01010488.1:267159-277726 GCA_006408695.1 Aepyceros melampus
GTAGGAACTGCGTGGGGGTTGTGGCAAGAAGGGATGGACAAGAAGAATTTCTCTAGTAGCGAACCCTCCTTGAATAATTCCATTTAAAACTTGAGGCACCGAGGACTGAGTTTAAACACATGTAAAAATGAAATCTTCAGAAGGTCCGGCCCTTCAGCTGCGGGGCAGCCAAAGGGTGGTCGCATCTTTGTCGAGAGTTTTGGAACAGTTGCTGCCTTTCCTAACCCCCTTCTCTATCTCCCAGTAAAACCAATTCAAAAGGGGACAGACTCCACTCCACCAGATTAATGTCCGTTCATTTGCAGGATTAACCCTCTTACGAAGCATAATAAAATACTAGAGGTTCTTTAAATTTAAATAAACACCCCAAATTCGTGCCTTCTCTCCCTTCCTGTTTGGTCTCTCTCCAGACATCAGGAAACAGCGTCTTGGAACCTAGTGAATCTTAGAACTTTTAACTCAGAGTTTTCAGATCATCTGGGGGAGGAAGGGAGGGGTTGGCTGTTGTGGGCATGGGTATTGGGAGAGAGTGGAGAGACCAGCTTAACTTTAAAAATCTATGGCTATACGTTTTGATTTGGAACTCTCGATTAAAAATCTATTTGTTCCTCCCAGGGCTCAGCAGATTTCAATGTTGGTCATGGAGCCACAAAAATGTTCATTAAAGGAACCTAACCAAGGCTACTGTATGGCCACTTTGTGAACTCAGAACTATGGATGGGGGGAAAAGTATGAAAGTGTGAGTTGATGTCACGCTGGCTGTCAGTGTGTGGTCTATTGTGGAGAATGGTGCTTTTTGACTGAACAGAGGGAGCCCCCCCCCTCCCCCTTCCCCAGCTCTACTGCACCTGCACTGGATGAGGGAGTCTCTGCCATTCAGCCCATCGCAGATTGTTCAAACAGAAGACATCTCTGACAGCACTCAATTCATTACATTTCTTCCTGCTTTTCAAACCAACACACACACACAAAATGAGTATTGCCAGCCAGTGACAGCCAAAAAAATCTTAAAATACTTTATATGCAGCTAATTTGGAAGCTCACACAACTAACCATGAAATATTTTGTATCCTTAACATGTAAGTCTTCTTGAGAAAAGATTACCTGATTTTTCCTATTGAAAACATACCTCCATATTATACACTGGCATAGTAAATTTGCAAAAAGACACTGCAGCATGGCTCACAGAGAAGTTTTAATGGGAGCGAAAGTAGAAATTTGCAAAAGAGAAAAGCCCCTGATTTATCTTACAGAACGGTGGCTGGAAATGCATTCATAATTTATGCTGGTGAACCAACTTGCTAATAGAGGTGAGGTACCCAAGAGCCAGGGGTGGGTGGTGAGCAAAGTAAGAGAGGGTAGTAAGGGAGCATCCAGGCTGAAGTGTGAGTTAAACATTTAAATCAATTTTCTAACAATGAAGTCTTCCTCCCATATGCTTAGGTTTATTTTGCCATCTTAGACTCCAAGATGTTTTTGCACCATTTTACAAAGCTGATGAGAGAGTGTTTAGAAAGCTGATGAGAGAGTGTTAGTCTAGTTTAACAGAAGTTGGAGTAAACAAACTCTCACAAGGCAAACTTGAGTTTATGAGATTTTCCTTGGAGGTAGGAGTAAGGGGGAAACAAAGAAAGGGAAGAGGACGTTGAGCAGAAGGAAACACAACTTTGCCAGTTAGTATTTCAGACTGATTAAACTGTAATATTATGCAATAACCCAGAATTGAGTTACATGTGATAGTCAAATCAACCTGGTTGTAAGTTGATACTAAACTGACTGTATGTGAAATATTGGCTAATTGTCAGCAAAGCATTAGTCTAGCCAATATAAGGCCCTGCAATCCTTCCTGTTGCAAGGGCATTCAATGAATTACATTGGGTCGTAAATAAAACTTGAGAAATGCAGAGGTGCTTTCACCTAACACATAATTTTATCCATTACATATGGAGTGCACAGACCAAATGTCATTCTTATCTACAGTTTAAATCACTGTTCCAAGGAGTTCTCTCGGCAATACTTTTTTGATTCTAAAAAAAGATTATTACAAGCTACACAAATTACTAGGGATGGAGAAGGAATGAGAAAATCGAAATGGCATAGCAATGGCAAGCCAGAAGCAACTGTCCTAATCACCTCTCCATATTGGAACCGGGAGTCCAGTTCTCCAACCGCCAGTGAAACTTATCCTGCGCCAAATAAAATAAGGATGTGGTGTAAGTTGTAAAGGCATTTAGTGTAATTTTTTGATCCATCTCAAAACACATGTAAATCAAAATCAACTCATTCAGACTTCACAACAAACTCTAATTATCAAATTAAAAAACTATAAATATTGTTCTTTACATATATGCAAATAGATAAATATAAAAATATATAGAGTGCCAAGGTGATGAGATGGTTGTCCTGTGCCTGACTGTATGTGTAGTGAAGACTCTTGCTATTGCTGTGTTTGGTTGTGTTGAGGGGGAGAGCCTCTGAGACTTCAAAAGCTGGAGCTGGGTGCTGGGGAAGGGGGCCAGCTCCCCTGGCCTCGCCCTGCAAGTGTTCGGATGGTCCTTTCTGGGACGCTCAAACGAATCATCTCATCCCGGAGGCCCTGCAGACCCTGACGTCACGAGGTGGGGGTGGGGGCGCAGTCCTGTTACTGGTCTGGCCGCCAGCGATAAGAACCCTCGGGAAGAATTTGCTGCTCCTTTTAATACAGTAATTATTTTTTCTGCCTTTTATGGGTAGGGGCGGCTCCTGCCAGGAATGTCTGTATCCCTCCCTTCAGAAAGATGCCCAGGGGTGGCAAGTTTGCAGGATAACTTCCTAGGCGAACCTTAAAGCCAGGAAGGGCCCTGGAAAAGGGAGCAGGGTGGTCAGAACAAGGCTAATTTCATGGCCAAAGACCAGCAAGCAGAGGAAGAACCCAAATGTCTGAATTGAACTCTGGAGTCTAAATGAGACTCTTTTGCCTTCCCTATCACCTTCCCTATCACCATTGGGCAGTAAGAAAAGTAATAGCTATTAATCCTGTTTAGCGTCAGTGACTTTGTACTCATCTTCTGCGGAGTAACTATATATTATCCCTATTTTATAAACGGGAAAGAGATATCTGCATCCTCCCATCCCCATCTACTCTGATCCTAGAGGAGGACCAATATTCCCGGGAGCCCACATAGCTCCTGTAGCATCCCACAGCCATGTCTATCCGTAACCTCTGGCAGTGGGAAGGACTAAGATCAAGATAACTCATGCTGAGCCTCGGCGCCAAACAGGGACAAACAAACCCTTAAAAATAAGGGTCTGGGTTAAGAGGCAAAAGGAAGGCAGAACCTGAGTCAGTGAGCCTCTGATTTGGGAAGTCTAGAGCCGTCTTTGGCGTCACGATGTCAACGTGGAGAGGGCTGGGGTACAGGAGCTAGAGCACTTGGAGGGGCGAGAGCTCTCAACACCTCGGGAGACTGTAAACTTGCCCGACGCGGGCACGGCCCAGGGCCTAGAGAGGAAATCGAGCAGTTTGGGCAGGGACCGCGCGGAGAGAACTCGAGCCCCACGCGGCACCTTCTCAGGGAGCTCGATGAGGGCCGTGGCCACGGCCGCGGTGACGTCAGGGCCCCGGCCCGGCGCTTGGCCGCCTCAGCTTCCTTCTGCCCGCGCATCCGCTCCCAGCGCTGGGCGCGGCGCGCTCCCTGGGGCAGACGGTGGGAGGCCCGCCCGCTCAGAGCCCTGAGTCGCGCCCCGCACAGAAGCACGGGGAGGGAGGCAGAAGATAGTTCAAAGCGCTGAAATCTTTACTAATACTGCACATTTCATCTGTACATAAAGGCAGACGAGGGTAATGAAACGAGTGACTCCTGGGAGCTTTTACATCACCTGGCACTTCTTTGCAAAGTAGAGCAAGCCTCTCAAGTCAAAAATCCCAAAAGTAACAAATATCTTTGCATCCTGAAAAGAGAGGACGTCCTATTTGCTTTTAACAAAAACTGAGTGCACCGCTCAAGGAATAAGAAATACTTCCCTTACACCAAAATATAAAATAAAATCCCTTGGACCCGCATACAGAAAGAGAGCTCTCCACCATGGGAAATCTTGGCCTTGTCTTAGGAGCCCACTCTCCCAAAGAGAAGTCTCTTAGTTAAAGTAAGAAAGTAAAATCTATAATTTCCTAAAGGCCACATAAGCAAAACATAAAAAATTGAAAACAAAAATTGTAAAACTGGACAGCATTCAGAAGGGAGTGATGTTACAACGTCTCTCTGGGTGATATCAAAGGTCATATTTCCAGGAAAGTTTTTAAATAGAAAATAACTATGAAAGACACTAAACCAGTTCTCTGGTTTGGTCAATTTCCTTATCTCTGGAAAGCTCTTTCCACATTTGCTTACTCTAGAACTCTGGAAGCCGTGCCCCTTTGGACTTTAATCCATATTTTCATAGTAAAGGTCAAGAGTTCTCTCTCTTCTCCTGTCTTAAAGGGATTCACCTCATCGAGGAGGTCCCTAAGGAAATCCATCCAGCCATCTTCCAAATTTGGTCAAAAAAAAAAAAAGCAAAGAAAATAAATCAATCAACCCTACCCCCAATCTCACTTGTAGTTGTCCTGAAAACAGCCTTTGCTCTGAGAGCAAGGAAAGGCAGTATAAAAAACAGTGAGATGCAAATTATTTTAAGGCAATATTGGGGGGGTGGGTGGAAAGGAAGTTCAGGAAAATGTTAACTCAGGCCTCTGCTAAAGCTCATGGCAAAGGAAATTCCTTCCACAAAGCAAAATATAAGAAAGAACCTGTTTTGCAAAATCCTCCAAAAGCAAGAAATAAAAGCAGGGGGGAAGGATATTTTTAAATCTTTTAATTACAACAAATAAAATAATTAACAATGCCAGATATCAGGCAATCAAACCACAATCAAACTTCAATCTCAGGGCAGTTAGCTATAAACTGTTAGCAGTTGAAAAGTAAACCTTGTGCACACAAAGGCATGTTTAATTCCCTTCTTGCAAGGGCTCTAAATGAAGACTGCATCACTATGCAGTGAAACGGTACTTCTTGTCCTCCTGAGGTGCTGATCAGTTCTTTATAATGTGAGAAAAGTGGCAGCTCAAAACCCGTCAATGGAGCGCCCACAACAAAAGTTCTGAAAAGCTGAATGAATTGGGTTTGTAATTACTGCATCCCGTTCCCGGTTCCCCCACCCCTTGCAGCTTATCTCTTATTCATTCACCTTATATTATTGTCAAAGAATCTTACTCTCAAAATCTTTCTCTTCCCATTTTACCTGGGGTCTCAGAGGAACTTATGACAGGGCAGAAATGGAACATTCACCCCCCCACTACACCTGGAAATGTTTATACCCAATAGGTAGAGAGGGGAGGAAGGATTATCTTGTACCCCAGTTTACTGTGAGACTACTAGAACTCAGTACTCAATCTACAGAGTCCTAAAACCCGAATATTACTGGCAAATGGGAATCTGTTCCTTTCTAAATTCAGAGCCTGCTTGAGTTTCTGAAATTCTGTGACATCTCCACTTAGAAAAGGCAAAGGTTATAAATAAATCTCCTCCCCTCCCTCTCCAAATTGCAAGGTCCTGAAAGACTATGCCAGACATGATGCAGAAATTAAGATAACTTATTATGTTCTTGTTTTCTTCCTTTGAAACCCAAAACCAGTAAATAAAATAGAAAAAGAAACTATAATCCCCCACCCCCTTAATACACATACACATACTCCCAGTCCAGGAAAAGGTTTTATGAAAAACTCAGCTTTAGAATGCCAGGGCTCTGTGTGTATTTCAATTCAAGGCACTGCTGATGGAGAAGATTCTCCTGAGATTTCCTACTGTAAGACTGTGTCGGTTCTAGAAATAAGTACAGCTATTACAACCAAATCTACTAGCAGACTAAATAATTAATTGAAGCGTTGCTCTTTGACCCTTGAAAAGTCCAGTAGGGACACGTTTATAGTAATAATACCTCCGAATGAGCCCTTGTCAAATATTCATTTAGTGGTTAATGTGAGCCATTTTCCCCTGGGACCATCTGTAATACCGGCTTCCCAGCATTGGCAAGAAACCTTGCTAATCTACTACAGCTCAGCAAAATATTTTAACACTCTTTATTTAAAGTATGGGAGGGGATGCAGGGAGAGAAAAAAATTGCAGAGGGAACAAACTATAATCTCATCCTTCTGCCCATTTCTATTCTGTGTATAAGGTTAGCAAAACATTAAATTCACCCCTTTCACTGCAAATTGAATAGTTTTAGTGAGCAGGATAATATCCCAAGGAAGGAACTGAACACTCAACAACTTTAGCACTGGGAGATAATCATCTCTAGGCAAGCTTATGGGTTTATCCCCTTCTTGGAAATCATGTTATAATTAAAATATCATATGTTCAATATCGATCTAGCCATGAAACTACACATCTTGGGGAACTGTTTAACCCAATCCAATGAGTGATGAAATATGCATCATTTTCCTCAAATGCAGTTTATCAAAGCATTTATATTTGCAAACAAAATGTTTTTCCATTCATTGGTTAGGACATATGGAGGGTTAGGAGGGAGAACGCGAGTACTCTCCTTTCATGCAGACAGTAACAGTCATTCAAAACTAGTTCAACTTCCTACAATATCACTCTTCCCTCTTGCAAAATATTTGAATCTGAGCATTTTGCCAGTAAGTTTTTTTTCCTTTTTTTTTAGTCTGATCCTGTGGGGCTTTTTAAACAGGTTAGTGCAGTGCAATTACTCCAAACCCCAATACATATTTCTAATATATGTTTTTTCCCCCAAATATATACACTCTATATAGTTGATTGGCTCAAATTCCGGGAATATTCTACCCACCCCCCAGCAAGATCATTTGGATCTTTATTCAAAGTTTCTTTTATTCGTATGTGTGAGCAAGAACTGGCGAATGTGCTCATTACCACGTGAATAATCTGTATATGCATTACAATGGCTGGCCAGGCCAGGGGAAATTCTTTTAGAGTCTCTGCATTAATTAGGGGGGGAAATGCCTCACTTAGATTTGGGAACTGGCATAATAATTGTCTTTCCCAGTACAATATTACCCTAAAAATTAGGATGAAAAAAGGGAATAAAATAAAAACCCAACACATAAAGCAATCCATATGAAATAAAAAGAGAAAATATGAGGATATCCCCAGCTGAGCCCAGAACTAATACAACAACACCACGAGAGAGAAATACTTTCTTGGAAAACGAGAAGATGCAAACC
The DNA here is from genome assembly GCA_006408695.1 of Aepyceros melampus. NCBI lineage: Eukaryota > Metazoa > Chordata > Mammalia > Artiodactyla > Bovidae > Aepyceros > Aepyceros melampus. The sequence goes on from SJXQ01010488.1 coordinate 274,385, forward strand.
AACGGGATGAACTAATTTAGTGGCTGCAGCCGATACTTTACTCAAGGGTGAAAGGCGCAGCTGGATTCCAACTTCTCCAAAGTTGTGGCAAGTTCACACAACAAGCCCTTGAAATTGTAGGAAGGAAACCCACGCTTCTAAGGCAGGACTCTAGGTTCCTGGTCCCCTTCGGTAGGGGAATATGAACGACGTTTAAGTAGTGAATAAAAGAAAAGTCCCCGAGTCGGTCTTACAGATTCTCTGACTGCGCCAAAGCGCGCGGGTTCGCTGCGAAGCGAAACATCGCTAATTCAAAGACCGTGGCGATTCCCTAACTTTTCCGCTCCCACTGAGGATAACTACAGTCTTTCTTTACCTTTCCTAGGGCAAAAGAAAACAACAAATCCAATCTTGTTTCTCCACCCCCTTTCCCCTCCCCCTACTTCTCTACTACTCTAGTAAAACATGGTTAACAGATCAAAAGCACAATCATCTCTAAATGTGATTAGACCGGACAAAGTAAAATATCTACCTCAGAGTTGATTGTTTTCTTCTTTAATATGGCTGTTGCCTGGCTTCTCTTTTGCTTGTTATCAGCTGCAGAGATTATCCGATTTGGGGCTACAGGCTTGGACCCGCGCTGTCAATTTAAGAAATGGAATTCGTGGAGGGAGAGAGAGGAAAAAAGAAAATAAATAATAATAATAAATAGCTGTGATAAGTCGGGGAGTTTTTGCAAGCCGCTCTCTGCTTTCCCTCGTCCCTAAACAGGAAAATGTAGAGAAGAAAGTTTATGAAGTGATGGAACAAAGCAAACCACTTGTTTCTTCTCAGACAATAGCAGGGCCAGAGTAATCTAAACACCCACCCAGCAGATGAGCACTTTGCTTGTCTAGTTTGCAATTATTCCTATACAAGAAGCATCATTTCCCCCTATAACCACGTTTCCAAAGGGCCATTGTACTGTGAAGAAAACGAAAACAAAACCAGCCAACCTGGTTCTGATTTGACTCAATACCCCATCTGCTAAGCTACATGAAAATTTTCAGAATTGACTCTTTTCTGGCAACAAGTGGCATAAATCAGTTTAAGTCCCCATCATGCTTATTCATGCTGCTTAGAAAAGGAGGGGTTGGGTTTACAATATATGTCCCTAGTTTCTGTTTTGGAAATGACATAAGCATTTCCATTTTTTCGAGAGTACTTATTCAATTAATCATCCAGCCATTTATTTGTTGCTGTTAACATTAGCACATGCTACTGGACTAAAATACCAAGGTTTTAGGTACTCTGCCGTTCTTGGCTGAGCACAGTATATTCCCGAGGAGCTGGGTTATAATCACAATGTTATCCAAATAAATGAAAGACTCAAGCGTAATTTCAGTGTCCATATTTCAAAAATTTATTTATCTCAAACTGTGCATAATGGAGTAAAAACTTAAGTTGAAAATGTACCTGTTATAAGGATGGTATTAGTTCAAATATATACATGGATTCTCGGCAGACTGATTCAATAATACAGAGCCGAATCTTTAAAATACAACTACGGAAACTAAAAGTGGGAAAACCTTAAAATATCACAATAAATTTACAGAAATATTACAAACCATAAGAAAATATTTCAAACACAGTAATTTCATGTTGGTTTTTTATCTGAACAAAATGGAAAGTTGGGAAACAGAAAAGCTATTATAAATTACCAACGATGTCAACCTGCATGGCCATTTTTGCTTTTAACAGTTAAGTTAAAAAAAATTTAGTACAATCTAAAACTTTTGCCCCTTTAGAGACCACGGAGATGGTTTTGCCAGTACTTATTCTAATTTTTTCCTTTTGTACAATTTTTAAACAATTAAAATGCCCAATCTGATTAATTTTCTTCTTTGCATGTTTGCAACTGTCCTAAATTTCAGCTGCAGAATCAAAATTCAGCAAGAAGCCTCTCCTTGAAAAATATTGGCAAATTCTCAGCTTATAAACAATGGACATTTTGATTGCCATGTTTATCTCGATAAATACTGTACAAAAGTTGCTTGCAAATATTAAAACATTTTTTTCGTCACTTGGAGACTAGCTCTAAATATTATTGGTAAAGACTTTTGCAAACTTTCTGCAAAGCTCCTACCGTATGACTAGAACTTTTAAAAAGTTTTGCGTAGTTTTCTTTCCTCCAGATCTATACAAGGTCCGTTCCCTCGCCCTCCCCACCTGCCCACCCCAGGTTTTCTCTGTACAAAAATAGTCCCCCCAAAAGAAGTCCAGGATCTCTCATAAAAGTTTTCTTGCCGGCATCGCGGTTTTTGCGTGAGTGTGGATGGGATTGGCGTTTTCTTTTGCAGCTTCATTTGCTGTGGATGGTGTTTTGTTTTTTTTTTTGAGCGTACCGGGTTTTTCTCCATGCTGTTTCTTGCTGTCCTCCATTTCCCTCTTTTTCTTTGAAAATGTCTCCCCCGCCCCCTCCAGTTCACCGTCCGGCCCTCACATGTGCGAGAGGGGCAGTGTGCCGTTAATGGCCGTGCCGGGCACCGGGCCGCTCTGGTAGTGCTGGGACATGTGAAGTCTGCTGGGGGCGGCGGGCTCCGGCACCTCGGCGCCGGGGAGGTACATGCTGATCATGTCCCGGAGGTCCCCGGCTTGGCAAGGCGCCCTGGAGTGGGAAGAAGAGGTAACCACGGGGGGGCTGGAGCTGGCCTCGGACTTCACCACCGAGCCCATGGAGCCAAGCGCCATGCCAGGGGTGCCCTGCTGAGAATAGGACATGCTGTAGGTGGGCGAGCCGTTCATGTAGGTCTGCGAGCTGGTCATAGAGTTGTACTGCAGGGCGCTCACGTCGTAGCGGTGCATGGGCTGCATCTGAGCGGCGCCGTGCGCGTTGAGGCCCGGGTGCTGCGGGTAGCCCAGCTGGTCCTGCATCATGCTGTAGCTGCCGTTGCTCCAGCCGTTCATGTGCGCGTAGCTGTCCATGCGCTGGTTCACGCCCGCGCCGAGGCCGGCGCCCACCCCGACCCCGCTCGCCATGCTGTTGCCGCCCGGGGCGAGCAGCCCTCCCGGCAGTGTGTACTTATCCTTCTTCATGAGCGTCTTGGTTTTCCGCCGGGGCCGGTATTTATAATCCGGGTGCTCCTTCATGTGCAGCGCTCGCAGCCGCTTGGCCTCGTCGATGAACGGCCGCTTCTCCGTCTCGGACAAAAGTTTCCACTCGGCGCCCAAGCGCTTGCTGATCTCCGAGTTGTGCATCTTAGGGTTCTCTTGGGCCATCTTGCGCCGCTGCCCGCGGGACCACACCATGAAGGCGTTCATGGGCCGCTTGACTCGGTCCGGGCTGTTCTTCTGGTTGCCGCCCGCCGCCGCCGCGGTGGAGTT
>SJXQ01010489.1:0-111642 GCA_006408695.1 Aepyceros melampus
ATACTGATGCTTGGGTCTCCCAAGATACTGATTTAATTGGATCACAGTATGGCCCAGACCTTGGGTTTTTGAGAAAGTTTTTAGGTGATTCTAATGAGAGCTAAAGTTTAAGAATGTCTGGTATAGAATGGCCTGTCCATATCATTCTTGTTGTCGGGTGGAGGTTTCCAGGAAGAGCTTTGGCAATTTGGAAAATAAAGGTGCCATGATTTTAAAACTGTACACACATAATCCATATGGGATTCTCAGTCTAACATATACCTGTGACATCTGTTTTCTGCTCAACAACAAAAGTGGTGTTTTTGAATGCCTCCTACCCATGGAATAACACTGCTTACTTTCCTTGACTTTCAAGACTGAGTTTGGCTTTAGCCTACCTTTCCCACTCCATCCCCTTCTACCACAGCTCACATTAGATTGTGAGCTTGTATACACAATCCTTCAGGTTGCTGCTTTATTTGTAATTATTTCTTGAAAGGGATATTCCCTGAAGATCCTATAGAAGTAAGGTTCCACACTCTCCTATTCCATTATTCCCCAATGCTGTACAAAATTCTCCATTTTTCTTTTAGTAATTCTTCCAAAACGTTTAGTATGTGGCCCAGATATTGCGTGGAACATACTAAAACATAAAAAATTATTTGTTGTTTGTTTGAAATTCAAATTTGATTGGACACCCTATGTTTTTATGTGTGAAATCTGACAATCCTAGAGAAAAAGTAGCCAACCCCTGAATTAGTAAATAAAATGCATCCAAACTGTTCAAGCTCAACAAAATTTTCTGTTTTAAACATTTTCTGTTTACATTTTAAAATTCAAGTCTGTAAGGGCAACAAAATACTGAACTATGTTGTAACAAATAGCGGCCACTTTGTAGCATAGTTTGGGCTCTTTCAGATAATTAGCCATGATGTTAAAAATATATAATACTATCAAACTTTTCTTATGCCTGGGAGCTACCAGTTTAATTTGTCCCTGTGCCTTAAAGTCCTCTATAACTGTGTAAAAGGCTGTGTCATGAAAGTATCAGTTCAGTTCAGTCAGTTCAGTCGCTTAGTCATGTCCAACTCTTTGCAACACGTAGGTGCAATTAAAATCTGCATGGTGATGCAAGCCAGGGTGAGCTTCCTTTCAGCATAATTATAGTTTGGGCCACCCCCACAGACACAGGGGCTTCTCTGGTGGCTTAGCAGTAAAGAATCCAACTGCAATGCAGGAGATGCATAAGACATGGGTTTGATCCCTGGGTGGGGAAAATCCCCTGAAGGAGGGCATGGCAACTCACTCCAGTATTCTTGCCTGGGAAATTCCATGGACAGAAGAGCCTGGCGGTCTACAGTCCATAGAATCACATCTGAAGCAACTGAGCACATGAGCACAGAGAGGGTGGCCACCTGCAGCTATAGAAAAGGCTACAGGAGATAGACAGGTAACTGAGTTCCTGTATGTTGCAGGCCTTCCTAGAAATGGAAGGGTAGTCACACGGCCAAGGGTAGGCACTTGGCAGTTTGGAGATGAGCCTATGAAGAAACAGAGTTTGTTCACAGATGTCCTCATTGATAGGGCACTTTCAGGGATAAGAAAACAGGTACTAGAAATAATATTCTGTTCCTATTAAAAATGTTGCATGAATGTTCAATGAAGTAACCAAGTATCATTTGAATTCAAAGTAGAAGAGGGGGACAGAGGATGAGATGGTTAGATAGCATCACAGACTCAATGGATATGAGTTTGAGCAAACTCTGGAAATGGTGAAGGACAGGAAAGCCTGGCATGCTGTAATCCCTGAGGTCACAAAGAGTCAGACATGACTTAGCGACTGAACAATAACAATAATCATTTGAATATGTAAAAACATATTCTGTAGGTAAAAATGTAGTAACCGTGGATCTTCTGGAGCTGCTAGGGGTGGGGAGCAAGTTTGTTTTTATTTGAAAACATACACCCTTTAAATCTGGCAGTCACTGATTCAGAATCTTGTAGAATTACCTTGATTTCATCTAATGTTATCTTATTAATAAAAGCAGTTGTTTAATATAACTAAGTACAATCTAGTTTTTATGCCTTTATAAGACTGTAAATATATAAATGCATTCTAAAAATTTGAACATAATATATACAGTCTTATGCCAATTATGTTAAAGCATGTAAATGTATGTAAAGACAAAAGAGAGGACATATTCTAAAATGTCAAGAATGGTCAGCTGTGTCCGAGTGGTGAGTTTATGGGTGATCTTTAGTTTCTTCACTGTGCTTTTCTCTATCCCCTTCTTTTAAAACAAATAACATTAATTTTATCATCAAAAAACCAGTAATTTAATGTGTGTCTCTTTCTTTTTTCTGTTTCTTTTCCCCCTACATTCCCACATTGTTAGGCCTTCCCTGATGGCTTAGATAGCAAAGAATCTGCCTGCAATGCAGGAGACCCAAGTTCTATCCTTGGGTTAGGAAGATCCCCTGGGGAAGGCAATAGCAACCCAATCCAGTATTCTTGCCTGGAGAATCCCATGGACAGAGGAGCCTGGCGGGCTATAATCCATGGGGTCACAAAGAGTCAGACATGACTGAGCAACTAACAGTTCTACTTCCCATGTTGTTGGCAGGAGAGTAGCTGATAAACCACTTGGAAAACAACTTGGATACACTCAGGAGGGTTGAGGATGCCCCTCCCCTGTGACCCAGGGGCTTAAAACCAGTAATTTAATGTGTGTCTCTTTCTTTTTTCTGTTTCTTTTCCCCCTACATTCCCACATTGTTAGGCCTTCCCTGATGGCTTAGATAGCAAAGAATCTGCCTGCAATGCAGGAGACCCAAGTTCTATCCTTGGGTTAGGAAGATCCCCTGGGGAAGGCAATAGCAACCCAATCCAGTATTCTTGCCTGGAGAATCCCATGGACAGAGGAGCCTGGCGGGCTATAATCCATGGGGTCACAAAGAGTCAGACATGACTGAGCAACTAACAGTTCTACTTCCCATGTTGTTGGCAGGAGAGTAGCTGATAAACCACTTGGAAAACAACTTGGATACACACAGGAGGGTTGAGGATGCCCCTCCCCTGTGACCCAGGGGCTTCACTTTCAGAGATTCATCCTCAACAGAGAACATGCCCGCAAGGGTGTCTGTGGCTGCAGCAAGTGTGACACTGTAAATTGCAGGACTAGAAATGATCTGAAGCCCTCAGTTGCAAATGAACATATTGCAGTAGATACACATAGTGGAATATGTAAATTTGTAGAACAGAGTAAACAAGAGCTTCTAGAGTCTCCATGAATAAGCCTCAAAAAGTAACATTGAGCATCACAATGTAAATGTACTTAATGCCATAGATGCTTCACTTTCAGAGATTCATCCTCAACAGAGAACATGCCCGCAAGGGTGTCTGTGGCTGCAGCAAGTGTGACACTGTAAATTGCAGGACTAGAAATGATCTGAAGCCCTCAGTTGCAAATGAACATATTGCAGTAGATACACATAGTGGAATATGTAAATCGGTAGAACAGAGTAAACAAGAGCTTCTAGTGTCTCCATGAATAAGCCTCAAAAAGTAACATTGAGCATCACAATGTAAATGTACTTAATGCCATAGAACTATATATTCAATCCATAAAAAGGTAAATCTTATGTTGTGTATATTTTACCATAATTAACAAAACAAAACAAAAAACACCGAATCAAAAGGCAAACTGTAGAAATAATATATAGATGAAATTTAACTTGTGAGCCCAAACTATGTAATTAGTTACAGGTAGACATATGTTTTTAATAGTGCTCAAAATAAACATGGGAATGATAAACACTAAGTTTAGGATACTGGCGACTTCTGTGGAAGGAAAGAGGGAGGTGGAGTCAGAGTTAGTAATTACACAGCAGGCAACTGGGTCTGGAATGTTTTGTGTGTGTGCGCTCAGGGGCCCAGTCTTGTCTGATTCTTTGCGATCCCAAGGACAGAGGATTTCCCAGGCAAGAATCAGGGGCTCTTCCTGACCCAGGGATCGAACCTGCATCTCCTGTGTCTCCTACATTGGCAGGCAGATTCTTCACCACTGTGTAACCTGGGAAGCCCCCTGGAATGTTTTAATTCTATAAGATATCTGAAGCAAATATAGTGGCAAAATGTCAAGCTTGAAGAAGGCTGGCCAGTAGGTATGTGAATATTCATTGTGTTACTCTGTGTTTCCATATACTTGAAGGGTATCGTCATAACAGACCTACAGCCTGTGTCAGACCACGTGTCTGCTTTTCCCCATCAGGCCAGGACCTTGACAGTGGTCACCTTAGAGACTAGGTGTTTTGGGTGGAGTGGCCAATGGCATAAACTCTCTAGCTGTGGGATCCATTCTTATTGCTCAGAGCTTAAATAACACACAAGGCAGAATCCAAATGTGTCTCTCTTTTCAAGCCCACACATCTGCAGATTGCTCTATTTGTTTAAGTTAACAACAAGGTAAGTAAAATCCAGTGTTCCCTGGCCTTGGAGATCTCTGCCGTTTGCAGGAAATGCTCTGCCGTCTCCTTGTGCTCTGTGCTCTTACAGTTCAGTGACTTTCAAAGTCGTTTACTGTGGGAAACGGCTGCTCCTCTCCTGGCCTGATAGCTAGGAATGGGTGTGCTCTTTCGCTGCAAAAACCCAGGTTCAATTGCGACTTACCTCAGTGGCTGGGCTGACTCAGATTCTCTGGGTTCAAATCCTGGCTCTCACATGCAACTTGCTTTTGAATTATTTTGAGTACTATAGCAGTAAAAAGGGATTTCCTAGGTAGTTCAGCTGGTAAAGAATCCACCTGCAATTCAGGAGACCCTGGTTTGATTCCTGGGTCGAGATATTCCCCTGAGGAAGGGATAGGCTACCCATTCTAGTATTCTTGGGTTTCCCTGGTGGCTCAGGCAGCAAAGAATCTGCCTGCAATTTGGGAGACCTGGGTTTGATCCCTGGGTTGGGAAGATACCCTGGAGGAGGGATGGCAACCCACTTCCATATTCTTGCTTGGAGAATCCCCATGTCCATGGGGATGGAGCCTGGTGGGCTACAGTCCACAGGGTTGCAAAGAGTCAGATGTGACTGAGTGTCAAGGCACAGCACACAGAACATAGCAGTAAAAAGGAGATTAAATAATAAAGTGAGTTAAAATACTTAACCACAGCAGCCACCTAATAAGCCCTCAGCAAACCTTCTCATTTATTCTCATGGTCACAGTTACTGATCCTCTCTGGCCCTTAGTTCCAATGCTACCCTTAGCATCAAAGGTAGTTTCATGATTGCCAATCAATTTGCTGTCCTTCCTAACAAAAATGGTGACTAGGAAAGAGTTTAAAATATTGACTGATGTGAATCTCTGCCCCCTCAGAAAAACTCTCCCTTGGGGATCTCTAAAATGTTGTGCTCTTTAGGTAAATCATTGGCTTATGAGTTTGTTAATGCTCTATGGGGCTTTTTTGAGGCAGGCATTGTGTCTTTTTCTTTCTAGCACCAACCCTGGCCTGGCTCCTGGATGTTTGATGAATGAATGAATGACTATGGTCAATAGCATGGTGGTTCTCTTAATGTTAGACATTCTGGGTATTGTGTACTTTTAATATACTTAGATCTTGTATTGTTGAAATTCCATATTTCTATATGGATGAGCCTAAAAGGGCATCTCATTAAAACCTTGGTTTTCAATCTGTATTTTTTCTCTGTGTGTGTGTGTTTTTTTTTTTCTGGGTTATGAATCTTTGAGTTCAGAAGAAAATTACTCTATGTAATCTAGGGGGTAACTACTGATAATTTTTCATGTTTCTGTCTTATTAATTAATCTGTAAAATACTTCTATTCACTTTACCTTGATAATCCGAGGACATGAGTTTTTATTTCCAAATATTCCCTCTCTGAGAGGGTGTTAATTAATGAGGAAAGTGTGGGCAGCTGGCTCTCCTTTGTCTTTATTCCCAGCTACCTTCAAACAAGGGCTAGTGGTGCTAGTGATGAAGAACCCAACTGCTAATGCAGGAGACATGGGTTAGATCTCTGGGTCAGATCTCTGGGTCGGGAAGGTCCCCTGGAGAAGGGCATGGTAACCCACTCCAGTATTCTTGCCTGGAGAATCCCAGGGACAGGGGAGCCGGGAAGGCGATAGTCCACAGGGTCATAAAGAGTCAGACACAACTGAAGCGACTGAGCATGCACGCACTGTTGAACAAAGAGAAATCAAGACCCTTTTCTATTACCCTTGAATAAAGAGCAAATTATCAACTCATAATTCAGAAAGTTATCTTTTTAATTCCTAGATGATTATATTTTTACTAAAAGCATAAACTTGGAATACCCCATTACAGGATGGGGTTAATAGATAAAGAACAATGTTTTAGACCATTCACTGAAATTTAGCTGTACTTTATCTGTGTGGAAATCATTGGGATTTGTGGTGATCCCCCCACCTCCAGGTGCAGAGTCATTGACTGCCAAAGCTGAAGGTCATCTGGTCCAGTCTTTTTATTTAATTAAAAACTGGGCTAGTGATATAGAGATTTTCATTGGAGTAAATTTGTTTTGATCTTTTGCAGCCGAGGATATTATAAGACCAAACAATGATAGAACAGGCTAACAAATGGCAAAGGGTCAGTTTTTGTTTTATCTCCCTCCCTAATTTCTCTGCCTCCTTTCAACTACCTTATGGTGGTGAAACACTCAAATGAGGAAAAAGAAGAAAGAAAAAGTGAAATTAAAACTGGGTTTTTGGTTCCTGAAAAACTGAAGCTTGTATATGTTTCAAAAGCCATACTTCTGAAATATCAGGCTCATAGCATACTGCAGCACCTTTCCACTATTCTTGCCTGGAGAATCTTATGGACAGAGGAGCCTGGTGGGCTACAGTCCATGGAATCACAGAGTCAGACATGACTGAAGTGACTTAGCACACACGCAAGAAGGCTCTGGAGCTTATTCTACAAGGTGGTCCCAAGACTGATAGCAGAGTGTTCCTTCCCCTCTCTGGTAGCATCTGGATCCAAAGTAGAAGGATGGAGAAAGAATAGCTAGAGCCGCAGATGACCACAGTGATGGGTCAGGCACTCCTACCTGCTCTTGTACATGGGTTCCCTTGACCTTGACAGACATTGGTCACAGAAAACTCCACATCCCTATTTAGAAATTTTGACCCTATTTGAGATAAGATGAAGTGCATGCATTGCAGTTTGTTTTAGAAAAGAAATTCATTCAACAAATATTTACTGAGAATCTACTTTGTATTGAGAATTAGCCTAACCAGAAAGGTGGGTAAGATCCACTCTGTTCTTTACAGAGTTAATTATAGAAGGCTTTTGTACCTGCAGAGGGAAGGGCCTTTTGGTGGTAAAACAACTTGTTTGGGTCGCTGTCCTCATGCTTTAGACACATCATCTGTGCTTAGTCATTCAGTCATGTCCAACTCTTTGCCACCCCATGGACTGCAGCCTGCCAGGCTCCTCTGTCCATGGGATTCTCCATGCAAGAATACTGGAGTGGGTTGCCATTTCCTTCTCCAGGGGATCTTTTGACCCAGGGATCGACCCCCCATCTCCTGCATTGCAGGTGGATTGCTTACTGCTGAGCCATTGGGAAGGCCCTTTAAACACATCACTCTGTCCTAATAACCACAAGGACATCAATTAGTGGCCTCAGATATTAGTGGATAAACTGAAAGTGTCTTTTACCAATACATCTAGTTTACTTTCCAACTGCTTTTTCAACATTACATCATAAATACCAGGTCATATAGTTATATATAATAACAATTAGCACTATAAAACTCATCTTCTCCAGCCAGAGGTAGATGTTTCGAAAGATAATGGGACATTTTAAAGTCTTGCAAATAATTCCATGTGATTAATAACAGGATTTGACAATGTAGTCAAAAATGCTAATTTAATTGCTTTCCTCTCAATATCTCATTAGGAAGGAAAAACTAGTCAAATTAGGTAGCTGGAGTTTAGTAGCCTGATGCTAAATTGATGTAAATTAACAGTAAATATTTGAAAACAAGAGAGGCGATAAAAAAAAATTTTTTTTTAAAGCTTTAGTAATTGAATCCTGATTCAAAATGGTATTTAGCAGTAGAATGTAATATACTACCTACTGCTCAGTCTATTATCTATCATTATCTTTTCAACCCTGTAATTGGACAAACAGAAAACCATTCATAATAATAAGTTTGTTCAAAATCATCTGTTTGCTGGAGTCTGGGTGCAGACTGCAGTCATACTGATCTGAAGACAAAACTGCTTACTTTACCTTCCCAGTGTTTGCTCGTCACTGTTCCTGCAAAGCACTGTGGCACTACACACCTGGGCAGTCCAAAGCATCATACGCAAATCATCAAAAAAATAGCCATTTTTGCCCCTGCATTCCATGAATAGGCATCACAAATCTTTATTTTCTGCAAGACGGGTGCCACTGAACCTGACCCAGCCCCTTCCTGGGGTGTATGTGCACACAACTATGCTGAACATAACAAGGGCAAACAGATTGCCTCCTGGAATTTTCATTAGACCCAGCCACTTAGCTCTTTTATTTATCTATCTCTGGTTTTACTTTTCCGTGATTCTTTGGTAGTTATGCTGCTTCTATCACAGCTCTCCAAACATCAGGTCACGCAGGGCTCCTGCACACATAGGGCTCCTTCTAAGAGATTTAAATGGAAAGGCAACCCAAGTCATTATTGGTCTATTTTCAGTATTCATTATCAATAAAACAAGAGATCAGCATTTTCATGCTGTGTGAAGCCTTCAGGGAAGTGCAGGGTTGCTGTCTTTAGATTAGGCTGCAGCCTACTACCTGAAGAGGAAATGATGAGTCCATCAAAATAAAAATAAAATAATGCAAGGGTTAGAGTCACAGAATGGGCTGCTGACTGTCCCCTGCATGGCTCCCTGAAAATGTCCCTCTGAATTTAGTGGAGCCTAGATGGTAAAAACACAGATCACAATGGAACATAAATTCACCTCGTAATGAGATTAGTAGGCAGGCGAAATAAACGTCCTGCTGTTACATTAGAGGCAGGCTCTAATCTGGTGTTTTCCTTGGAAATGATCATTTCCTTTGCAACTGGGGAATGGTGGATGCAACCTGTTTAAATCTGACAGATTCTGTTTTGCCACCGTTATTTTTCATCTTGCTGTGTCTTTTTAATGGCAATCTTGAGGAGGCATTTAAATGAGTTGTGAGTCTTAAAGACTATTACCAAAGTGAGTTATGGGGGTCTGTGCTCATGTTTATCAATTGTGTTTCCCAGATCCCCCTTATAAGAACAAAGTGCAACTCCCTCTCCTCTTTCTAAACAGAAGCTCAACTTTAGAAAAGGTGTGTTGACCCCCAGAGTCCTCTCACTCTAGCTTTAGGAATCAAAGGTAGAATAGACTCACTATTGTATTTGGAGTTAAAAAAAAAAAAACTTTTACCGCAACTTTACTACTTAAAGCCATTGGAAACAAGTATCGCGTACTAAAAAGCCTTAAGAAAATGCCCAGATCAGGTGAACCCACATAGTCTTTGAGTAGAACAAAGCCCTCAAGTATGTAGCTTGATTGCAAGGGACTTCCTGGTTTTCAGCAGAAGGCAGTCTCACCTGGTGTACAAAGCCCTCCTCTCATTAAAAATGCAAGATAGGATCTTCTCGTGGATCCTTTCTACAGAACCTGCTGGAAGTTGGCTGCATCGTCCTTAGCAGTGAGTGGCATTTAATCAAAGCCTCTGTGAAATAATCTCAGCATTTCCTGAGCTCTGTGAAGTTATCAAGCAAGTTAAGAGGTCCTTTCAAAGGAATGGGAGATCAGACTTTGAATTTAGGAGTATTTGAAGCTTCTGCATAGAAGGTACACGCAATGTAACGGACACCTATTTTCTCTACTTTTTCTAGGACTCAGACTAAAGATGTTCCTGCTTCTCTGTGAAACTGTGCATTAGGAATAAATCATTTGCTAGTATCCCAATGCATGACATTTTGGCATATTGTTTTTCTAAGGCTGGAAAGAGACCACAAAAAACACTTGCATTTTGTAGTATGTGCTTTACTGTGGATGCAGCGGTTTAGGAACATTCCCTAGTGAAACAATCCCTTTTCTGCCACTGGTGTTTCCATTCAAAAATCTGAACTGCAAATCCAAATACTTTAAAGGAGAAATTATTTGGAGGCCCAGTTTAACAAGCTTTTTCTTTCAACTTTTTGTGTCTCAATAGTTTAACATATCTCTCCATTTGTGTATTTTCTATACGTTGAATTTGCAAATGTTGGAGAGTTTAAGTCAGTTCTCCTCCCATTCTCATAATTTTCTCTGCCTTCTGTTAACTCTTTCCTCATCAGATGAAAAGTTCAAGGAAACATAGGTTGATTTTCCATTAGATAGGGAATCCTATTTACGCATGCTAATTCGTACTGTCTTCCAACTTTTCATTTCCATAACTCTCTCTTCCTCTTCCCTTCGTATCTGTCCCCCACCCCTTGCTGTATGTACCTCAGGGTTTATAATTTAAACTGCAAACAGTATCTGAATCCACTTTGTCAGTGTCCAGTATATCTGGTATGTGTTAATAATTATCTAATGGTCTCCCATGTATTAAACTCAAGTTAAAGTTTCATGTCAAATAATCTCCCTGAAGGAATTTCCCCAATTATGTTTGCTTACCTCATACAAGTGAACTTGTTCCTGAGTTACAGCAAAGATCAGTAACACGTTATTTTGCACCAGTTTATCAATGAGTTGTCCAATTGTTGGATATTCCTAAAATTTAACACATAGATTATAAGTATCTTAACAAAAGTATATGAAATAAAGGAATATTTCTTTCAGAAATATCTTACTGAGTCTGGCATTTCAGTTCTCACAGGCATTATTGTGTCTATCATGCCAAGTAAATAAATACACAGTTAGCATTGGGCTTAGTAATTGTTTCCCAGATCTTGTAAGTCCATTTAATTCCTCAGAGTCAGTGCCTGTCAGTGTGGAGTATTATGCTCTGCCACTTCCAAGGAGATCACTAAATGTATTTAAAGACTTATAGTGTGTCATCTTTTCAAGGGTAGAGATGCATGTCTTCTTCTAAGTGCCACTTGCCAGCAGGCTGGTATTGTTGGGGAGGTTAGAACCGAGGGAGGAGCTGTTAGACTATGATGAATGTGACCAAGGCGACTCTTGCGGCTCTGGCTGGAATTGGATGGGGCGGGATGAGGGTTGAGCAAGGGCGAGCCAGCTGAGGAAGGACACGCTGCAATTCCTAAATCCCTCTGACTTGAGATGTTCCTGTGCACTTCTCTGGTTTGCTCTTACTGCCTTTTTGATGTCACGAACTGGTTTTATGGGATGCTGCAATTATTTTTACAGGACAGTTGAAAGCACATTGCACTCAGTTTACTTCTGTTTCATTGAGGCATTCATTCCTGAGTGATATGAGCATTTAAAAAAATAAAGTCATTCATTATCATATTGGCAGATGACCTTTACTTTCCAAGACTAGAAAACATGAAGCCCATTTGCCTGGCCTGACTGCAAATGTGGATAATATACAAAAGGGAAACACATTAGAGAGTGGTCTGCAAACAAGTCAACTCCGAATACTATGTCGGTTATGACTGCAGATAGCTCGAGCAAGGAACACTGACAAACAGGCCTTCTTGTACGTGAATGTGCTCACTGCATATATTCTCAGCACTTTAGGAATATTTTTCTAACGTGTTCTTCATTCAAGTTGAGAGAAAAGTATAATTTGCCTAAAATATTCAGGTCAATTACCTAACTGCAGATCTGGCTGTGTAATGCATACTTTCTATCCCATTTGGATTTTTTTTTATTACAGGATATCAGTAGAATCCAGATAGTATAAAGCTTCCTGAGTCTGACATTCTCAGCCTCCTCTGAGTTTCAATTGCCCAAACATTAAGTATCCTTCATCCTTAAGCCTGAATTCCTCTGGTGCTGATTTCTCCTTATCTCCATATGTTCTTCAACCACCCAACTGCTGTGCCTGTGTAGCCAGGATGGCACCATGTAGCCCTCCATAGGCAGGTGAATATGATTTTCTATTTGGTCCAGATATGCTGGTTTAACTCCCACAAATACATTGTAAGTTCCTCAAGGCCTGGGATCATGTCCTGTTATTTTGAGGGCCCAGGAGGCTGGCCCAGCATTGAGTGCATAGGAGTTGCTCAAAGGCCCTGGGGACTATGTTATAGGCAAGGAACTAGCCCACGGCTCTGTGCACTGTAGCAGCTTACTCAGCAAGAATGACTTGAACAGGTATTAGAGGAGAAGGTCATATCAGGTAACAGGCACTATTTGCTTCTGTGATCCTTTGTTTTCTGATAGGTCTATTATGGGGCATTTGAATATTTGCAAGAAAAAAAATAACAAGAAAAGTATCCATTTCTCAGTTTCTTCCCTTCATTGGCCAAAATACAAAATTGTGACTATCTTCACTGACCTTATAATATGGAAGGACAATCTACATGATTAAAACATATATAAATTTGATGAATGCTACTGATCAAAATTTGGACTTCCCTGGTAACTCAGATGGTAAAGAAACTGCCTCAAATGTGGGAGACCCAGGTTAAATCCCTGGGTTGGATTGAACCTGGAGAGAGGGCATAGTAACCCACCCCAGGATTCTTGCTGGAGAATCCCCATGGACAGAGGAGCCTGGTGGGCTACAGTCCATGCTGTTGCAAAGAGTTGGACATGACTGAGAGACTAAACACACTGATCAAAAGTTAGGTAGAAATATCCATGTTGAAGTTTAGAGATTTAGGTCAAGAAATGGTAGCAGGTAATCTATGAACAATTCAGTTCAGTTGCTCAGTCGTGTCCGACTCTTTGCGACCCCATGAACTGCAGAGCCCCAAGCCTTCCTGTCCATCACCAACTCCTGGAATTTACACAGACTCATGTCCATTGAGTCGGTGATGCCATCCAACCATTTCATCTTCTGTCATCCCCTTCTCCTCCTGCCCTCAATCTTTCCCAGCATCAGGGTCTTTTCAAATGAGTCAGCTCTTTGTATCATGTGGCCAAAATACTGGCGTTTCAGCTTCAGCATCAGTCCTTCCAATGAACACTAAAGGACTGATGTCCTTTAGGATGGACTGGTTGGCTCTCCTTACAGTCCAAGGGACTCTCAAGAGTCTTCTCCAACACCACAGTTCAAAAGCATCAATTTTTCAGTGCTCAGCTTTCTTTATAGTCCAACCCTCACATCCATACATTACTACTGGAAAAACCATAGCCTTGACTAGACGGACCTTTGTTGACAAAGTAATGTCTGTGCTTTTTAATATGCTGTCTTGGTTGGTCATAACTTTCCTTCCAAGGAATAAGTGTTTTTTAATTTCATGGCTGCAGTCACCATCCACAGTGATTTTGGAGCCCCCAAAAATAAAGTCAGCCACTGTTTCCACTGTTTCCCCATTTATTTGCCATGAAGTGATGGGACCAGATGCCATGATCTTCGTTTTCTGATGTTAAGCTTTAAGCCAAATGAACCATCAGATTTTTAAAAATTAATTGCCAATACTATACTAAGCATTTCTATATGTTATCTCACTAAAAGTTTTTTAGAAAATGGTTTTTCCAACCTGATATTAAAATTCTGCATTCTCTTTCCTTTTTCTTTCTATTTCCTACATACACCTCTGTAGCTTGTCATTTTAAGAAGTCACTTAAATTCTCTGTACCATTTAATACCAAGTATTACATGGGGATAGAATGACCTTTTCCAGGTTACTACTGCATAATTCAATTGTATTTTAGCGTGTTCCAAACACTGTGCTGTCGGGAAATAGGGATAATAAACCAGTTCTGGCACTGAGGATGCATGGTAAAGGCAGACAGATACCAGCAAACACATTTCCATCTAGTGATGGCCAAGAAGCCCTCTATGTGTACCAGACCTTGGGAGAGATGATTGCTTTGGGGCCCAGCAGAAGTCAAACAAGGACCTCCCCCTTCCCCAGAGAAGTCATGATGGAGCTGGGTTTTAACAGATCAGTAAGAGTTTCTTAGCAGCCTTGGGGGAAAGGGCATTTCAGACAGAGGGAATAATGTATAACAGCAGCATGGCAGCCTCTTCAAGGGACGCAATTAGACACACAGGGTTCTGGTGAGGATCAAATCAGATCATATACATCAAAAGAGCTCTGAAATTTTTACCTTGTTTGGCAAAAGTCAAGTTTTTTTTTTCCTTTGAATGTCACCAGCATCTTTTAAGTGATAAAAATAAGCCAAATTTAATAAGCACTGGTCAAGCAGTGCCTGATTAGTGATTTCCCAAGAGCCCCAGGGTCCATGAAAACATGGAATTATTGAGGGAACATGACTCTGGGACCATCACTCCTAGGGTTAGCCTGAGCTTTCCTTTCTAGGGCTGTGGTTCAAACAGAATGAACTGACTGTACTGCATTTTGCCCTCTGGCTCTTTGAAAAATTGGGGAGGTTCTGGGATCATTCGTGTTATAGCAAATCTGGACTTATCACATGTCCCCACTGCCCCTCCTCGCGCTCCTATGGGAACCTCTAAGGGCAAGGAGAATTGAGAAAGGGCAATCTGTTAACCTCAAATCAGAGAAGGTACACTACTCCTACTAAGTGTGGGTTACCCTGCTGTGTGTTACAGCAATTGTTGCCTACTGTAGCCCGGAAAGCAGTGTATGTAGGGTATAGGCACGCACCAAGACTGTTGACATGGAGTATTCATTCTTGCTGTCCAAGTGACAGAGCCCGTCGTTAGGAATGACAATGCCTGCCAGTTTGCTGTCCATTCCAAAATGAGAGTCGGCATCACTCACAAAGACCAGGAGATGGAGGGAATCATTCCGCCAGCCAATTTTTTCCTACAATGATAAAAAGCATTTGGCTTGTATGGAAAAGAGACAGACGTTTATTGAGAGTGAATTACTTATGCTTGGACACATTCAGATTATCAAAAAATATATTGCTAGTCAGTCTATTTTAGACTTTTTCATCTATTGTGAGTTGGTAATATTAATGTATTAAAAACGAAATTATGTGACATTTGTTTTATCCTGGATTACATTTTCAGATGATTTAGGCTTCAGAAAAAAATAGTTCCACTACAATCAGTATCCAGTTTATCTTGATTTTTACATAGTTAATTGTTTTTACTGTCCAGCTTTTAATTTACCAGAAAATTGAGAGAAGGGAGTGAGGGAGGTTGTAGATTATCCCAAACCCAAGCTGAAGCAAAACTAGTTAAGAATGCAATACAGAATGGACTTGAAGTAAGCCTATTTTACAAAGAGTTCACCCAAACTGTAGGCATATTTCTATGAAAAAGAAATGTTTCTCTTTTTGAGTAAAAGAGACATATTTCTCTTTTTACTGTTACCATCCAAAAATTATCAGCATAATACAAGGATAAGAATTGCTTATCAAAGTACGACTGCAGAGTACTGCTAACTGCTAATTAAGATGGTCTGTTGTCTGTTTCTTCATACAGCTCTCCCCTTTAATTAAGATTTGTTCAAGAACTAGTCAGCTTCTCTGATGTTTCAGCAGTAAAGAATCAGCCAGCAATGCAGGAGACGCAGGTTCGATCCCTGGGTCAGGAAGATCCCCTGGAGGAGAAAGTGGCAACCCACTCCAGTGTTCTTGCCTGGAGAATCTCATGGACAGAGGAGCCTGGTGGGCTACAGTCCACGGGGTCACAAGAGTCAGACATGACTTATGACTAAACTACACCCACCACCATTGCATCAGAAACTAGTAGGACAAATTCATTGTAGTTATCCCCTTGTACCTTATTTTTTTCCTTCCTTCCCTAATTCCTTGGCCCTCCTATGTTCTAGGACCCTCAGTCCTATCTGTTTCCTGATATTTTCCATGAAAGTCATCTGAAAACAGGAGAATTGTTCCCATGGATATGTGTCTGATTGTCAAGGAGGAGAGTTATTTGAGCATTATTGTAGAGACACTGTGGCTTTTGATGTTTATTTTGTTGGTTCAAAACAATAGCTAGCTCATCATATGCAGAAGTTTATTCTGAATCAGAGCTGCTGCTGCTAAGTCACTTCAGTCGTGTCCGACTTTGTGCGACCCCATAGACGGCAGCCCACCAGGCTCCTCCGTCCCTGGGATTCTCCAGGCAAGAACACTGGAGTGGGTTGCCATTTCCTTCTCCAGTGCATGAAAGTGAAAAGTGAAAGTGAAGCCGCTCAATCATGTCCGACTCTTAGTGACCCTATGGACTGCAGCCCACCAGACTCCTCTGTCCATGGGATTCTCCAGGCAAGAGTACTGGAGTGGGGTGACATTGTCTTCTCCATGAATCAGAGCATTTAAAATTTTTTCATTAATTGCTACATTTGATTTTTTTTCACCATGGTTAGTTCAAAACTGATTAATATAACCTATATCTTTGTTATTTTTTTGGCTGCACCACACAGCATGTGGGATCTTAGTTGCACAACCAGGGATCAAACACACACCTCCTGCAGTGGGAACACAGTCTTAACTACTAGAATGCCAGGGAAATTCCTGATCTCGATCTTTGAGAATTATTTATATATGACTTCTTTTAACCAATTTTTCCCAACAGTATTACAATTTTATTAGATGATTTGAACATGAGGCATAAAAATTATCCTCATTTCAACAAGATGGAATAAATGGTGTGTTTTAAGAAAAGTATATGTTGTAGAAATATGATGACTAAAGGAAAGATAAAGTTAGCTAAGCTTTTCAAAGATTGTTCACAGGAGATGAAATTTGGGTTAACAGAATGAAACACTGCTCAACCTCAGCATACCTTACACACAGCAGCTTGCATAATTGCATCAAATCCACCTTCTGGGGTATCAATATTAGCAGAAATTTTCTGATTCTTCACAATTTCGTTGAATCTTTCAGCATCATTTGTCAACGGCAAAATGTGCTTGAATCCAAATGTAGGCAAACAAAAGTATGGAATACTACTGCAAAAGGAAGATGTGAAATATTCTTGATGAAATATGATACAACACATAATGAATGGGTTTAATAGCTTAACAGCATTTCCTTCCATGAAGATGCATTTCCTAAAGTGCCTGGCTCTATAACTTGGCTCTGAGTCTCACTGTTAAGGTTGTTTTATCATCTCCTACCCAACCCTTCCAAATGGGTCACATTAGCTAACACAAAGAGCTTGCTGTGTGTCTTGCATTGGTTCACAGAAAACAGATAATCAGGTGATCAGATGCTCCTTGGATGTAGTCACCACCTTCTATTGTCTCTCAACCAAAGCCCACCATTCAGTTTACATGATGACAATAATTCTTTTGTATTCTGATAGCTTAAATTGTCATCAAGGATGTCATCCTGTAGCAAGACAAAGAGAGGAATCTGTCTTCTTCTGCTGCTCAGTCCTGCCTGCCCAAGGCCTGAAAATCAGAGACTAAGTCTCTTGATTCTGGAGCCCAACTTTGTTGTGATAGAGCAGACCATGTGGGCCAACCTGGGGCAAAGCCACTACTAAAGACAATTTATATTTGGGGAAAATGCCATGTTTGGATGAGATCTGCCCTAAAGACATCACAGTAGAACAGAAATTGCTGATCCTAAATTCAGTAACATTTTATTCTGAAAGCCAGCTAGTAGTTGAGATTTTGAGCAAGTACTCAACCCTTCTGAGCTTTGGGTTTTCCTTTGTGAAGTGGAGCTAATAATATACAGCAGCTTCTCAAAGTGTGGTCCTTGGACTAGCAGCATGAGCATCACATGGGAACTTGCTATAATGTAAAATCTGGGGTTTGACTACAGACCTGCTAAGTCAGAACTGGTAGGAGTGGGTTGAGAGACCTGTGTTGAACCAAGTCTTCCTGATGCATTCCAAAGTTTGAGAAACACTGGTGGAGAAGCACAGCGTCAATAAGAAGTAGCCACCAATGAGGTTGCAGTGTGCTGCCTGGGAAGAACTGGTGGACTTACATGAGCAGCTTGGCAAGTTCAAGAGCCTGCCTTGTCAGCATACAAAGGGCTGATGCAGCTTTCAGGATTTGGCCCTTTTTTACCAAATTCATCTGTCTGAGGTATATAGTCAATTCTCATTATTCACAGATTCCATATCTTTGAAAATTCATATTGCTAAAATGTATTTGCGACCCCTACATCTATCCTTTGGGAACTTGTTCAGTCATTTAGGTACATGAATGAGTGTACAAAAAAATTGAGTCACTTGACATGCACGTTTCCAGGGGAGGTCAAATAAGACGCTGACTTCTTGCTTCATCACCCATACTGTAAAGAAATATTCTTTTCGGGGTCTATTTGGTGACATGTGTGTTTGCATTTTTGTGCTTTTGGATGATTTTGTTGCTTAGAGTTGCCCCCCAGGGTAGCTGAAATGCTGTTTGGTATTCCTAAATGCAGGAAGACTGTGATGTGTCTTATGGGGAAAATACATGTGTGAGCCTTGTTCTGACATGAGTTACAGTGCTCTTGGTTGTGATTTCAATGCTAACAAATCAACAATATATATTAAATAAGACGTCTTTAAACACGAACATGCAGAAAACAAAAGTTATTGCTCAGTGGTGAAAAAGTGACCAGAGATTTGCAGGAATCTAACCCTGTGTTTCCCCTAGGAGCAATACTCAGCATTCTCTAATGCAGGGTGTGAGGAGACTTTACCGAACAAGGCTTCCATGAATGTTGACAATCAACTAGATATGCAAGTCAAGATGATTACGGATTTATTTACACTGAGAAATGGAGCTCTGCCAGAACCAGAACACTGGTGTCTGCAAAGATAATCATTACTTCCTGTCAGTAGACTTTCACAAAAAGCAAGCCATAAGCTGATGTATTCTCAGGCTTCAGTACGGAGTTTGAGTTCCGTAGCATCAAATGGTACAGTCTGAGATGTTCCATTTCCTTAATGAGGTATTTTTAAAATTTTCTAATGATTTTAAGGACTCTATCTCTCAAAAATATGAAATTTTTTCTTGGTAGTTTTAAAATTCAGTTTACAATGTTCTTGGATATATATAGCTTAAATTTTTTATGTAGTCAAGTTTTTCCCACCTTCAAATATAAAATGTATTTTAAAATGTGAAATGAAGAATTTTAAAAAAGTTAACCTACAAAATGATAATAATTTAGCATCGCCTCTGTAATATTTAAAGTAGCTAGAGAGTAGAAGAAAATGTGTAGATTTAGAATAAAAAGACTGAATAGTTATCTATCCTTGGACCTCAGTGTCCTCATCTATAAAATGAGGGTGTTGATAATAGCTACTTCTAAAGTTGCTGTGAAAATTACATAAAAAATATTTTATAAAAAGTATATAACTGTGTTTTGAGGTTTACATTGTCCCTGGAGTCCAATTAGTCTTGAAAGTGAAAGTGTTAGTTGCTCAGTTCTGTCCCACCCTTTGTGATCCATGGACTGTAGCCCTCCAGGCTCCTCTGTCTATGGAATTCTCCAGGTAAGAATACAATAGTGGGTAGCCATTCCCTTCTCCAGGGGATCTTCCCAACCCAGGGATCGAACCTTGGTCTCTTGCGTTACAGACAGATTCTTTACTGTCTGAGCCACCAGGGAAGCTAGTATTGAAAATTGTTTAATATTTTCTAGGGGGCTGTTGGTTCATACTGTATCAAAATGGCATTAAAGCCTCTTCTGGAGCCAGAGAACTAGAATTCCTATTGTCTGGCCAGAAATTTGTATCTTTGTTGGTTAGAATTATTTGCTATGTAGTTCTTACTAGAACTCTAATCTTTTGAAAAGGAGAATACATTTTTTAATTAATTCAGTAAACATATTCATGTGCTGGGAGATAATGTAGCTTAAGCAAAGTATAATGTCAGAGCTGGGTCACATCAAGAAATTTTGAGTGGAGACTGCCCATTTTGGTCAGAGTTCTTCCTATAAAGAATGCTTATATTTGGTTGTCATTTTCTTAGATAGCAGTTGAAGGAATTACTTATTGCTGACTATAAAGATATATAACAAAAGTTAACACCATCATTTTTAGTGGAATTAGAAATTATTTTCATTTTTTTCTTTATGTCTGCATTTTCACATGGTCTTATTACCTTTGAAATTTAAAATTATATACTCATTTTTTGTGTGTACATATAGGAAATCTAAACATTCATGGTTGAGTTTTCTTCTTTTCAAAACTACAATGAATTCCTCATGGTTCAAGTCTTCAAAACAAAACACCAAATTAAATGTGAAATGATGTTTAAAAAAATCCCTCAAAATATTTGATGGAGAAAATTTTCTTTGTCCTGGTAAATATTTTTAAGTGTATATTACAATTCATTACAAATATAGAAAATATGATTTTTATTGCTGTGTCTTAGACAATAGCATAAGGAAAGTTCTTTCAAAAATGTAAACCATTCAGGCTTCCTACATGGTGAAATTTTTAGTGACCTTTCTTCTAATGAAGGTAGAGAAAGCAAGCTACTTCAAAAAGCACTAGAGATTAGATTAAAGGTTTTAAAAGTGTGGTGTGCAGACCCACAGAGGTCCCTGAGACCATTTAAGAGAATTTTTCAGATCACCTGTTCTTCATAATAATAAGAGATAATATTTGTCTTTTTCATTGTTGACATTTTCACTGATGATGCAAAGTAAGAGTAAGTAAAACTGCTAGTGCCTTAGCACAGGTCAAGGCAATGGCTCCAAACTGCCTAGTATTCCTTATATTTTTTACCATCAAACATGCATCATAATAAAAAAAAAGGTGCTACTTTCTGTAGACTGTTCTATACATCTGTGTCTCTTTTGCTATCTTGCATGCAGGGTTATTGTTACCATCTTTCTAAATTCTCTCTCTCTATATATATATAATATGCGTTAGTATACTGTATTGGTGTTTTTCTTTCTGGCTTACTTCACTCTGTATAATTGGTTCCAGTTTCAACCACCTCATTCGAACTGATTCAAATGTATTCTTTTTAATGGCTGAGTAATACTCCATTGTGTATATGTACCACAGCTTTCTTATCCATTCATCTGCTGATGGACATCTAGGTTGCTTTCATGTCCTGGCTATTACAAACAGTGCTGCGATGAACATTGGGGTACACGTGTCTCTTTCAATTCTGGTTTCCTTGGTGTGTATGCCCAGCAGTGGGATTGCTGGGTCATAAGGCAGTTCTATTTCTGTTTCTTTAAGGAATCTCCACACTGTTCTCCATAGGGGCTGTACTAGTTTGCATTCCCACCAACAGTAAAAGAGGGTTCTCTTTTCTCCACACCCTCTCCAGCATTTATTGCTTGTAGACTTTTGGATGGCAGCCATTCTGACTGGCGTGAAATGGTGCCTCACTGTGGTCTTGGTTTGCATTTCTCTGATCATGAGTGGTGTTGAGCACCTTTTCATACTTGGTTGCCTTGATGAAGCTGTGTGTGTTAGTCACTCGGTTGTGTCCAACTCTTTGTGACCCCATGGACCCTAGACCGCCAGGCTCCTCTGTCCATGGGATTTTCCAGGCAAGAATACTGGAGTGGGCTGCAGTAATTTTATTAAGCCTATGCCCTTGGATACATGTTTTTTGAAAATTTTTCCTGTGTGACCACATAGGAAACATGCATACAGTGTTAGTGCTGTACACTGAAGTACATGTTTCCAGTGGAAAAGAACTTTCATAGTTGTTTGAACTGTTGTTTATGGAACAAGCATTTTACCTGAAAAAATGCTTGACAGCCAAACCATCATTTCAACTTAAGTTTTTGGCAGACATCTTGATTAAAATGAAGAAAGTAATTCTGTTACTTTCAGGAAAACAACTATCAGGATTTGTTGCCAGTGATGAAATCTGACATAACTAGAAATTTCAAATTTCACAGAACTTTCATCTGCCACCCATAACAGCTTCTAAGTACTTCAAGACTTATCTGATGGGATTAATGATAATATTAACAAATATAATTATTTAGATATTCTATCATGAAATTTTAAGATCTACGTAACTCACTGAAACTTTGTTTTCCAAATGACCAAAGCATTATATTACAAAACCACATGCACACACACACACACCAATGAAAGAATCATTCAGGCTCTTCCCTGGTGGTCCAGTGGTTAAAGGATCTGCCTGCCAAAGCAGGGGACCCAGGTTCAAGCCCTGCTCCAGGAAGATTCCATATGCCACAGTGCAACTAAGCCTGTGCACACAGCTACTTGAGTCTGCACCCTAGATAGAGCCTGTGCTCTACAACAAAGGAAGCCACAGCAACAAGGAGCCGACACACCTCAGCTGGAGAGTAACCCTTGCTCTCTGCAACTAGAGAAAGCCTGCATGCAGCAGCAAAGACCCAACAGAGCCAAAATAATAATAATAATAAAATGTTAAAAGCCATTCAAAGTTCAAAACAGATCAATGGTTTTTAATGTAACAAAATAAGAAGTTCATTGATACGTTTTTCAGATTCCACGCTGAAACATAATTTACCTCTTGTCCAGTTTGAATATAATATCAAAGAAGAAAGTCTACAGTCATTGGAAAAATCTATGAACTGCTTTCTCCCTTTTCAACTATATATACAATGCGGTTTGACTTCCCTCATGGAATTCAACCAAAATAAAATATTACCAGAGATTAAATGAAGAAGCAGATGTGAAAATTCAGTTGGCTTCTTTTAAATTAGACATATTAAGAGATTTGTAAAAATTAAAATAGTGTCACTTTTCTTATTAACTGTTGTTCTATTTTGGAAAATGTAGTTATTTCTTCTAAAGGTGTGTTATTATAGTAACATGCAGTGTGTTTTTTATTGTAATTATCAAATAAATTGATTACTAATTATTTTAATATTTTCTTAGTTTTACACTCTAAGACTGAATATTGATATTTTGAGGATCTTAATTTTTAGGAGTGTATGAAGTTCGAGATCTGAAAGTTTTAGGACCATTAGATTAAAATAATTAGAGAAAATTAGCATTAATGACAGGAAGGACATTAAAACTGGTTTGAATGTCTATTATGTTCCAGCCTACTCAATTCTCATGATAGCCCAGGAAGTGAATATTATTATCCCCATTTATAAATAAAGAGACTAGCATTCCAAGGTTACGATTTAAGCCCAGGTCTGGAAAACTCCATGTTTTTTCCTTTTACTTCTCTTAGCCTTCTTACTAAAGAACATTTTATTTCTTAATTATAGGGTTTGGATTGATCAAAGGATTGACTTTTGAGTTTGGTGTCTGAATTCTTGGTATGTACATGTGTGGGGAGTAGAATCTGGACAGAGAAACTTGAAGAATTAAGGACATGATTAAAAAAGAAAAAATTTAATGTTGCAGCAAAAATTTTTCATCATTTATGACTTTAGCTAGTGGTAAATTTTGCCAATAAGAATAAGAGAAATACCTCTAGAAACAGGAAAACATTGACCTTTCAAGTGCTCAAATATGTGGTTCTCATTAAGGCTCCTATTCACTGTAATTTGTGCAGGGCTCTGGCCTCCCTTCCAGTGGTCATGCATGGATGTGGGAGCTGGGTCATGAAGAAGGCTTAGTGCTGAAGAATTGATGCTTTTGAACTATGGTGTTGGAGAATACTCTTGAGAGTCCTTCGGACTGCAAGATCAAACCAGTCAATCCCAAAGGAAATCAACCCTGAATATTCATTGGAAGGACTGATGCTGAAGCTGAAACTCCAATACTTTGGCCACCTGATGCAAAGAACCGACTTATTGGAAAAGAACCCTGATGCTGGGAAAGATTGAAGGCAGAAGGGGACGACAGAGGATGAGATGGTTGGATGGCATCACCAGCTCAAAGGACATGAGTTTGAGCAAGCTCTGGGAGATGGTAAAGGACAAGGAAGTCTGGCGTGCTTCAGTTCATGGGGTTGCAAAGAGCGTACATGACTGAGGGACTAAACAACAACAACTAGGCCTCCCTTTACCCACTGTACTGGTGTTGATATTAGCTACCACCCAGTGAGAGCTTCATGGTCAAGCTCAGTATCAAACATTTCCTTTCATCATCTTATACACTCCTTACAACCCCTTGGTGTGATCAGTATTGTCATTCCAAGCTAAAGTTTGGAGAAGTGAAGTGGTTCCCCTAAGGTGACATTATGAGTGAGTAGATGAGTGGGTACATGGTTACACGAGTATATTTAATGGATCAATGGTTTAGAACAAAATGTCCAGAATTAGACACACATGCAGTTAATTGCTTTCTAAGAAAAGTATCAAGATATTTCAATGGGGAAAGGAGAAACTTGCTTAACAGATAGTGCTGAAACAATTGGATAGTTGCATGTAAACAAAAGATAAACCTAGACTTTTCCTCATTCCAAACAGAAACACTAATTTGAGATCATAGACCTAAATGCAAGTGCTTCAATCACAAAACTTCTAGAAGAAAACATAGGAATCTTTGAGACATTAGGATAAACAAAGATGTCTTAGGACAAAAAATATACACTAATCATACAATTAAAAATTGGGCTTCATCAAAATAAAAAGAAATCACACAATTTAGCAATTCTAATTCTAGATATCTATCCAAGAGAAATAAAAATATACATCCACACAGAGACTTATATGCAAGTGATCATAGCAATATTTTTTTCATGATGGCCAGAAATTGGGAAACAACCCAAATGTCTGCCAATGGACAGATAAAGTATAATAAATTTGTACAAGGGACTATTACTTAGGACAAAAGGGAAGAAACTGCTGATGTTTATCAGGGATGAATCTCAAAAACATGATGTTGAGCAAAAGAAGCTAGATACAGAAGGTGCATAGCACATTTTCCATTCATGTGAAATCCAAGGGTAGGCAAAACCAATTTAACTTACAGAAATCAGAAAATGGTTGCCTCTGGGAAAGCAGAACTGACTGTGAAGGGGCATAAGGAAACTTTCTGAGGTGACGGAATTGGTCTATGTCATGTTTTAAGTGGTGATCACAGCGGATATTCAACTGTCAAAACTCATGAAATTGAACATTTCTGCTGTGTGTATTTTAGAACATGTCAATTATACCTTGAGAAGTGGGGGATTGGGGACAAATATTATCTCTGATATTTACAACTGAACACAATTCCTAAGAGTTGCAATCAGTGATGAATTCTTTTCAAGGTCAAAAGACTTTTGGCCATCAGATTCTAGTTTGGAACCACATTGAAATGTCTTAAAATGATACTGCAAAAACTGTTTTACAGAGACTACTTTGTTGGTGTAAACTAGTGTTAAAAGTCGATATATGTTTGGAAAGCCATTTCATCTATAGTAGATTCAGAGTAATAAAAGGCTTGGTTTTGGACCAACCCAGATCTTGGTATATCACTGATTAGTCATGCTGCCACAGGTAAATTACTAACTTCTCACAGCCTTTATCACTTCCTGTCAGTATAGAGATGATGAAACCTGCTTTGACCTGAAGTTATTATGAAGACTGAATGAGGTCATGCACATAAAACCTTCAGCATAGGGTCTGGCACAGAGCAAATGGAAGTTCTTTTTCAAAAGAAGGATAGCAAATACTTTTATTTTGACCAGGTCATTGACATGTAGAGGTAAGCTATCAAAAAGCAACTTACCTTTGACCATCACCCAGATAATACATGGTTTTAGTAACTGATTAGAGCATATTATAATGGATCCATTGCCTCATTTCCTACTGAATTTGATAGCAGTAAAGGCTACAAAGGCATTTTCCAAGCAATAAGAGAAAGTCACATTTCCCAAAGTACATTAGAAATCACTCCAAAAGCTGTTATTTTGGCAGCAGTCATTGTAGTGGAGACAGATACTCTGAGAAAATGTGACTTACTGTCAATAGCCTCAGAGAGTGGTGGTCACTGAGGACAGAAAGCCTCTGAGGGGCTGAGGATGGGCTCAGGCTAGTGGAACCTATAGTAAAAGATTCTGTCCCTGTGTCTGCAGAATACAAATACAAATTTGTCACAGCCTGCCTTTCAAAGCGGAAAAGGCATGGCATCCCACTCCAGTACTCTTGCCTGGAGAATCCCACAGATAGAGCCTGGTAGGCTGCAGTCCGTGGGGTCGCAAAGAGTCAGACATGACTGAATGACTTCACTTTCACTTTTCACTTCCATGCATTGGAGAAGGAAATGGCAGCCCACTCCAGTGTTCTTGCCTGGAGAATCCCAGGGACGGGGGAGCCTGGTGGGCTGCTGTCTATGGGGGCGCACAGAGTCAGACACGACTGAAGTGACTTAGCAGCAGCAGCAGCAGCCTTCCAAAGGAAGGCAAATATGGCAAGTGCTGTTAAGACCCAAGCTAGGACTGGATACAGTAAATCCTGTATATACAAACCTTCAAGCTGTGAACTTTCGAAGCCGCAGACATGCCCCTGAATGCCCACTTTTTACTGCACTACTGTACTTTTCAAGGTACTTTACTATAAGATTAAAAATGTTTATTTTGTGTGTTTGTTAGTTTTTTATGTGTCATTTGTGTGAAAAGTTTTATATACCTATTACAGTACAGTACTAGGTAGCTGATTGTGTTAGTTGGGTACCTAGACTAACTTTGTTGGACTTACAAAGTGAACTTACGAATGCGCTCTCTAAACAGAACTTGTTTGTTTGTAGGGGACTTGTGTATTACAGTGATGTCTGCTTGAGAATGGAAACATGTATATGTATGGTTGAGTCCCTTTGCTGTCCACCTGAAACTATCACAGCATTGTTAACTGGCTTTACTCCAGTACAAAATAAATGAACTTTTAAGTAAACATAATAGTTTACTTAAAAAAAAAGGATGACATCCGTTTAGCTCTGAACAATCTGGGCAACTGAGAGCTGCTGACATCCAATCAGATGGGAGGGAACTGCCGGGAACCAGCAAGCTCCTGCCAAGCTCAGCTCAGAGCAAGGCTATCTCTATAGGAAATCCGTGTTTGAAGATCCCAGAAAATCATTTACTTACCTGCAAGGGTTGGCGATTTCTTCTGGTGTTGTTTTCATAAAAGGGGAGATGGGTTTCTCCACAAAGAGCCAAAGCCCAGTCTAAAGTTGCTAGTTAATTTAGACATCTCCTTGGAGAGCAAGGAGCCCAACTCTTTGATGGTGTTGAGGTCATCGTCCATGGAGGCCGAGAGGTCCATGAGGTAATACAAATCCACAGGGTAATCCTCGGTCTGGCGAACTTGAACTTGCAGGGTCTGTTCAAGGCCTGTAACACCCTCGCAAGAAAAGATGATCCATAAAAACCCATGGAGCCTTAGTTGTGACTGGACTGTCACTAGCTACTTCATCTCAATAAGAATTTACCAAAGATACTTGTAATTCATATGCTATGTGGCAAAGTTTATGAAGGAATCAACCCATGAAAATCTTTCACCCAAGAATTTAGAGCAACTGAAGGAGGTGAAAGTTGGGATATTTTATATCTCCTGGGGAGAATTAGCATCCATTTAGATGGAAGATAAGCTGATTTTTTTTTTTTTTTGTATGCGGGTTTAGAAAAGAAGAAAATAAAGAGGCAATTAAAGCTACATTACAACCCTTGAAATGTGAGGTAAGCCTTAACAATGTTTGAGTAATTCAGACGGTTACTATTAGATAAGACTTTTTTTGGTAACACATTTGGAGGACAAAGTGACCAATGTGAATAAAGAAAAGTGTTAGCTTAGCAATTCTCTATTTCCTAAGAATGGGGACTCTGAGTCATAATAAACAATGACAGGTATGTGGCACAAGGTGTGTTAATGGAATAGCTGTATTATTACAGGTGACATTGCTGGAGGAGGGCGTGGTGACCCACGCCAGTGTTCTTGCCTGGAGAATCCCCAAGAACAGAGGAGCCTGGCGGGCTGCAGTCCATGGGGCCACAAGGAGTTGGACACGACTGGGCGACTTAGCACAGCACAGCATATATATGACCTTCGATTTACTTACATGAGCCAGTGACCGTGTAAATCCTAACATACCTGGTCTCAGTTTAAGAGCCAAGCTTTGAGGTGAAATCTGAACGATGTTGGAGCTATTTTTCTGTCTGCCTATGCTGAGAGGTTGTTGGTAAGTATTTCAACTTGGGAGACAGGGTTTTCGATGAAGGTTAGTTGACATCCTTTAGCTAAAAGATTTGCTGGGGTATCACATCTTTCTCCAACTCCAGATAGGTGGGTAAAATTCTAAAAGAAAAAAAAACAATAAAGAAAGACAACAATAAAGTAGAAAAAGAAGACGTTTTTTATAAGATTATGCATATTTGCTAGTTAGGTATCTTGCCTTGATATATTATACCTCCACATGCCTGACATTGATTGTAGGTCTAAAGTTATAGCAGAATAACCAGAGAATTCTTCCAGTAAAATTCTGAGTAAAAGTGGAGTTTCCTTTTAATTGTATTCAAGTGAATTCACTTGACTTATTTTTTCCTTTTTTCCCTTTTCTTTCATTTTTCTTTTTAATGCTCACTTTTTAAAAGCTTCTCCTGTGCTGTGACCAGATCTTTGAAGTAACTGGGTCACAGAGCTGACATCATCATGTGAATTATCGTTGAGGATAACCTGCAGGTATATGCGATCCTGGGACTGTCCAAATTCTCAGTGTGTCTATCGCTAAATCCAGTGACAAAGAGTCTTTTCCGTGGCTTCCTGAAGGTCAAAGGTTGTGATATTGCCCTATCTATTCCCTGTCCTGGTTTAATTTATGGATGTATTACTCTTATATTACAGTATTACTTCACCAAAGTTGACCTCTTAGGGACGTTATTCTAATTTAAGATCTTTTAGAAATTTCTCCAACATTGGCATGTAGAGAAGGAAAATGAAAGAGAAATGATGTAAGAGACTGCTTTCCCGCTTAGGACTCAGGAGTTTCCCAATTCCCCTCTGATCCACCTGAGTTTCCAGAGGCAGTGAGATGAGTGTTCCCAGGCAGAGATGCAACCATCCAACCCTGGAACACACCGAACAGAAAGACGGAGTCAAGAGATAAACACCTATCTTACCCACCAGCCAAGGCTGCTCTTGAGTTGGTGAGGCTCTAGGCAAGGTTGAACTTCAGGCCTGTTGTCTCTCAGGCTTGGAAGAAACAAACCAAGTTCATACTGTTTTCCTTCATTCACTGGAATTCTAAATCACTCCTGCTGTTTCACCAACTAAGAAAGCTACATTTCTCCCGAAGTTGACTTTTGAGAATATAATTTGTTATCTTTCAGCCAGGCCTGTGTATATTTGAGGCCCTACTGAGGGGTAACAAATTCTGTAATTTCCCATGTTTTATCCAAAGCACAAGGTGGCTTAACAAGCCCTCAGAATCCGTCTTAACACTGTGTCACTGATACAACCTATAATCACTATGTCTGCCACAGGATCAGAGGTGATGGTAACCCTGGAACCATTTTTCTGTCTGCTCTAAGCAGAAGCCTAATTTACTTTTGGCTCCAACTGTCTCTATTGATAATAATACTTCTACTATTAGTTATATCAATGAGTGATCTCTCAGAATAATCTGGCCTTTTGACTAGATTTGACTACAGAGTATTAGCCACAAGAAAACCTATCAGGTGTAACTTAAGAGGCTCTCTTCAATGGGTGCAAAAAATTTTTTTTATATGAAAATTTTAGAGGTGGGCACTTTGTTAGACTGATCTGTTGTTTTATGTCTCTGGTATGAAACTAACATTGTCTTCTTCAGGGAGTCAATGTCAAAAAATGTGGGCTTTCCCTCTTTGTATATTCCCAAACCTGCTTTGATATATGAGCTCAAAGTCACTGCCCTTCTGCTTGAGCCTCTTGGTAGAGGTCAGGGAGTGAATTGGGTTTGTGCTCTGCTCTGCGAGCCCTCCCTCCATGGATACAGGTAACTGAAATGTGGCGTTTTAACAGCCACAGCTTGGTTTTGAATTGGGCAACCAGGTTCTTTCCCTTTGAACGTGCTACTCAATTCTTGCTAAATTTGGCAAGAATCTGACAGGTTGATTTGTGTTGAGATTCTCTTTATGAGATTTAGTAAAGAACGGTTTTCAATCCAGAAAGAGCTAATACAGGTCTTTCTTACCAGGAATCATTTACCGATTCCTCTGTAGTGTCGCCGGAAGCCGTGATTCGGATGGCTTGTTACACATTCCCCAAACCCCCCCTGCTACTTTCACGTAGTGTTCAGTTTGATCAGATAGAGATGTCTGCTTCAGGTTTTGTCATCATTGTGGTACAGAGGCACCCAGCAGATGTAACTTTTAAAAGAACTGGATAATGTTGGAATAGTCAAGTTTACCCCAAGCCTTCTCTTGGGTCCTGTTAGTGATTCAGAAAGGATGCTGGTCCCCAGATGGAATAGAACTATGACACTGAAATTAAACGTATGTTTAACTTGAGAAAAGATCACCTCCATGAGCTCTGGTTGCCCAGAGCCTCAACATTTTACGTGTGAGCAGGAAGAAATGGCCTTAAAATAAGAGGAGGCATCAAGTCAGAGAAAGAATCTTGAGTTCCTATATTTCAAAATAATTTGACATTCACTCCTTTCTCAAATTGCTTTTGAACGTAATCACACGAAGAACACTTGGCATCACTAATGTTTACGTTTTCCCTTCCTGACTTGCATCACTCCTGTAACACCGCGGAAAGCGGGACACTGTGAGAACAGTCACAGACGAATTACCGTAAATGTAAGTGCACTTTTTACAAACACGCTGAGGTCGTTTGT
Source organism: Aepyceros melampus (assembly GCA_006408695.1). Lineage (NCBI taxonomy): Eukaryota > Metazoa > Chordata > Mammalia > Artiodactyla > Bovidae > Aepyceros > Aepyceros melampus. Next base: position 30,593 of record SJXQ01010489.1, read on the forward strand.
TTTACCTCCTGAGAACACCAGGCACACTGGGGTCCAATGAGTAAGCAGTCCTCACAGGTCTCCGCACCCCCCACAGCACAGCCACCTGTGTTCAAACCCAGCAAGACAAGGGATTCAGCACACTCTCAGCCACTCCACTCGTGAGACCTACACTCTTAAAGCACTTGAACAAAACAGTATCAAAGTTCATTTTTCAGGCTTCAAAAATCAGTCCTCAAAATGTTAGCAAGCCACAGTGAAGTTCATAATTTACATCTATGGCATTGAAAATATGCATGTCTTAGCAGCCAAAAATAATCAGTCTCTCTCGTTTTTTTTTTTTCTTAAAATGTGAAAGTATCTCAGCGTTCACAAATACAGGATCATCATACTTATCACCCTCATTCAGCATCACCCCCCTTCAATTTTTCAAAATTATTCACACCACTAAAGAATGCTTCTCTTTCAAATGTACTACAGCTTTATTTTAAAAGATAGAGCCCTTTTCTGTCTCAAGGTTATCACTCTCAAGTGGAAGGCCTTGTTGTACAATAAGATAGCTAGAAAAGTTACCAAAATGGTTGTCACAAGGGTATTAAGAAATCCTCTTGTGCATAGAGCTATTTAATTCTCTCATTAAGGTGCCCATGCAACCTTTGTATTTATTTACCTAAAGCCCGCAGCATTCGCTGTGGGAACAGTCCTGTGTCTGCCTGTAATTTGTTAAAGTGTTCGTTCAATGGCAAAGAGCAATTGAACAGCTCAAGTAAAAAATGACTTCAGATCTAGTTTCTGAGCCACATGACAGGTTTGTCAAGCGTGCCACAAAAGCAATATATCGGAGAAACTAAAGTCTTACCTTGTACGTGATCATTCCTTCCTAGAAATAGAAAGAACAGGCAAAGCAGTTCAATCCCCATCCGTTTCAGTTCTCGCTGTGCAGACAGATTAAAAAATGAATCACCTTCAACATTACAAGACCAAAGCTGAACACTGTTAAAAGTCTTTCTTTCTTGAAGTGTAAAGTTGTAAATACTACTTACGCTGCTTTGAAAAGAAACTTGAGATGTAAATAAAAAAGTTTTCATTAAGACTGAAATGAAAACAGAAGCTACCTGGACAGGTAAAGAAGAAAAGCTGTGTTTAAGAGCAACTCCAACATGATTTACTTCCTTGTTCTCCTTATAAGGAAGGCAGGTGTACAATCACCAAGAAGGTGGGGAAATTCATTCAGCAGAAATTTCTGTGTAGGTTCTATTAGTCTCTCTGCATCCTAGAGGAAGTTGATACCTTTAGTAAAATAATGACTGATGAAATGTCAAAAGAATAATTGAAATATGATCTAAAGTTGTTTCTAAAATAGTTATAATTTAATGTAAACAGTCAAGGTGATAAATAAAAGCACGAATATGTCAGTTATGTATCAGAAGGGTTTAAAAAATGAGCAAAAGGCAAATACCTGAGATTTTATGTTCCATTGTTAAGTCCTCTCAGAGAATTGAGATGAACTCTGAAAAATAAAAATCACTATTTTACAATTTATAATAGAAGGCAGGCTAGGGAAAGCAAAATACTATGTTCCATTGTTTTTTAAATTGGATGAAAGATATTTTTCCCCATAAATATCAAATTTCTATTTAATCCATTATTAGAAAAAAATAATATATTAAAATTAAATTAGAACACAATTAGTCTCAAACAACAATGGAAGCAGAAAACAGCGGTGCCTAAGCTTTTGAACCCCTCCCTTCCAGATGGTGACCAAGTTCTCTTTCTTGTATACCATCCCTGCTTCCAACTTACTACTTGGCACACAGAAGATGTTTATTTGTTGAACAAAAGAAAAATTAAAAATATATATAATCTATCACTAATTTCATGACTCTGATTATGAATCTTTCCACATGTATTCAAGATAGTGTTTGGGGTATATAGATATTGCAAACAAATATTCATTTTGTAACTCTCCAAACTGCTTAACCTCAGACAGGCTTCTTTGTGGCCGGAGTTATGTCCTGGGAGACTATCTTTTAAAAGTGCATTTCTAGGCAAGTGTGTGAAACCTGTGTGAAGAGAGGGAAACTAATTATAGACTGCTCAGGTTCTTCTCAGAAGGCTTTATTCAATTTTGAACTCACAAGAATCTGGAGAGAACATGGCAAGAAGCCTGCAGAAAGAAGCCAGGTTCCTCTGTCCTCCACTATCTCCCAGGGTTTGCTCAGATTCATGTCCCTTGAGTGGGTGATGCTGTCTAACCATTCATCCTCTGCTTCTCCTTCTTCTTTTGTGCATCAGGGTCTTTTCCAGTGAGTTGGCTCTTGGCATCAGGTACCAAAGTATTGGAGCTTCAGCTTCAGGATCAGTCCTTCCAATGAATATTCAGGGTTGATTTCCTTTAGGATTGACTGGTTTGATCTCTCTGCTATCCCAGGGACTCTCAAGAGTCTTCTCCAGCACCAGAATTTGAAAGCATCAAATCTTTGGCCCTAGCCTGCTCTGTGGTCCAACTCTCACATTTGTACATGACTACTGGAAAAACTATAGCTTTGATGATATGGATCTTTGTTGGCAAAGTGATGTCTCTGCTTTTTAATACACCCTATCTTTGGATAATACTTGTATCCTATCTTAGTCATCATTCATTGGTTTACTTATCCATTTATTCAACAAATATTGAGCATCTACTTTGTGTTAAGCATTGTTCTAAAAGCAGAAGATACGTCAGTGAACAAAGCCAAGTTCTTGGCCTGTAAGGTATATGTTCCAGGCTGGGGAACAGTGTGGGGAGACAAACTCTTAAAATCAGGCCGTCCTAAGGGGCTATGAAAAATGATGATAAATCTGGGTAGGAGGAAAGAGGAGTAGGAAGGATGTGTTATTTTACTATCCTCTGTGCAGACTTCCGCCCTGCCCCTAAAGTCCTAATTGCACAGCTTTATTTACTATCTGTCCTCAGTCGCAGCCTCTCTGATCTTCAATCCTCCCCCACCTCCAAGCCTCTGCACATGCCATTTGCGCTGCCGGGAGACACGGGCCTCCTCCTCATTCCTCTTGTTTGGCTGATTCAGCTCACTGTCCACGTCTCCCACTGACATCAGTGCTCATAGAGAGATATTTTGGGTCTCACCAGGCCTCCATTCCTGGGACCTTCCCTAGGATGGCCCTTTCCAAACTTCTTGTAATTGCTGAAATCCTTGCATCTCTCCCCCAATAGACTGTGAAGCTCTTTAAGGCATTGATCTATTCAGCAAGTATTTATTGAATTCTTTACTATGTATCAGGCAGTGACTGTCTCAGTGATTTTTATATTCCCAGCAAGTAGCATAAAGCCAGATACTTTGTAAGAAGTCAATATTTATCAATAAATGGATACCTTTTAGCTTGTCATGATCTAGTATTTTACCTGTGACAAAGCTGGTACTCCACGAATAGTGAGTAAATAAATAAATAAATGGTTTTGGAAGACACAGCATGCTGTTAGAAGCGGGGAAAGACGTTCCCTGCCTGGGCGTGAAAGGGCTTAATATGCAGGGTGGAGAAAAGGGGCAGAATTTAAGAGAAAATATAAAGAACAATGCTACAAGAAAACCTCCATCCACTCTGGATGATTCATCATAGGGAAAATATTCTTGCTTCCTGAAGATCTGGTGCCTGGTGGTCTCACCTGAAAAGTACCTGCCCATGGCCATGGGGATGCAAGGAGTTCTAGCTGCTCCCTAAACTTGCTTCCCTGGTGGCTCAGCAGTAAAGAATCGGCCTGCCAATGCAGGATACAGGGGTTTGACCCCTGGCTTAGAAAGATCCCCTGCAGAAGGAAATGGCAACCCATTCCAGTGTTCTTGCCTGGAGAATCCCAGGGACGGGGGAGCCTGGTGGGCTGCCATCTATGGGGTCGCACAGAGTCCTACATGACTGAAGCAACTCAGCAGCAGCAGCTGTATATACATAGAACTTAAACTGGGAAATACAGACTAAAAAAATCAGGACTTCGATAATGGAAGCTGAACCTGGCAGAGAGAGGACATCAGGTTGCAGGAAAAGATGCTTCAGGAGTGTTGGGAGGAATCGGCAGCTCTGAGGAGACAGATGAGTGAGGCAGACGAGAACTCTAATAAGTCAACAAGAGGACAGGTTGCGAATGTCACTAGTAAAAACAGCTGAGGAGGGTGCCTGAGGCATGTGAATGGAAAACACCAGAGTTAGACCCCCACACTAACTTTGTCAAGGGGAAGGAACGTGGCCCAGGCCATGATCCCAAATGCCCTTTCAGATTGGCCCTTTCTCAGGCACAGCCCTTCCTGAGTTTCCCCAGGATCTTATCTCTTTTAGCACAATGTGCATCCCTTCAGTAAATTCCTATTGCTTAGAGGCGGTTGAGAGTGTCTCCATATTCCTTAAGATTCAGAGATCCTAAGTCACACCATGTAGATTTTTAGACACGCCGCTTGGCCCATAGGATAGAAGCCTACCATCCCAAGTGCTCAGACTCCCAGCCTAGGACTCTGTGGGTCTGACCCTCTTCAAGAGACCTGGCCCAGGTGTGGGTAGAGTCACAGAGCATCGCACAGCCCAAGGAAGCAATGACCCCTGCACCCCTTCCTTCACGGCCTTTGCTTCTGAGACTGTCTTCAGTGGAATCCTGACCTCAAGAAGTCACGTGAGCTCATATGACTCACTCTGTTTGGCTTGGATCTTGCCTGGACCCAGCCCCTCATTCACATCAGACAATAACAATCTGGGGCCACCTAGGCCAGCCCGGGGGCACCTCAAAACACTCCTGGGGGAATAAACACTGAGTAAACCTGGCTGGGAGCCAAACTAAACTCTAGGGACCTAGTAATGACTGCCAGCTCTTGGGATGGGATGGCCTCTCTAGGTTACCAGCTTTATTTCAAGGACAAGAGACAGATCTCCCTCCAGTAGTCTTTCTGTGAAACTGTTTCATAGTGAACAGCTGAAAGGAGACAGTGGAAGTGGACACTTGGCTCTTGGGTCTGGTGCTGGTGTAGCTGTGTGTGTGATGCCCAGCCTGGTGGGCTGTTGGCAGAAGGCTGTGGCTGACCTGCAGGTGTGTGTAACCTGGGGAGCACAGAATCTGGAAGTGCTGGTGCTCAGTCACTCAGTCATGTCCCACTCTTTGTGACCCCAAGGACTGTAACCTGCCAGGCTCCTCTGTCCATGGGGTTCTCCAGGCAAGCATACTGGAGTGGGTTACCATGCTCTCCTCCAGGGGATCTTTCCGATCAGGGATGGAACCCGCATCTCCTGCACTGGTAGTTGGGTTCTCTACCACTGAGCCACCAGGGAAGCCTGAATTTGGAAGTGGACACCTTCATTTCAAATTTCAAGACCTTCAGAAAAATTATTTTAAAGGAGGATTTGTAGCACTTTCCTGTCACCTTTGTGTGTAATGCCCAGAACATGCTAAGTGCTAGAGAAATTTTTGTGGCCTAAACAGAGTTTCCTTTTTGAATTTGGTTAAATGTACATAACATAAAATTTACCATTATACCTGTTTTCAAGTGTGTCATTCATTGGCATCAAGTATATTTATCAGCCATGCAACATTTACAACTATCCATCTCCAGAAAATTTTCACCATTCCAAACCAAAGCTCTATATCTATTAAGCAATAATTCATATTTCCCCCTCCCTTTAGCCCCTAGAGGCTACCATTCCTCTATGAATTTGAATGTTCTAGATACCTTGTATAAGTGGAATCATACAATAAAGCCTTTTGTGTCTGGCTTATTTCACTTAGCAAAATGTTTTCCAGTTCATCTACATTATAATGTGTATCCGAATTCCACTTCTTTGTAAGTCTAAACGATATTCCATTGTGTGCGTAGACCACATTTTATGTATCCATTCATCTGTCCCTGGACATTTGGGGTGTTTCCACCTTTTGGCTATCACGGATAATGCTGTTATGAATATTGGTGTAAGCAAGTATCTGAATCTGACCCTACTGTGTGTCCTTGGGGGTAGCATTTATCTCTCGGAATTTTAGTTTCTAGACTGTGAGATAGTGACAATATCCACTTTTCGAGATTATGGTAAATATTTAATTAGATTATTCTGGGATGAATCTAGATTTTGTGAGGCCTGAAGATTATATAATATAGGGGGCACTTTTTAAGAAAAGGAATGTAAATGAGAAATAAATTAGAAATGAATGTGTATTAATTTAAAAATGAGAAAGAGAGAGAAACACGACAACAAATTACTGAAGCCTTAAAGATTCCAAGCCCTTTCTTCTTGAAATTACATTAGACAATCAACTGGAAATGTTTACCTAGAAATGCTTCCTGATGGTCATCTGGTTTCCCACTCCCCTGGAGTCACCTGCAGCTCTCAGCCCTTCCACCTGGATGAGCCAGAGGCTGGGCCTGAGTCTTCATCTATCTATGGTAAATCCCCATCTGACTTCTTTTGGGATTTGTGTTTATTGTAAACAGCTTTATTGGGCACTTCCTATGTGTCACGTACTGTTCAATATTTTATTAGTATTGTCCTATTTCATTCTCACAGTTCCCCTTTGAAGTAGGAACTATTTTATCTCCATTTACCAGATGAGAAACTGAGGCAGGAGTAGCTACATAACTTGCCCACTGTTTCAGCTCACTCAGACAGATTTCTTCCCCCAGCTTGAACTCTGCATCACCGTGCAAACTGCCTCCTAGTAGATATGAGATGCTCAGAGAATCCTAAAGCAGCTGTCAGCAAGAAACATAATTCTCCAGGGGACCTTTCAAAAAGTCTGTTTCTCCGTCTCAAGACCCCTTGTTCCAGCTCTAGCTCTCTTTCCAGGTGTCTCCTTTCTGGTTTGTTTGTTGTTCATCCTGCGGATCATTTGCCACCAAAAATGAGACAGAAGGGTGGTCCTGGCTTATACAACCTTTTCTTTATTCCTCCTTAGACTTAAATCCCATACGATCACTTAAAAGCAAAGGAAACAAAACACATTGACCTTCAAGGGAAGGTGACAGAGCTGAGCCTGACACCCTGTCCAGGAGAGGGCAGTCACTGGCATTTCCTGTGGGCTGGAGATGACTCAGGATTAATTAACTCCTGGGGCCCTGTCACAGCCGCCCTGAACCTTACCCAGGAGCTCAGGAGTCAGTCCCCTACTAGTAACAGGAAGACAGTTCTCACTTGGCAAGTCTGATGCCAGTCTTGTATGTTAGACCTACTTGAGAAAACCACTTTCCTTGGGTTAGGGAAATTATTTGAAGTCATAAAAGAACTGAGCTCCTTCTGTTTCCTACTTGTAGAATAAATCCAAAGATGGGATTTTCCATGAAATATCAGTGAATATGAATTTAATTTGACTGTCAGAATGACTCTTTTCTTTAAATTAATTTTTTGATGTGGGCCATTTTTAAAAAGTCTTTACATTTGAATTTGTTATAATTTTGTTTCTGTGTATATATATATATATATACACACACACATACTTTTTTTTTTTTTTCCCTGAGACATGGAGGATCTTAGCTCACTGACCAGGGATGGAACCCACACCCCCTGCATTGAAAGGCAAAGCCTTGACCACTGAACCACTATGAAATCCCCTCATAACAACTCTCTCTTCATGCCCCATTTCCCATCTGTGAAGCAGATGGTAAGGAGGGCAAGAAGTCCACATGAACAGACAGCAACATTGACTGCAGAGTAATTCACTCATTCATGTCTTGCAAAACTGCTGAGCATTCTTTTTCCTTTTAAAAGATAGTCTAACCCAAGGGCAGGATTCCTTGGTTTTATATAATTTTTTTCTTTTTCCCTGATGAGCTCCATCTCTTACTTCTGAGGCTGCAATGGGCTGGGCATTACTAGTAAAAATAAACTCTGATTCATTCACTCCCTCATTCAAGGAAGTATCTACTGAGATCCTATGTGCTAGGTACTGTTTTAGAAACACTGTGTTGATTAAAACTAACAAAGTTTCTGCCTCATGGAGCTTGTGTTCCTGTGGGAGAGAAAGCCAATAAACACCCAAACAAAGATGTGAGATGGTGATAAATGCTGAGATGAAGAAAGAATGGTAAGAGGTCAGAGAGCGAGCAGGGTGGGGTGGCCAGGGAAGCCTTTGATAAGGTGACATTAGTACAGCCCCCTCCCCTGCCAGCAGGAGTGTCTGGGGACAGGCAAGTCAGGATGACTGATGGCACTGGAGTGGAGCATGGGCAGGGGAGGGGAGCACAAGGAGGTACTGAGGGGCCAGCCAGAGAGGCAGGGGGACAGTGGAGAGCTGTTAGGAGAGCCCCAGAACCACAGGCAGAACTCTGGCTTTACATGCTGAATGTGAAGGGAGTTTTTACGGAGTTCTAGTGGACTATGATGTAGCTTATGTTTTAAAAGGACCACTCTGAGCAGACTATAAAGGCAGCAAGGAGGAAGCAGTGAGACCTAACAGAGGCCAATTCTGCTTTGGAGGCCAAATGTGAAAGTTTGGATAAGGAAGATTCTGAGAAGTGGCTGAATTCTGGATGTACTTCTAGAGGAAGACAGGGGTTACAAATGGATTGCTTGTAGCAAAGGAGTGAGATCAAGGGCTCCAGGATGACCCTTAGAGTAGTGGAGACGCCTACGTGGTAACTCCAAAATCACCACCAACAGGTTCTCTGGAATGTGTTATCTAGCACGCGCCCATGGTGAGAGTCACAGTGAGCTCTAGGTGACTCTCATAACCCAGGATGTCAAAACTGTGCAAAAGGCACTCTGTGGCTGAATAGGAAAGGCCAGGACTATGCAAGCGATGCTCTGGGGTGAGACCGTCTACGTGCTTGTGCCGTCAGCATTCCTCTGGCCCAGTGAAAGTACGATGAACTGGCATCTTCTGCTCTGGAACTCACCATGACTTGCTTTGGGGGAGCAAACAAAACCCTGCAATATCCCAATGTTTCTGCAGCCGTCTCTATGTTTTAAAAGGGGAGACTACTGGGGTCAGCTTCAGTAGCAAAGAACTTCCCTGGTGGCTCAGACGGTAAAGCGTCTACCTACAATGAAGGAGACCTCATTGGGTTCAATTCCTGAGTCGGGAAGATCTTCTGGAGAAGGAAATGGGAACCCACTCCAGTGGAAATGGGAACCCACTCCAGTGGAAAATCCCATGGACACAAGAGCCTGGTAGGCTACAATCCACTGGGTTGCAAAGAATCGGACACGACTGCACGACTTCACTTTCATTTCACTTTCAGTAGCAAAAGAGTCTGCCCCAACAGATGTTTAAAAAACATATTCTTTATTAGGCCACTATAGGAAGACAGGTGAGATGAGCATATTCTACTTTAAAAAAAAAAACTTTCAAAGTAAGATTTCAGACTCCTTTTCATCTTAAAGGTGCAATTTATACAGCTACAACATCAAACAGGGTGGTTATTCTTTAAAAAGCTGGGGGAAATGGTGACCCATGATTATGTTTGACGAATATACTTAAGGAGGTCCATGGAGGATTTATTTCAACTGCCACTTTAGGAACCTCCCTGATGTTTCCTGATGCCCACTCATTGAATCAGGTCAGTATGTTTACACATGCTGCCAGCACCCCTTGGATCATAGAAAAAGCAAGGGAATTCCAGAAAAACATCTACATCTGTTTCATTGACTACCCTAAGCCTTTGACTGCATGGATCACAACAACTGTGGAAAATCTTTAATGAGATGGGAATACCAGACCACCTTACCTAGCTCCTGAAAAACCTGTATGCAGGTCAAGAAGCTACAGTTAGAACTGGACATGGAATAATGGACTGGTTCAAAATTAGGAAAGAAGTGTGTCAAGGCTGTTTATTGTTACCCTGCTTATTTAACTTTTATGCAGAGTACATCATGCAAAATGCTGGACTGGATGAAGCACAAGCTGGAATCCAGATTCCCAGGAAAAATATCAACAACCTCAGATAGACAGACAATACCACCGTAATGGCAGAAAGCAAAGAGGAACTAAAGAGCCTTTTGATGAAGGTGAAAGAGGAAGGTGAAAAAGTTGGCTTAAAGCTCAGCATTAAAAAGAACACCAACAACGGCAAATGGCATCATTCAAATGGCATACAGTCCTATCACTTCATGGCAAATAGATGGGGAAAAAGTGGGAATAGTGGCAGTTTATTTTCTTGGGTTCCAAAATCACTGAAGATGGTGACTGTAGCCATGAAATTAAAAGACACTTGCACCTTGAAAGGAAACCTATGACAAACCTAAAGAGTATAGTAAAAAGCAGAGACTTGACTTTGCTGACAAAGGTCTACATAGTCAAAGCTATGGTTTTTCCAGTAGTCATGCATGGATGTGAGAGTTGGACCATAAAGAAAGCTGAGCACTGAAGAACTGATGCTTTTGAATTGTGGTGGAGAAGACTCTTGAGAGTCCATTGGACTGCAAGGAGATCAATCCAGTCAATCCTCAAGGAAATGAACCCTGAATATTTATTGGAAGGACTGATGCTGAAGTTGAAGCTCCAATATTTTGACCACCTGATGCCAAGAGCCTACTCATTGGAAAAGACCCTGATGCTGGGAAAGACTGAGGGCAGCAGGAGAAGGCGGCAGGAGAGGATGAGATGGTTGGATGGCGTTACTGACTCGATGGACATGAATTTGCGCAAACTGCAGGAGATGGCAAAGGGCAGGGAAGTCTGGCATGCTGCAGTCCATGGAGTCACAACAGTCGGACAGGACTTAGTAATTGAACAACAACATTTACACAAAGTCAAATAGGGAAAAGGACTGAGTGTGATGCAAACAACCTAATCATTAAAAAGACTAAACAATAAATCATTCTAAAAAGTTGTTTGAAATTAACTGGGTGATGTCTCAAGGGTTAGAAGAGGAGAAAGAAGAAAAGCCTTTAAAAGCAAACTCTGCTGGTATCTGATTGAAAGTATGTTGGGTTTTTTAAACAGAAGTGGTGAATCTGTATATTATCAGGCCTAATTACTTTCAGACAGAAGTGGCTTCAATGAGCTGCCAGGTGTGAGAGGTTTGTTTGATAGCCACCTGTTTGTCTTGCAACTTGTCTCAAAATCCAGGTAACTGATGGCAGAGTGACAGGATGTCACGCCATGCCTGGAACAGTGAGACACTCAAGCAAAGTTTCAACATTTATTAATAATTTTCTTCATATCAAGTTCACAATTTTGAAGTTACAGCCCAAACATATATAGTGAAAAGTTTTTGATAGAAGAAAATTGCTGTTAGTTGCAAATATTTTGGGAGGTTTTAAGGGGCAAATATTCCTTACACATGTATGAAACTATGATGTCTTGAACATCCATAACTGTGCTGTGCTTAGTCACCCAGTCATGTCTGACTCTTTGTGACCCCTGTGACTGTAGCCCGCCAGATTCCTCTGTCCACGGAGATTCTCCAGGCAAGAATACTGGAGTGGGTTGCCATGCGCTGCTCCAAGTGATCTTTCCAACCCAGGGATTGAACCCAGCTCTCTACTGCAGATGGATTCTTTACCGTCTGAGCCACCGGGGAAGCCTGGACATCAATAGAGTCATGCCCAATAGCATGGAAAATGCAGTTGTCAGCCCTGGTCTCAGTCCAGACCTTAGTGGATTACTGGCCAGTTGTTGCATGGTGTAATCTATTGGAACGGTTTGGAGACTAGACTTTAGGCAATCAAGGGTGAGGAAGACAGGACCGAAATGTTAACTGACAGAATGCTTTGTTTTCATGTAGTCTCCGGGGGTAATGTATGTGTGTGCTCATTCGTGTCTGACTCGTTGAGACCCACGGAGTGCAGCCCGCCAGGCTCCTCTGTCCATGGGACTTTCCAGGCAAGAGTCCTGGAGTGGGCTGCCATTTCCTCCTCCAGCGGGTCTTCCCAGCCCAGGGATTGAATCCACACCTCTTGCATCTCCTACACTAGCAGATGGATTCTTTACCACTAGCGCCACCTGGGAAGCCTTAAAGTATGGACTTTAGATAATAATCAGGTATCAATATTATTTCACAAACTGTATTCTGAAGAAAGCTGTTAATCTTTGTCCTGAAAATAAAATGTTCCTAGAGTTCAGTTAATATAGACTATTAAATCTCCCCTATTAGAAATTGCCAACACACACTACACTATTAAACACCCTAAGAAGCCCCACAGTGAAGAAAATTGCTTACCTTTGTTTAACAATTAAACAAAAAGTGTTTGAGCAAAAAGCCTTTCCCCCCTCTCCATGTACTTATTAACATTTCCATCTACTATAGTTTCAGAGGTGCTTGAAGACAGTACAGATGTGATGAAAGTTTTATGGTATTTTACTCTCCTGCTGTCAAGGAGACTCCGAAGCAAATTTAAAAATGGTTGCCAGATTTCTGAAGAAAACTCTGATGTGAATTCATTCTTTTTCTGCTACACTTTGAATGCATTATCTAATTCAAAGACTTCTCAAGATGGATTTTCTTGAAGATAATTCCCTTTGCTGAGGGAAGTCTAGAGGGCAGGTCCATTTAGATGATGGTTCAGATAAAGTACTTGGAAAAACAATGACTCATTCCTTCACTGAGACCTAGGCCTTGACCTTATTAAAAATGGCCAAATGTTACAGTCAAGCTGGGCTAGTTTTCCTTGTGAAATGGATTCCAAGCACTGCTGTATGTTGCTCTCTTCTGATGATCCTTGAAACCATATCCTTCAGATTGAGACATGAACCCACAGTCTTTTAACTGAGATCACACACCTGGTTTCAGGACTTCATGATGCTCAATTCTTGATGTCTAATTACAGAAAGAATTAAATGAGAGCCAAAGTGATACAAAAGAAGTGGATTTATTTAGAGGGAAACACACTCTACAGGCAGAGTGTGAGCCATCTCAGAAGGGGAAAGAGTGGCCTCGGACTATGGCATGGTTAATTTTAATGGGCTGGGTAATTTCATGGACTAATGTGGGGGAGGATTATTCAAACTATTTGGGGGAAGGGGTGGGGATTTCCAAGCATTGGGCCCCTACCCACATTTTGCTCTTTGACAGTCAGTCTTGGAGTTGTCATGGAGCCTGTGGGAGTGTCATTTAGCTCACTGATGTGTTCCAATGAGCATATACTGAGAGGTTCAAGGTCTAGTGGAAGTCAGCTCACCCACCAGCTCAGACCCATATGGTTCTAATCAGTTTATGTCGTGCCCTTGGGTTAGGCCATTCTTTCAAAGGTTGTCCCCTGCCCCCTTCCTCCTGTTTCACTCTCACCTGGGCACAGGACTCCCCCTGCTGCTTGAGTCTGCCCTGCGCCTGCTTCTTTTTGGTCCAACAGCTCATCTTCAAGCTCTCCGTCTTTCAACCAACCCAACTTGCTTGTAGAAGAGTACTTTCTTTAAGACAACAGCATTCTCTTTTTGGTAGGAAGCATCCCTTTAGGTAAACCCATGGTTTTTCCAGTATTCATGTACAGATGTGAGATACAGATGTGAGAGTGGGACCAAAAGGAAGGCTGAGTGCCAAAGGATCGATGCTTTTGAGTTGTGGTGTTGAAGGCTTTTGAGAATCCCCTGGACAGCAAGGAGATCAAATCAGTCAATCCTAAAGGAAATCAACCCTGAAACTCACAAAGGACTGATGCTGAAGCTGAAACTCCAATACTTTGGCCACCTGAGGTGAAGAGCTGATTCATTGGAAAGGACCCTGATGCTGGGAAAGATTGAGGGCAGGAGAAGAAGGAATTGAAGAGGATGAGATGGTTGGATGCCATCACTGACTTAGTGGACATGAGTTTGAGCAAGCTCTCGGAGACAGGAAGGACAGGGAAGCCTGGAGTGCTACAGTCCATGTGGTTGCAAGGAGTTGGACACAACTTAGCAACTGAACAACAAATCTCTTTAATTGATAAAATGCAACAGTTTGTTATAAATTTGTTTCTGTTTCTTCTTTCTCAAGCCCTTAGGACAGGCTCAAGGAGGGGACGATCCTTTGCCTCTGGATCTCTGCTTCTGACAGCATCACCCTCCTGAAAGTCCTGGCTTCTTACAATGGTTAGCTTTATGTCCTTCTTTAACAGCAAAAGTGTTATTCTTTCACTGAGCTGGGAACCCAAGTGAATATATAAGAAACACTTAATTTGTCTGCCTTGTGGACTGTCAAAAATAGTAGCCATTGTAACCCATTCTGCTTGATTTTCCAAAAAAAGAAGGTGAAATACAGTGTAGGTGTTTTTAAAAAGTTGAATCTAGTAGCAGAGTTTGGAAAACCTTACTTACTTAAAATCATCATCTTACTTAAAAAAAATTATTTAGCTTATTTCATGGAAAACTTCAAATAATGTTGATAATTCCTTGGTCTTGATACTAGCTGTAAAATAATAATTGCTGTTACAATGTGGCTTTTATATTGTGCCAGGCACTGTTTCAAATTTTTATCACACTGTGAGATGAGATACTAAAATTTTCCCTGTTTAAAAATATTTAATTTAATATTTTAGAATAGTTTTATATTAGTACAGAGAGTTCCCATATGTCTAACACTTAGCCTTGCCTAAGTTTCTCTATTAGTAACATCTTACATTAGTATAGCACATTTCTTACAGTTAATAAACCTATATTGATACATTATTATTATCCAAAGTCTAGACTTTATCCAAATTTCCTTAGTTTTTAATGTCCTTTTTTGATTGAAAAATTCCATCCAGGCATAAACAACAGGGACCTACTGTATTTACTGTATGGCACCAGGAACTATATTCAATATCTTGTAATAATCTGTAATGGAAAAGATTCTGAAAAAAAAAAAAAAAAAAGAATCTCATCCAGGAAACCATGATAAACTGTGGTCATGTCTCCTCAGGCTTCTCTTGAGTTCTCTCCATCACACAAAAGGAAAAAATGTGGCCCAGAGAGAGGCTGAAAAACCTGCCCACAATTTCATAGTTACTAAGCAGAAAAATGGGCCTCAAATCCAGGCAGTCTGATTCTAGGCATTGGTTAACCTTTGTCTGTTGTTACCCTAGTAGTAGTATTTCAACCTCAATTTCTTAAGTTATTTGTCAGTTCAGGCAGCAGAGAGATGAGCAAAGCTGACCCAAATGACCGCTGTCAGGGATCGGCCATAGTCGGGTGGACATTTTCAGTAACAGCTCCCCTGATTCTCAGTGCCTTGAGTGGATAGACCTCAGAGGGAGCCAGGTGGCTTAGAACAACTGAAATGGATGCTCTCACAGTTCCACAGGCCAGCAGTCCAGAGTCAAGGTGTTGGCAGGGTTAGTTTACTCTAGAGGTTCTGACGGAGGAGAACCTACTCTGTGCCCCTCTCCTCGCCGCTGGCGGTTGCTGGCAGCCCTCGGCATTCCTTGGCTTATAGACGCCACACTCCACTGCCTTGTCTCCACTGGCCTTCTCCTCTGTGTGTTCTGCTTGTCTGTCTGGGCCTCTTCTCCTTTGATGAAGACACTTGTTAGATTTAGATCCCACCCAATAATCCAAGACAATCTCATCTCAAGGTCTTTCACTTAATTATATCTGCAAAGACCTTTTCTGAATAAGATCACATTCATAGATTCTGGGTGCACGTGCCTTTTGATGGGACCACTATTCAACCCACTATAGAAGTTGGTAATACACACCAGGTTGTTGTGAGGATGAAAGTAGACAAAATTACATTAGGTATACCTTATGCTGGCTTAGACATGTTTTAAAAAATGACTGCCATTTTTATTATTACTCTTTTGTACAATATGAGGCCCCCCACTACAGAAGTGTTAACTTGGGTAATAAATTCATTCATCAATGTCTAGTTTATATGACTATTATTATCCTTATTAATTGCTTCATACTATGAGCTTCTTAATGGATTCCCTCGTGGCTCAGTGGTAAAGAATCTACTTCTTGATGCAGAAGACTCAGGTTCAATCCCTGGGTGGGGAAGACCCCCTGGAGAAGGAAGTGGCAACCCACTCCAGTATTCTTGCATAGAGAATTCCATGGACAGAGGAGCCTGGTGGGCTACAGTCTGTGAGATCGCAAAAGGGTTGGACATGACTGAATGACTTAACAGCAACAACGTCAGCAACAATGATCTTCTTAGTTGGTAGCACATAGTCCTGCCAGGAACATCACAGGGTTGAATTCAGCCTTTCTTATTCCTTTTCTAGGTGTTAAGGGCTGAAGGGAATCCTCAGTCAACACTTTCAGCTATGACACTTGTCAGAAACGCAAAAGGACTTCAACCGTATAAATGATCTCCTCTTCAAGAGAGTTAGCCAGGCACCTGATGAGTGAACTTCCTGTCTGTTGCCCAGACTGATAGACATGCAACAGAAAAAGCAGCTGGGCAGCCTCAGCTGTTTCTCTGATCTTTGGATGGCCTCTGTGGTCACTGGATGCAGCAACCCCACTTTCTGATCTGGGTCTTTATCTCTTTGGAGACAGAGTTACGACTCAGTGCTGAGCTTTCAACCCCCGCCCTACTCCACCCTCATCTCATTGCATTGCCCCCTCCCCTGCCATCCCCGCCGGCACTGTCTCCTGCGGTCACTTCCTGGCAGCCACAGGATTCCATGAGCTGGCTTCACTGAATTCCTTCTGCATTTGTCAGACAGACATAGAGCCTCAGAACGTTACGGCAGCAGGAAGGGCCTTTAAGAGAGCCAAGTCTAACCCACTGCATTGTCTCTCCAGCACTTTCTTCGGTCAGTCAGTGCATTTCCACTGAGCGTCTACCCTGAGTAAGGCATGATGCTAGGGGTTAGTTACAGAGCAGCTTCCCAGAGTGAGAGTGGGTCACTCTACTTCCTGAGTAGGTATCTAAACAATCCCCCATGAGCACTGACAGCTTATGTTTCATGTGCTTAGCCGCTCAGTCGTATCCGACCTTTGCGACCCCATGGACTGTAGCCCACCAGGCTCCTCTGTCCATGGAATTCTCCAGGCAAGAATACTGGAGTGGGTAGCTATTCACTTCTCCAGGGGATCTTCCCAACCCAGGGATTGAACCTGGTCTCCTACATGGCAGGCAGATTGTTTACCATCTGAACTACTTACGTTTTACTTAGAAATAATTCTTTGATGTATGTGTTCTTCGCCTGAGCTCTATCAACAGCACCTGTGGGCGGGGAAGGCAGTCCATGTCCTTGAAAGGGGAAATAAATTGTATATTCATTTGCACTATCCCAGACTGAAATTAGACATTTCCTTTCATTATAAATGTAGACAATAAACCAGGACTAGCAGTACCTGTAATTCTCACCAAGAGGAATTACACATATACTTTATAGATTTTATCAAGACCTCAAAATGTTGTCAACACTGGCAATTGTGTCCAAATCATAGTAGTCATTAGACCCACCACTGAGCCTTGATCAAGTGTTAATAAAGAGGTCTGTGCATGTGTGCTCAGTAACTCAGTCATGTCCAACTCTTCTGCGACCCCATGGACACCAGGCTCCTCTGTCCGTGGGATTTCCCAGACAAGAATACTGGAGTGGGTTGCCCCTTCCCTCTCCAGGGGATCTTCCCGACCCAGGGATCGAACCTGCGTCTCCTGCATTGGCAGGCAGGTTCTGTACCTCTGAGCCACCAGGGAAGCCCTTACTTCACTTTACATTGTCTTTAAGTAATCTCTCATTTCCCAGTCCTTTTTCCTCCCTTCATATATTACGCAACTATCTGAAACACTGCGTTTATAAGTCAACTATCTTGCTTTCAAAGCCTTCCATAACTTTGCTCCAATCTATTCTTAGAACTTATTGTCCATGACTCTCCTATGAAAATGATGGTTTCTGCCAAATAGATTTTCCCCTATTTCTGAGCAAGCCATTTCGACTGATTTCTGCTTAATCCCTTATCCTTTTGTAAATGCCTGCACTCCTCCACCATATCTGCTTAGATCACACGATCCTGTACACCCATAACTGCCAAGCTCATGTGCAGCTTCTTTCTTCGTACCTTGGCCACAGTGCCTGCTTGACATGAATTTCCATAGCCTTGAATATATTACTCATTTGAGATTTGTTAACCTCAACTATATTGAGATTGTGGTATTTATTTTTTAAGTAAATTGTTTCTTTTTTTTTTTTTTTTGGAGTGAGAACTGGACAATATGAAGATACTAGAGGCAGGGAGACCCAAAAAGATCTGTGAGAATACTTCTATTTTTTAATGTTTTCTTATTGTGTTAAAAGTCACATAATATAAAGCATACTATTTTAATCATATTTTAACTGTACAGTTCAGTGGCAGTAAGTAAATTTACATTGTTATGCAATGTTCACCATTATCGAACTCTCGAATTTTTCACCTCCCTAAACTGAAACTCTATCTCCATTAAACACGAAGTCCCTGTTCTCTCTCCCCACCACCCACCCACCCTTAGCCGCATACTCTCTGTCTCTATGAATCTGACTCTTCTAGGTGTCGCTCGCTCTCTAAGTGGAGTCAAGCAGTGTTTTTCCACACTTACTGTATATTGGAAAGCATTGCAGAAATGCATTACAGAGACGTAGAGAACAAATGTATGGACGACGGGGTGGGTGGGATAAAATGGGAGATTGGGATTGACATATAAACATTACTACGTATAAAACAGATAACTAATGAGAACCTACTAAATAGCACAGGGGGGAAAAAGAGAAAGAACTACATCTTTGTAGGACATATATTAAGTTAACCTTAAAAAATTCATCCCCTGGGATTTAATAATTCAGGTGTGAGGTGACAAGATCCTTGATTAGGATGGTGTGGTAGATTTAAATATATATATGATTATTTATTTGACTGTGCTGGATCTTGTTGCTTTGAGTACTTCTCTCTAGTTGCCGTGCCGTGTGCTAGCTTCTCATTGTGGTGGTTTCTTGGGCTCTGGGGCCTGTGGGCTTTAGTAGTTGTATAACGAGGGCTCAGTAATTGGGGCTCCCGGGTCTAAGGTACAGGTTCAACAGTTGTGAGTCACAGGCTTAGTTGCTCTGCAAAATGTGTGATCTTTCTGCCCCAGGGATCGAACCCATGTCTACTGCACTGGCAGGCAGATTCTTTACCATTGAGTCACCAGGGAAGCCCCAGATTTATTTAAATCAAAATATCCATTTTATGCATTCATGACCACTGATATCAAGCTTGACCATATGCTTTGTAGTGCAACTTATTTAATGAATGCCATACATCTCTTTGTACTGAACTCAGGAGAAGCCATGTGGCTTTCTTTGGCTAATAAAATATGAGTGGAAGTGATGAATGTTACTTCCAAGCAGAAGCTTTAAGAGCTCAGTATGAGGTCCCACTAGTCTCGCTTTTCCCTCTGCCATGAAACTAGGAGCATTCCTCATAGGACCTGCTCCATCGGCCTAGACTGCTGCTGTTACCGCAGCTTATTTTAGCCTTAGCTGAGGCTGCAAGGAGATCCAACCAGTCCATTCTGAAGGAGATCAGCCCTGGGATTTCTTTGGAAGGAATAATGCTAAAGCTGAAACTCCAGTACTTTGGCCATCTCATGCGAAGACTTGACTCATTGGAAAAGACTCTGATGCTGGGAGGGATTGGGGGCAGGAGGAGAAGGGGACGACAGAGGATGAGATGGCTGGATGGCATCACTGACTCGATGGACGTGAGTCTGGATGAACTCCGGGAGTTGGTGATGGACAGGGAGGCCTGGCATGCTGCGATTCATGGGGTCGCAAAGAGTCGGACATGATCGAGCGACTGAACTGAACTGAACTGAACTAAGGATGTAGGAAACAGAGAAGGCTCCATTAAAGAGAACACAGGGAGAAGGGAGTTTTGAATTTAATGAGGCAGAAAAGAGCAGCCCCTCACAAGCTCTGGGCGTTAGGATGTCAGCTCAGCCATGACAAGGAGCTTACTAAAATTGTCTTGCTCTGCCATTCTGAATTAGGGCACCCAGAGGGAGATTCCTCAGGTGTCAGGCCTAGCCTGACTCCCTTCCACTTCTTACTTTTCTAATTTGACCCTGATATGGGGAGGGCAGTGCTAGATCCAACGGAAAGCAGCATTTCTGGGGCTCCTACACTGGATCACTGCGTGTGTCGCATGCCAGCACAGGAGTCTGGCCTTCCCTCTGCCCGCAACGGGGCTCTCATGAGGCAACAGCAGTATATAGGAAGGACCACTGGACCCATGGCCATGACTGAGACAGGCCTGAGGTGGGAGAAGGGCATTAAAGAAGCTGGGCAAGAGGCTTAGGAAATGTGAGCTAGTTCAGAGAACTGTGAGTGAAGAGGGATGGGCATTTTAGAGATCTGAAGATCTAATTTCCAGACTTCCTACTATTTGATATCACTTGTGTCCTTATGCTTCACCTGAAATCAGTGAACCTTTTAAAAAAGGAATCCAAAATTATCTCCACTCTCACAATCAGCCTCTCACAAGTGTCTGCCTTATCGTCTATCTAATCGCCAAGCCCACTTATCCATCATCGTCACAGTAATGATAATAGTAGTGATTTAGCATCTGCTATGCCTGGTCTTGTGCTAAACATCTTGTGTACAGTAGCCCTGCTTATCCACAACGGATATGTTTCAAGACTGCCAGTGGGTGTCTGCAACCATAGACAGTACTGAACCCTATATATACACTGCTTTTTCGTAGACATACATACCTGTGATAAAGTTTAATTTATAAATTAGACACAGTAAGAATTAACAAGAATAACTAATAATAAGATAGAACAATTGTAACAACATACTGTAGTAAAAGTTGTGTGAATATGGTCTTTTAAAATATCTTGTACAAATCTAATGCCTTTTCTGACTTGACTAAGCACTGTGGCCATAACTTCTGCAGTTTAAAGTGAGACAATAAAACAAGCACAGTTTTTTTCTTCTTCTTCACAACTTCATGGATAGAAGATTCCTTTTTATCATAGCTCTTAGCTACCTCGGCCAATGACTTTATCTCCTTATTAAGTTGGGAGCTTTCACCTTTTCACTTAAAGGAAGCATTTTTGCATTTCCTTTTGGTTTACGTGAATTGCCAGCATCACTACTCCTGAGTTTTGGGGGCCATTAGTAAGCTCAACATTCAGAAAACGAAGATCATGGCATCTGGTCCCATCACTTCATGGGAAATAGATGGGGAAACAGTGGAAACAGTGTCAGACTTTATTTTTTTGGGCTTCAAAATCACTGCAGATGGTGACTGCAGCCATGAAATTAAAAGACGCTTACTCCTTGGAAGGAAAGTTATGACTAACCTAGATAGTATATTCAAAAGCAGAGACATTACTTTGCCGACTAAGGTCCGTCTAGTCAAGGCTATGGTTTTTCCTGTGGTCATGTATGGATGTGAGAGTTGGACTGTGAAGAAGGCTGAACGCAGAAGAATTGATGCTTTTGAACTGTGGTGTTGGAGAAGACTCTTGAGAGTCCCTTGGACTGCAAGGAGATCCAACCAGTCCATTCTGAAGGAGATCAACCCTGGGATTTCTTTGGAAGGAATGATGCTCAAACTGAAGCTCCAGTACTTTGGCCACCTCATGCGAAGAGTTGACTCATTGGAAAAGACCCTGATGCTGGGAGGGATTGGGGGCAGGAGAAGAAGGGGACGACAGAGGATGAGATGGCTGGATGGCATCACTGACTCAATAGACGTGAGTCTGAGTGAACTCCGGGAGTTGGTGATGGACAGGGAGGCCTGGCGTGCTGCGATTCATGGGGTCCCAAAGAGTCGGACACAACTGAGCGACTGAACGGAACGGAACGGAGTAAGTAAAATAAGGGTTACTTGAACACAAGCCCTGGGATCCCTCAAGAGCTGATCTGGTCTGATAACCAAGAGGACTACGAAAAGACTAGTGGCTGGGATGCCCTGGACAAAGGGGCGACTCGCATCCCATGGGACAGAGTGAGATTTGATCACACTCCTCAGAACCACGCACAATTTAAAACTTAGGAATTGTTAATTCTGAAATTTACATTTAATGGTTTGGACTGAGATTGACAACAGGTAACTAAAGCTGCGGAAAACTAAACGAGAGTAAGGGGGGATTGACTGTACATATTTTAAAACTTAATCCTAACTGTGAATGGGCCATTTGGTAGAATGTCTCTGAGTCCCAGACTTAGCCCTCTAGACCCTGCTCTGCAATGCTGAATCCGGAACTCTGCAAACCACAGTTCTGCTTTGCCAGCTGCTTCGTGTTAGGCTCTGTCAACAGGGACCGTGGAGGGAGGCGGCAAGGCAGAGGGAGGGAGAAGGGACCTGCCGGTTCTTGTCTGATTCCTGTTCCAGAGTCTCTGCAGCTGCCCTGGCAGTGGAGTTCACTGGAGTCATGGCAGAATGATCCAGTTTGCTGTTTTTTCCAGCACTCACAGAGCCAGCCTCCTCATGCTCACTCAGAGACCCCAGTGCCAGCCCGGCAACACCCCTCCTCAGATCTCTGAGTCTTGGCCCTGTGAGAATCCTCCTTAAATTTCTAAATTAATAATTCCAGATCCCTCCTCCTTTGTTTTTCCCCAATCCTAAGGGTGGTAGACACTTCCTACAGTTACTACCTCAGTGACACTGGAGTATCTTTTTACCCTTTCAGATGTCCAGGTAGAAATTTTGTACACAGTCAACAATTTCTTATAATGAATTCTTTCTGTTGAAATCACTGATGTAGTTTCTGTGAGGTGAATAGTCTTCTTTCCATTTCATGAATAAGGTAACTGAGGCTTGGCCAAGAGCCGTTAAGCAACTTGCCCAATGTCAAGCTGATAGTAACTGAATTCATATAAGGATTCAGGGCCCCCTTTTAGCTCCAGAGCCCAGATCACAACTTGTCCCATCTCTGCTTCATTTTGGGCCTCACTCTCTCACTCATTTCTTGAGCACTTCTCTCCTTTGCTTCCTTGTGAGCCATCACTAGGGAGGCTGCTCTTTCCTTACTCCCTGGCCACTCTGGGTGCAGGGTGGCAGGCCCAGCGAGTGGGTGGTGCAGCCCAGTCTGGGACCAGAGAGATGGTCCGTCCAGCTGCTGCTGGTGCCCACACCTGCCATGTCGAGGGTTCAGACCTGGCGTCCCAGGAAGCACTTGGCCACCCTGCCTGAGAGTTCTCTCTGCTGCATGTGAAGAGAAGTGGAGCGCCAGAGTGTGCTGTCAGGACAGCCGGGAGCCCTGAGGGAAGAGGGAGTGCTCACCTAGTGGGAGCGAGCAGGCAGTGGGATCTGCTAGGGGCTCCCCAGTGTCTGGCCTGTGTGTTTGAGAAGGAAGCTGAGACTTTAAATCTCAGTCCTCCATGAATTAAGTCAGCCTAGGGTGATGTGGTTTGGCTTAGTTCCATAGCTGGAATGCCCTTCTTCAAAGCAAATGAGCAGAACAATGAGAATAGTCATTCCTCCCAGCTTCCAGCTTCCAGGCCTGGGGTCTGACAGAGAGGCCTGTGCTGTGGGTGAGGCTGGGCCTAGCGGGATGGGAGAGGAGGAGAGCCTCAGTCCTGTGGCTCCCTCCCAGAGCCTGGAGGAGAGGGAAGGCACCAGTCTTAGCACCTGGCCAAACCCGGCCTACCCTGCACCTTGAGCCTCTACCTTCTACTCTGTGTGTCTGGCCGGGTTAACATCTGGAAGGTAGCTGGAGATGGTCTGGAAGGCAGGCAGGACTCTCACACTCCTCACGATGTCCTTGCTCCCATTTCACAGATGGAGAGAGGGAGGCTGGGAGGATCAGTCACCTGCAGATGACCGAGAACTGTGGGAAGGGCCAGGTCATTGCCTGTGCTCCTGATATTGATGGACACGACTAATCGCAGACTCCAAAGGTTGCCTACAGTATTTCAGGCACTGGATGAAGGTGTCTGCTTAATTCAGATAACCTGAATAGTGGGGCAGTGGGGAAGCACATTTCAGTTGTTGACATTGTAGATTTGTCTATTTAATAGGATAATTTTCTAAGAGAGAGACATAAAGTGTCTTGAGGAAGGGTTATCTTATTTTCTAACTGGGATAAGTTAGAAAATCACCCCTGTCTAGACACGCATGCACCGCTATTGCTTTCTGTTTGTGTCTATTGGTGGCTATAAACAGCAGATGCACAGACTCTTTTCTTCCTTCTTGGGGAGGGAAATTGGAGAAGAAGCTGCTGGAGGTGGGAAAGGGTTCATTCCTTACCCTCATCCTGACTGGAGGACTCTGAACTCTGGTCATGGGGCAGATGGCCCAAGTAGATAAAGCCTGCTCAGGAAGCCTTAGGAGGTGAGGTGTGGCCAGGGAATGGCCTCGGGTCCAGTGACAGCCGCTGGGAGAGACCCAGTCCTCTTTGCCTGGTGCCCAGGGCTCTCCTGGACCCTGAGGTCTGCAGGCCTCAGGCCTGGGTGGTGGCTCTACCCTTGACAGGAACCCTGCCCACCCCACGATAGGTGGTGGCAGAAAGGTTGCCCATAGCTTGTGAGCAAGGAACAATGACAGGGGGAGAGAGGCGCTCTCTTTGTGGCCATAACTACACGCCTCACAGATTTAGAAGTCACTCCCCCTGGCCATAGCTGGGAGACATTTGGGTGAGGCTGAGATGCTGTTTTTCATTCATCGAATATTCAGGGAGTGTTGGGGAGGTTTCATTGGTTATTCTATCCAGCTTGGTCAGGGTAGTCCTCTCTACGAAAGTGACATTGTATCTTGGTACTTGTTTGCTTATTTTAAAAAATGTGTTTTTTGGCTGCACACACAGCATGTGGGATCTTAGTTCCCTGACCGGGGACCAAATCTGTACCCCCTGCGCTGGAAGCACAGAATCTTAACCGCTGGATCGCCAGGGAAGTCCTGACATTGTATGGACTTAAATGACTCTAGAGGAGGAGTGTACAGGGGAATAGGGACCATTTCAGGGGGAAAGAACGGGTTCAAAGTTCTCGAGACTTCAGCCTGTATGTTGCTCTGTGTGCCAGGGACATAGCATGGTCTGGGGCCATGGGTTTGGGGAGAGTGATGGAGTTGGAGGCAGAGAGCTAGCAGGGGGCTGACCTTGAAGGTTCTAGAGCGCACTTGAGTTTTCCTCTCAATGAGCTGGAAAGCATTAGAGGGTTTTGAGCAGAAGAGTGATGTGTGGTTTGAAGTACGCGGATAGGCTTTCAGATCAGCAGCACTTTGAGGTTTGCTTACAGTGGCCGTTGATGGAAGTATTTGGGGTCTGAATCCAAACAGAGTGGGCCATGCTTTTCATCACCAATGGCTTCTGCCTCTCCACTGCTGAAAAGCTCATTAGGCTGCAAGAACCTTCTCCTCCTAGCCTGGTAGTAGATGTGACAGCACCTTCCATGCCTGCCAAGTCCTTTCTGACCTCCCAGGAATTTATTTCACTGCAATCATCCTTCCCACTTACTGGAATGCCCACCTGTCTGCCTTCTCTAGGGGCTGCAAATGCCTCTGGGCTAAGGATCTTATCTCAGTTTATTGCAAGTCACTGTAGGATGCCAGAGATCTAGTCCCATTAAAGCCTGCACATTTAAAACAAGTCCAAATGTTGAGGCTTGGGAGATTGCCTGCCTGGTAATACAAATCTATAAATCTCGGTTCTTGCTGCTTCCAGGCTGACTGTAAATACCCTGAAAATTCAGCTTCGGTGGAAATGTTTTGACCATTCTACTTCTGGCTCAATGGACTGTAATAAATAAATATGAAAAGTGGTGGGGGAAACACTGGATTACATTTATTTAAATCTTAACATGGCTCAGCTTGGGGAAAGGGTGGCTAAGGACGGCAGGCTTGTTCCTGTTGTGACAGACTTGCTCTTCTTGTTCCTAAACCCAGGCCCTCAGGGTCTGGACAGTCACCTCCAGCCTCTGAAATGATTCACCTTCAGCTCTGAAGGCGATGGAGACAGATGAGTCACCGTTATTTCAGAAAGAACAGTTGATGGAAAGAACCTCTGTTTTCCTCTCTGACTAGGACAGTTACACATTCCCGACCCATGGGAGGCACCAGCATTCACAAGGGCTACCCAGCCTGCAAAGAAGCAGAATACCAGAGGCTGGGGGTATTCTAGGAAACCTGGATGTTTGGCTGAACTATGTCATATGAATTTGAAGTCAGGGTCTGGGGGCAGCCTGAAATCTCTAAAATAGGGGGCTACCCTATAGGACTGATAATTTCCTAAAGCAAACCTTGCCCTTCTGGTAACAGCAGCTGTAGTGATGCAAGAGTAATGGTTGTGTGTGCTCAGTTGCTCAGCCATGTCCGACTCTGTGCATACCCCAGATTGTAGCCCACCAGGCTCCTCTGCCCATGGAATTCTCCAGGCAAGAATATTGGAACTGGTTGCCATTTTTCTCCTCCAGGAGATCTTCCTGACCCAGGGATTGAACCCGTGTCTCTTGGCTCTCCTGCATTGGCAGGCGGATTCTTCACCACTGTGCCACCTGGGAAACCAACAGTAATGGTGGCAGGCACCAATAAGCCCCGTGATGCTGCAGTCCCGAGGCCGTCACCGACAGTCCCAGGGAGATCCGTTTGTGAAGTCAACTCTGACACAGGCAGAGCACAGGTAGCTCCCAGAGCTGGTGGCAACGCTACCTGGCTTCCACGTGGGGCCGTGTGACCAGGTCTGCTGAGCACCCCCGGGGGACCCAGCTAACGAGGGTAAATGACATGTAGCTGTGCGCTCCTTGCTCTGCCGCAGCAGACATCTCCGACTCTATGACGCGGTCACCCTCTTTGGTCACAATGACCAGCCCTCCCCTCTATCCCATCCTGACCCAGCACTTTCTTTTCTGACCATTCAAAGGTCCCTGGGCTACTTAATCACAGTAACAGCCCATTGCTTTTAGGTTAGCTTTTCAAAAAAAGAATCATTTTATTTATTTATTTATTTTTGGCTGTGCTGGGTCTTCTCTGCTCCATGGGCTTTGCGTTAGCTGTGGTGGTCAGGGGCTTCTCTCTAGCTGTGGAATGGGCTTCTCGCTGTGGTGGCTCCTCTCGCTGCAGAGCATGGGTCTAGGGCGTGGGGGCATTGGTAGCCGCAGCGCGTGGGCTCAGTTACTGCAGCTCGCAGGCTGTAGAGCACAGGCCCAGTCGTTGTGGTGCGTGGGTTCAGTTGCTCCGTGGCATGCGGGGTCTTCCCTGACCAGGAATCCAATCCATGTCTCCTGCATTGGCAGGCAGATTCTTCACACTGAGCCACCAGGGAAGCCCTGAGCCTAGCTTTTAAGTCACTGATGGTCTTACTGGCATGGCAAGGCTCACCACTGCAGCTGTAGACTGTGTTGACTTCTGGCCTCTGTTAACACACCAACACGCAGAGGCGCACGCTCCCCACAGACCGTATCCACAACGCACGCTCAGAGGTTCCCCATCCGTGGTGTGAAACCAGAATGTGGGACTCTTTTCTAGAGTGGGGGCGTCTAGATCACCACAAAAGGTAGAGTTCTTGCCCTAGCTTCTTGTTTTACTCACAGTTCAGCTCTGTTTAAGTAGCGCTGTGCCCTTTTTCCCGGGGTGTTGATGGGAAAGGACCTAGCTCTGACTGTGTCATTAGGAACATGCCTCCTGCATTGGACACTCCAGGGCACTCCTCTGGAGGGGAGCTTCTGATTCCATTCTTACTGGCATTTGCTTCTTTCATGTAACAGATGCTCAGATAACTAACAAGGACCTACTGTATAGCACAGGGAATTCTGCCCCACATTCCATAATTAACTAAAAGGAAAAAGAATAAACTAAAAGCAAAAACGGAAGCCCTTTGCTGTGCACTTGAAACTGACACATTGTTCATCTGTGTTTCAATATGAAATTAAAATTTCAATAAATAAACAAAGAGGCACAAGTTCCCGTCTCTGCCCCCAAAGAAGAAAACTGAGTTTCTTTGTTAGTGAGGTGGAAGACAGTCACATAATTTATAGTTAACCCCTTAATAGATAACTTCACAGACCAAACCCCAACGGAACTCTTGGACAATCTGGGGCATTTCCTGTGGGAGTCAACAGTGCCATGGCTGGGCAGGAAACTCTTTCCATAGTTTGTAAACTTAGGCAGACTGTGGCCCTAGGGCAGAAGTGATTACAATTGTCTCCTGTTAATTACTTACGCTATTTAGGTGCTGAAGCAAAGCCACCCATGGAGGGCCGGGTGCCACAGCAGGACTGCTGTTCAGCCCATCCTTGCTTCCGGCTCCCCCTTGGCACTGGCTCCCCCTTGCCCTGGTACTTAATTGCATCCCAACTGAGTAGATCTGAACCTGTTTACTGAGCCTCCCTGGCAGGGATGCAACCAAATGTCCTCAGGCCTCATCAACCTGTGGGGGCCAATTAAATCACATTTTCACTCCAATTTTGCTAGCTGAATGCTCCGCCTCCAGAATGCCTGCCCTCCATGCCTCCCCTTTCTCAAAATCTCTGCTTGTTTGGAGAGAGTCCACAGGATGTATCAAGTATGCTTAAAAGCAGGCTACAGCTTGTGGATGGTCCCGGCTCGTTGGTCATTGGAAACTGCCACTCTGCTACTGCCCTGTGTGCCAACCCCTCTGCCAGGGGTCCAAGTCTCCCTTCAGCCTCATCTGTCCCAGGGGCTGAGTTTCTGGGGCAGGGAGGGCTCCCTGAGCTTTGGGGCTGAGGCTGTGCAGACCTTATTGGTGTCTTGGGGAGGTGTTTAGTGGACTTGGGACTCTGGTGCTGCCCAGAGCGGAGCGCCAGTGATGTTGCCCATGGAGATGCTCCTGGGGTGCTGCTGCCCTCCCCCAGCTGGTCTTCCAGCACCTCAAAGGTGCAGCTTGGCCTCTGCCCCACCTGCAAAGCATCCCGGGTCTGTGTCTCCTGTGAGCCCTCCTCAAGCAATGCCACACTCCTTGCAGAAGTAGGGAAAACAGCCTCACCTCGTCCCGTGTGGTTTTTCATATTTTGAGTCCCAGAGCCGCTTTGAGCATCCAAACTGCCTGGCTTTCCTGGTGATTCAGATGGAAAAGAATCCACCTGCAATGCAGGAGACCTGGTTTCTATCCCTGGCTCCGGAAGATCCCTTGGAGCAGGGCATGGCAAACCACTCCAGTATTCTTGCCTGGGAAATCCCATGGCCAGAGGAGCCTAGCAGGCATACAAACCTCTCCTACAAACAGCTCCCAAGCTTCTGGCTCTGGCCTCACTCTCCCCCGGGGATCAAACCCTGCTAAACTGTCTTCCTTCCCTCCTCTCGCCTCGTGTACCCTCCCTCTTCCTCCCACTTCCCCTCAGCACCCATCCCTCATTCATTAGAATCTTACCTGCTCCCTAAGCTAAGAAACAAGATGATGCAACTCAGCCATGCAAATAAACGCTTGGACACTGTGTGGGTCCTGGTCTACCTGCCTGATCTCCACGTAGGCTCAGCAAGCCCTGAGGGGCCTCTAACAAGCCAAGCACGGGCGTCGAACATGCCTATTCCTTTTTCTGGCATTAGAAAGCAGCTTACAGCTCCTTGGCACCAAGGTCCTGTGATTCCTTTTCATTAATTTCCTCAATTTCCCACAAGGATCAAATGAGATAATGTGGAGAAGTGAAGTGAAAGTCACTCAGTCATGTCCGACTCTTTGCAACCCCACTGACTATACAGTCCATGGAATTCTCTAGGCCAGAATACTGGAGTGGGTAGCCTGTCCTTTCTCCAGAGGATCTTCTCGACCCAGGGATCGAACCAGGGTCTCCTGCATTGCAGGCAGATTCTTTACCACCTGAACTATCAGGGAAGCCAGGCAGTGGAAAAAGTTATCCCTAAATTGCAACTGGCCACGCAACCTTGCCTGCTGGAGATGCTCAATAGATACCAGTACGGAGTGGCTACTGGGGCCACGACACTAGCCATTTATCTAGTCATTCATTTAAAAAAAAATGTATTTTAAGCACCTGCTCTGTGACAGGCTCTTTTCTAGACACTGGAGATCTAAAGGTAAGTAAGAGAAAATACCCTAATGGAGAAAGATAAATAAACAATAAAAAACAGTAAATAAATAATTAACAGTAAATAAATTTAAGCTAGTAAATAAGAAAACATCAGATTGTGATAAGTGCTCCGCAGAGCATTGCTTTGGGATGATATGGTAGAGGGTGACTAGGCGCTTCTGTTACAGTGGACACCAGACC
This sequence comes from Aepyceros melampus, assembly GCA_006408695.1. Classification (NCBI taxonomy): domain Eukaryota; kingdom Metazoa; phylum Chordata; class Mammalia; order Artiodactyla; family Bovidae; genus Aepyceros; species Aepyceros melampus. Next base: position 60,524 of record SJXQ01010489.1, read on the forward strand.
TCCATGAGGAGGCAACAGCAAATTGAGATGAAAGTGAAGGATGGACCATCAGTGTGGAGGTCAGTGGAAGGAGGACTCCAGGCAGAGCAACAGCAAACGCAAGTGGTGGAGGCGAGCTCAGTGGGCTCTGTGATGGAAAGAATCTAGGGAGTGGACAGTACTGCCAGAAGAGGCTGGTCCTGTGGGCACTAGAGGATCCAGATGGCAGACGGCTCTGCAAGGCAGGAGACACATTCGTATTTTGCTTTAAGCAAAATGGGAATAATTACAGTTCAAAACAAGGGAGCCACATAATCTGATTATTCTAAAGCGATCACGTAGGCTGCTGGGAGAAGAATGTATTTTAGGGGAGCAAGAGGGGTCTGATGTGGAGGACAAACAGGATCAGACAGTGATCCTGTGACTGACCCAGAGTCAGAGAGCAGTCACCTTGGGATCTTTGGAGGCAGAGCTGACAGGACTGGCTGGTGGTCTGGATGGAAACAGGGAGGAAAACAGAAATACAAGAAGGATCCCTAGACTGACAAAGAAAGCTCCTCACCAGTATGGAGTGTGGAGAGAGAGGACTAGGGTGGTTGTCAAAGGGTCTGGAGGGTGGCTGGTGCTATTAGAGGACAGAGGGGAACCAGCAAACCCCACCCTCTCTCTCCCACTTTCTCTGACATGCACAGGTTCTGAAGAAACATGAAGAGAACCTGCTAGAAGAAATTAGTTGGTGTTTTGTTTTGGTTTTTTTTGAAAGCAAACCAAAGACCCAATTCCACCGGCTGGAAAGTCAAACAATTTTAACACAGCCCAAGGCTGGTAGAGAGCATTCAAGTAGCCAGTGGTTTTGTTTACCTGTTGAAATATCCATGGTGGCAAGAGGGAGAGTTCAGGAGCTGGGCTGGGCTCAGGGACTGCTGATAACAGTCTTAGCATTGGAATTTAATTTGTGTTACTCAAACGGTAAACCCGAGTGCCTGTTCTCATGAAGGCTGCCAACTCCGTCTATTCTCCAAGGACTTGAAAACCCAGACCCGAAAGGAACTTTCAGCTTTCCTCTGTGTGTATTTGCTGACTTCACAACACAGTACAATGAAAATGTGAAAAGTCCCATAAAAGGGTAAGTGAAATAAGGATCCCCCGTAGCTCAAGGAACTGACAGATCCCTGAATTTTATCACTGTACTTACTTTTCAATTAGAGACAGGAAGTCTTCCTTACAGCCTCTTATTGACAAATAGGAACACTGATGTCACTAAATCCTTTTTCCCAGAACCGGAAGAATCCAGCTATCCAGCTAGTCAGGGGAACTTTGTTTCTTTCCCAAGTTCTGAGACTTTCTCCTGATTCTGTCTTAGTCACACACAGTTACTCATTACCTGGAAAGGCATTAAGAGTTTATCCACGGCCACTGTACATTCTGTGCTGCTTTGTAAAACCAGGGAAAATGCAGACGGTTGAGTCACAGTTTTCAATTAGTTTTTCCACTTCACCTGGAGCAAAGTTTTTCTATGTCCATACCAATTTGATTGCTTTCCATGTTACTCTGATCATACACTTCACTAGATAATTCAGATTTCCTGGAGGATATTACTAACACATACTGTAAGTGGGGAGTAGCATTATCAAAGTACACTTAAATAGATGTAAAAAATGGAAATACGGCAAGGTTTAATAACTCACAGTCAAGAGATAGGCAGAGAGAGAAGGAGAATGAGACAATTAAGAACCTTGAAATCATGGCAGAGCTTTGTAACCACTGGAAGAACTCATTATTCTACATGGTTTTCAAATCTAAAATTTATGTGATTCAACAGATCTTACATATCATTTTATAAACCCAGCACCATTATACAGAATAAGTATATTCAGAGGGTCAGTAAATAAAATATTTCAGGTGCTGCTGAAGTGTAAAACATCATAAATACGAGGGGGGGGCCTGTCTTCACAGAATCTTTATTTCACTGGGTAAAAACATACACACGAACTAGTTCAATGACAAAGCACAGTGGAGCATGAGATGGGCTAAAATGAGAGGTGCAGACAACCTGTGCTTGGAAGCGAAAGACACAGGAACGATGCAGCCAGAGATCATTAGATTGCTGACCTCAGCTGAGTGCACCTTGAAGGACAAACCTGATTTGGGTGGGAGAGACCAAAAGACGAGGCACACCAGGCAGTGGGCGCGTTTATCCAGGGGGACTGCACTGGGAGAGATTAGCGTGTGGGAGCAGGAGTGGGAGGGCCCACCTGGTGAGGTTTGGTGGGGACACAATGGGAAAAAAAAGTAAACCAACACAGTCGTGTCCTTTGCTGTGATGAAGCCAGTATCATTTTGGAGGTAACAATGCCTCAGTTCACACTGAGTCTGTGCAATTGTGGAGGAAGTGCATCCCAAGTGATCTTTCTTATCAATGTTTGCATGAGTCAGGCTGGAGCTGGAAATGTTGATGATGAATCATTTCATTATAGAAGTAGTAAAATGGATCTTGTTGAAGTTACTTGAGCAAAGAAGGGGCAGATTCATCAGAAGGAAATGAATTTACCTTCTGGGCCTGTGCCTTCATTTCCTCCAGTGAAGAGGTTCCACCTCTTCATTTAAACATAATCTCAATAATCAGGAGAGTCCTTTGGCTCAGAGAATTCAATGGACTTAAAAACCAGAATGACAACTCTAGAGATTGTCCAGTTCTAAATTACCAGGGATATTAATTTGCTATGTGTGTCATCTGAATACAAAGTCACAGTTTCTTTACCTTTAAAACACTTACCAAAGTTCTCAGAAAGTGATAGGAAGATTCTCTCTCTCACCACTCACTCTTTAACTAAAGCCACGAGTATAATCCAGCGTATTTTCAAAACCATGGTTGGTTCTGCCACTCACTACATGTGTGACTTTGCACAGGCACTTAATTTCTACAAGCTTTAGCTTTTTCCCTTTAAACTATGCATAACAATATCATTTGATAAAAGTATTATAAAGATTAGGATGTTGTGCAAAGTATTAGCACAGGGGCTAGCATTCAATAAAATACAGGTATTTTTCTTACTAAACCTATACACTTTAGTGAAGCATTTTGTGAATTTTTATATCATCTTTTAAGGTAAATACAATTATTACCAACTTTAGAGATGAGAAAACCAAAGCTAAAAAATACTAAGTCTGGGGACATGCAATGGTAGGAGATGTTAGGTAGATGTTAGGTAGGATTCCTGTACTAGTTATAATACCACTTCAGTGATATTTGCCCTGGAGTCCAGACTGTAACCTGCCAGGCTTCTCTGTCCATGGGATTCTCCAGGAAAGAATACTGGAGTGGGTGTCATTTCCTTCTTCAGGGGATCTTCCCAACCCAGGAATCAAACCCAGGTCTCCTGCATTGCAGGCAGATTCTTTACCAGCTGAGCTACAAGGGAAGCCCCCAAATGATATTTGTCCTGGGTCTAGCTACCATTTTAATTTCTACAAGCTTTAGCTTTTTCCCTTTAAACTATGCATAACAATATCATTTGATAAAAGTATTATAAAGATTAGGATGTTGTGCAAAGTATTAGCACAGGGGCTAGCATTCAATAAAATACAGGTATTTTTCTTACTAAACCTATACACTTTAGTGAAGCATTTTGTGAATTTTTATATCATCTTTTAAGGTAAATACAATTATTACCAACTTTAGAGATGAGAAAACCAAAGCTAAAAAATACTAAGTCTGGGGACATGCAATGGTAGGAGATGTTAGGTAGATGTTAGGTAGGATTCCTGTACTAGTTATAATACCACTTCAGTGATATTTGCCCTGGAGTCCAGACTGTAACCTGCCAGGCTTCTCTGTCCATGGGATTCTCCAGGAAAGAATACTGGAGTGGGTTGTCATTTCCTTCTTCAGGGGATCTTCCCAACCCAGGAATCAAACCCAGGTCTCCTGCATTGCAGGCAGATTCTTTACCAGCTGAGCTACAAGGGAAGCCCCCAAATGATATTTGTCCTGGGTCTAGCTACCATTTTTTAGTGAAAAAAACAGACCAAAGGAAACCAAACTGTGTTGCTGCTGCTACTACTAAGTCACTTCAGTCGTGTCCGACTCTGTGCGACCCCATAGATGGCAGCCCACCAGGCTCCCCTGTCCCTGGGATTCTTCAGGCAAGAACACTGGAGTGGGTTGCCATTTCCTTCTCCAATGCATGAAAGTGAAAAGTGAAAGGGAAGTCGCTCAGTCATGTCCGACTCTTAGCAACCCCATGGCCTGCAGCCTACCAGGCTCCTCTGTCCATGGCATTTTCCAGGCAAGAGTACTGGAGTGGGTTGCCATTGCCTTCTCCTGTGTTAATATTTTGTCTACCTCATAGTGAGCCCTGAATAAATGAGGTTCTTTTTTGAATCGCATTTGGTAGCTAGCAAGAGTGCTGGGGGGGGTTGCTGGGCAGCACTGGAAAGGGGGTTCCCTGCTGCGGTGCTGTCCCCTCTGGTGGCCACTCCCACATGTGGCTGTAGAGCACTTGGAATGTGGCTAGACTGAACAGAGAAGTGGTGCAAGTATAAAATATGCACTGGGCTTCACAGACGTAGTGTGAAAAATATGTAAAATATCTCATTAATAATTTTTAATTGAAGTATAGCTAATTTACAATGTTGCATTAGTTTCAAGTATACGGAAAAGTGATTCAGTTATACATATATATATATATATATATATACACACACACATATATATTCTTTTCAAGATTCTTTCCCAATATAAGTTATTATAAGATATTGAGTATAGTTCCCTGTGCTATACAGTAAGTTCTTCTCATTAATAATTTTAAAATTGATTACATGATGCAATGGAAATACTTTGGGTATACTCAGTAACGTGTTTCACCTATTTCTTCTTACTTCCTTCTAATGTGGCTACTAGAAACTCTTCAGTTCAGTTGAGTATCTGGCTTGCATTTGTGGCTTGCATGATACTTCTGGTGTACAGAGCTGCTCTACCTAATGCTCTGCCCTTTCCAAGATTTGCCTCTGACAAAAGACCTTGATGAGCTGAAACACTCTCCCAGGTGTGTGAATGAGTCTTCGAGCTTTTGCTCAAAGATGCCATACCAATACTGGTCTCTGGCTGACTAGGGAATGGTCCAAGTGGCTCATGTCTCAATGATGTGCTCTCATAAGTCGTAGCACTTATTCTGCAAGGACACGCACTGACCATTTACCCAGAGTGAACTGAAATCCCCAAACAACCCAGTGGAGAAAAATAATCACTATGCTGAATAATCCTGTTATGTATGAGCAAGTATACATTCTAAACACCTAGTCAGGCCCCTGCGGGGAGAAAGACTCCTTAATCTGCAGTTGACACAGAAAGATTTCCACTTAGGGCATATTTTAAATGCTTGTGCCCTCTTCTCAGTTCTGAAGTGGGAATGGCCCAACCCAATTAGTAGAAAAAAATCAGGTGTGAAATTTAGCATTCATTCAATACAGCATTTGTTCTTCCTGGTCTCTCCTTTTGCAAATACATTTTATGGCATTAAGACTTAAACTGCTTGTTTGTGTTATTGATAATGGTTCCAAAACAAAGATCAGATCCTGAATAATTTCAACCCTTCTTGCTTAAAACCTGGGACTTTCCTGCTGCTGCTGCTAAGTCGCATCAGTCATGTCCAATGTTGTGCAACCCCATAGATGGTAGCCTACCAGACTTCCCTGTCCCTGGGATTCTCCAGGCAAGAACACTGGGGTAGGTTGCCATTTCCTGCTCCAATGCATGACAGTGAAGTTGCTCAGTCGTGTCTGACTTGCAGTGACCCCATGGACTGCAGCCTACCAGGCTTCTCTGTCCACGGGATTTTCCAGGCACGAGTACTGGTGTGGGGTGCCATTGCCTTCTCCGGGGAATTTCCTGGGTGAGGTGAAAAGACTGAGACTTTCCAAATTTCCCAGCTTATCTTATCATTGCAGACATGGCCAGAGTTAACTTTTTGATAATTTATAGTGCCATAACTTCTAGGGTTTTTAAGTCTTAAGAGAAATTTAATTTCTACTGGGCTATTTGTTCCTGTTAACAGTCTAATGCGATCCGAAGCACAGATTTACAGCCTACATTTTAAAGATGAGGAAACAGAGTCCTAGGAAACTGACTCAATGACTCACCAAGATAATGACAGGACTAGCTGTCTCCTGGTTCCCATGTAAATTTCTTTCTTTGAGAGCAGAAGCAGTGAGGACCTAAGACACCTTTAGCTTTCCTACCTGAGAAGAGCTATCACAATTCAGTACATTATTATATTGCTTTGGACATCCTACAGGCGAAACATAGACCTGCATACTCATATGATTCTATCCCCTGATCTAAGGCATGGAGATTATTTGTAATACTGATTAATTAACGTAAAAATTGGTATCAATTTTTCATTTTTTGAAGTGGATCATTTTTAAAGTCTTTTATTAAATTTGTTATAATACTGCCTCTGGTTTTTTTATGTTTTGGGGGTTTTTTGGCCGCGACACACCTGGGGTCTTATCTCACCAACCAGGGATCAAACCTGCACTCCCTGCACTGGAAGGCAAAGTCTTAGCCACTGGACCACCAGGAAAGTCCCCTACAATATTAATTTAAAAAGCAAATCAAAGAAGCAAAAAACAACAACAGAAGACTGTCAATGTATTGAATTTGCTACAGTTCTTGAAGAACATGGGACAATTTTGCTTTCTCTCTTTCTCTCTAGGAATCCAGATGAAAGTCCACATCTTTCCAAACAGCTGGTCTTGATAGGTTTTCTTCCTGTGGCCCTGTTTCTATTTCAGGGGGGGAAAAGGAGGTGATTTTGCAAGGTCATATGCTCAATAAAGTGAGCGGGAGAGGCATCAGCCATTAGAGAAGGCAGGGTAGATAAAGATGTCCATAACCAGCACAAGGGAAGGGGAAGGAAAAGAGCAAGGAAAAGTCAAGAGAAGGGACGAATAGGGAAAAAGGGGGCACTGGCTCAGGATGAGACATTAAATGCGAGGTCACCAAATTAAAACCCAGAGTTCAGCTTCCCTCGAGGAAGCCAAAGGTTTTTTGTTTTTGTTTTTTTCAACATCTTCAAATGCTTTTCTTAAGTGTGGCCACCTAATGTACATAGCAACACACTTTCTAACTCCATTGATAGTTCTGTTATCTAACAATATTCTTTTCTACAGTTTTTCATCTTGAATTTATGGTTTGTCAAATGCATTATTCTTTTTTTAAAAATTATTTATTTTTGGCCGCATAGGCCCAGTTACCCCACAGCCTGTGGGATCCTACTTCCCCAACCAGGAATTGAACACGAGTCTCCTGCATTGGCAGACAGATTTTTAACCATTGGACCAAAGGGAAGTCCAGCATTATTCTTTAATGTGCTTTGTAGCCCAGCCCAGCCTGAGAAACTCTTCCCATGTTCCCCAGGGAACAGAAGACAGTGTATTCCAAGTTCATCAGCTGAATTTAAAATGAGTCTTAAGAACACAACCTGTTTGTCAGTTGGAAGCTGTAAGTACAGTGATTCTGTGGGAGTGAATTGCAGACTTAGGTTATGCATTTTAGAACTGCTTTAAGAAACTGCATTGTTTTCCAAATTCATTCATCACTGCACCCCAGTGCCTAGCATGGTACTGCTAGGCCACTGGGAATTTCTGGGGAAGTATTTGTCAAAAGGAGTCTCACATCCTTATGTGGACTAACGTACCCCTTGTTTTAGCATAGGTTTCATATTTTTGGCAAATCAGGGAATAAAATAATCATTTCAGATCACCACATGACTGACAATAAATGTGCTTTACTGCTTTAAATAACATGTATACATATTTATATGTAACAAATCCTTTGTACTAAATTATTCAACTGGCCCTAGACCCTGTGATAGTTACTCATACAAGGAAAATATCCTTTGTCCACTCCATAAGTCTGTATGAAGCTTCTATTATGCCAAACACCACTGCTGGGCTTGGGGACACGAAATAGGCAGAGGTCTCTGCTCTCATAAAGGTCATATCCTAAATAAGAGGAAACAGACAATAACTGATATTGAGAAACTGAAATACAGAGTTCATTAGATAGTAACAAGTGCAAAGAAATAAAGAAAACAAAGCAGGAAGGGAGCTAGGAACTGTCAAGGAGCAGAGTGGACATGAAAGTCCTCACTGAGAGGAGATGTTTGAGCGAAACCCGGAGGCAATGAAGGCTCAGCCATGCAGATGTCTGATGTGGAGCATCCAAGGCAGAAAGAACAGTAGATGCATTTGTCTTATGTGGGGAGAGGGAAGAAGAGTTCATTCCAAACATGTGATAGTATCCTGCCATCAGGTAGAAATTACTCAGAAGTTTTTCTCATCTCTATGCAGACCACTTATCCGAAAAAACCCATCCCTGCTGAATCCTAAAGATGGTCATCTGGGGACTTCCCTGGTGGTCCAGTGGTTAAGAATCTGCCTTCCAATGCAGGAGATACAGGTTCGATCCCTGGTTGGGGAACCGTTAATGAGATCCCACATACCGTGGAGCGAGTAAGCCTGTGTGAGCTGGAGCCCACATACCACAACAGTGAGCCTGAGTGCCGCCACTACGACCTGCCGCAGCCAACTAAATGAACAGCATTGGCACGTGCGAAAGAAAGGTCTCCCTTGGCATATCTCTGAAATATGCTTCTTTCTTTCTGGCGCACAGCATATGCAGCTCCTTAGCCTAGAGGGGTAAGCAGAATAGACCAGATTTGCTTCTTCAACTCTGCTCCATTTCCACTCCCCTTACCCCAGCCTAAGCTCCCAGGCTCTCTCCTCTGGGTTATATGTCTGGCCCAGCCACCTCACTGATGTTGAGTCCTGAGGGTCCCTCAGGGTCCCTGAGGAAGGCAAGGGAAGCGACACCCTGAGATAAAGCAGGTGTAGCTCAGAACAAGTAGAATATAAAAGTAAGGGGGAACAAGAAGGCTGTGTTAGCTACCATTTCATCCTTTCTCCTAATGCTGAAGTATATACTATACTCCACACACACTGTCCTTGACAGGAGTGCCCCGCGTGCCCAGGAGGGCAGCACACTCACTAATGGGGCCAGCAGCAGGAAGACAGGGCTCTATGGGAAAAGCAGAGGATGAAGACCTTCAGGGGCTTGGCAGGGGAACATGCTCCAGGCAGGGGCTGGAGAAAGGCCTCCAAGAGGATGTTCTTTGACCTGAGTCTTTTAAAATGCTTATTATGTTAGATGGAAATGATTAGAGGGGTGTTTGGGGTATAAGAGGTCCCTTGAGCAAAAAGGAAACAATATGGTTAGAGCTGGGGACAGACGAACCGCAAAATTGGTGAGGGTGTATGGGGACAGGGCAGGGGCAGCCACGAGTCCAGACAAGACTGTGGATAGCCAAGAAGGCCATGCCTACGTGCGCCATTCTTTCATTCAACAAATACCTATTGAGCACTGACTATGCGCCAGGCATCACACTAAGTGCTTAGGGATAGGGCAGGGAGAGAACAGAGCTCCTGTTCTCATAAAGCTTATAATCCCGGCGTAGAGAAAAGCAGTAAACAAATAAATGTATATCACACTATCAGGTAGCAATAGGTGCTATAAAGCAAAGTAAAGCAGGGCTGGGAAATAGAGACTGAATGGGGTGGCCAGGGGTGACTAAAAAGAGATAACGCTTGAACAGAAAGCTGACTCAGTTCCTGAATAAAATGAGGGGGTCAGCCAAGCAAGCAAGCAGAGAAATTATGTTCCCAGCAGAGGGGACAGTCAGCGTGGAGGTCTGGGGTGGTATGTACGTGGAGGGTCCTGGAGTGGGCTGTGGGAGAGGACAGGAGGGAAGGACGTCTCTAAGGCCAGATGGGTTGCTGCAAGAACCCTGCCTTTTATTCGAGGTGTAATGGGATCTGGGGGCTTATTTTGCTGGCAATCGGGATATTGAAGGTCTCGGAGCAAAACGGTAACTGAGCTATATGATGTGAGCTGTTGTGTCAGGTCCATGGTTTTCCAATTTGAGGGGCAAGAAGCAATCTGACCCAGAGATGTCATACTACAGTCTGAAGCCAAGGGACACTCTGGCTGAAGGGGACATGGGAGTCCACAGCCCCAGCCCTTCCCTCACCTCCACGTACATACCACCCCAGCCCCCACGCTGACTGTCCCCTCTGCTGGGAACATAATTTCTCTGCTCGCTTGCTTGGCTGACCCCCTCATTTTATTCAGGAACTGAGTCAGCTTTCTGTTCAAGAGTTATCTCGTTTTAGTCACCCCTGGCCACCCCATTCAGTCTCTATTTCCCAGCCCTGCTTTACTTTGCTTTATAGCACCTATTGCTACCTGATAGTGTGATATACATTTATTTGTTTACTGCTTTTCTCTACGCCGGATTATAAGCTTTATGAGAACAGGAGCTCTGTTCTCTCCCTGCCCTATCCCTAAGCACTTAGTGTGATGCCTGGCGCATAGTCAGTGCTCAATAGGTATTTGTTGAATGAAAGAATGGCGCACGTAGGCATGGCCTTCTTGGCTATCCACAGTCTTGTCTGGACTCGTGGCTGCCCCTGCCCTGTCCCCATACACCCTCACCAATTTTGCGGTTCGTCTGTCCCCAGCTCTAACCATATTGTTTCCTTTTTGCTCAAGGGACCTCTTATACCCCAAACACCCCTCTAATCATTTCCATCTAACATAATAAGCATTTTAAAAGACTCAGGTCAAAGAACATCCTCTTGGAGGCCTTTCTCCAGCCCCTGCCTGGAGCATGTTCCCCTGCCAAGCCCCTGAAGGTCTTCATCCTCTGCTTTTCCCATAGAGCCCTGTCTTCCTGCTGCTGGCCCCATTAGTGAGTGTGCTGCCCTCCTGGGCACGCGGGGCACTCCTGTCAAGGACAGTGTGTGTGGAGTATAGTATATACTTCAGCATTAGGAGAAAGGATGAAATGGTAGCTAACACAGCCTTCTTGTTCCCCCTTACTTTTATATTCTACTTGTTCTGAGCTACAGCCTGCTTTGTCTCGGGGGTGTCACTAACTCCCAGCAATGTAACTTTCATCCTTCCCAGGCTAGTCCTGCTGAGTTCCTGCCAGACTGGCTGTTCCTAACTCTTCAACTCTCTGCTATTCCTGCCAGCACTGTTCATATGCTCCTCTCTGCAATTCTGATAGCCAGAGAGGCTTAGTGACTTATTTTTTACCTGATTCTAGGCCAGCATTTCCCAGACCCAGGAGGGACTATAGAGGGAAAAGGCTTCTGCCTGCAGTGTGTTCAGCATGTTAAATGTCCTGTGAAATCCTGCAGTAAAAATACCTGTTTAGCATCATTAAGCCAAAGAATCACATATTTCTTTGCTGAACCTTTCTTTCCCCACAAAGCACCTATTAATACCCTGAAAAATTAAATCCTGCAGTCAGAATTTTACGATGTTACCCTGGATGCGTGCAAGAATATTTGTGAAATAAATTAAGGAATGAACTGAGATGGCATGGCAACTCGCCCACATGCAGAAATGGAATAATCAACAGTAGCATAATAACAGGGCTTCCCAGGTGGTGCTAGGGAAGAACACACTGGCCAGTGCAGGAGATGTAAGAGACACGGGTTCGACCCATATGTCAGGAAGATCTCCTGGAGGAGGAAATGGCAACCCACTCCAGTATTCTTGCCTGGGAAATCCCATGGACGGAGGAGCCTGGTGGGCTACAGTCCATGGGGTCGCAAAGAGTCAGACACAACTGAAGTGAGTTAGCACAGGCATAGCATAATAGCATAGCAAAATAACCATCAACGTATGTGTGTATACTCCTTCCATACCTGGCACTGCTCTGGGATTCACTTAATCCTCAGAAAAAGTCCTATGAGAAAAGCTTTCTTAGCAACAGCCCCATTTCACAGGTAGGGGAACACAGAGGTGGAGAGATCTATTGAATCCGCACAGCCAGGAAGCAGCAGACGAGGGCTTCGAGCCCGAGTCCTGCTCCCAGGGTCCCTGCTTTTAGCCCTCCCTCTAGTGGTGTATGCCACTCGGGCCTCTCTGTCGCTCACCTTTACACGAAACGTTTCTAAGCGTGAAATCAGCGCTCATTTTGTACTCACTGTGCCCCGAGCCCTTCATGTGCTTCATCTCATTAAAAGTTCTCAGGAAACGTTATGAAGCGGGAGTTGATCGACATCTCAGATCATCTCCAATCGCCCAGGTAGAGAGCCATCCACTTCCCTGTTGCCTTCCCATTTGCGAGGATGTTCTAAAACGGTACCAGGACCCGTGAGCGCTGTCCCAGCCACTTGTGAAGGCTTCCATATGGCTTACTCCTTTGCAGCAATTCCTTCAGAAGCCTGGGGGGCAAGGCCCCTCCCGGGAATGAGTTGTAAGCACAGAAAACAGCCTTGTGTATTTGGAGAGAGAAGGCGGCAGCATTTTGCCAAGGGCGCAACCTTCATCCAGGTAGCTTTCCTTTTCCTTTTCCTCACAAGCCTGTCAGGCGAGGAATAGAAGACAGAAAGTGTCTGTCGGACAATATGAGGAAGAACTGTGGTAGCCAGAGCCTCAGCAGGAAAGAGGAAAGGGTTTGGTGCCTGACCAGCCTGCAGGACCCCAGAAAGGGACCCCTTAACCCAGAGTCAAGTCTTCCTCAAGCTGTGCTAGGCTTCCTCCTCCAGCCCAAACCACCAAAGTGGGCATTGTACCAGAGTGTGGGATCAGAAGCAGGTGATCACCCTGTTTCTCTCTCAAAATGATAATTAATGGTGGCAGAGTCCAGGCTGATCAAGCCAAGGCTGAGAGGAGGGTAACTCTGGGCCTGTGTGTCCTCAGCACTGAGGCCGCTGGAGCCCAGAGGAGTCTGAGTGACCTGTCTACAGCCAGAGCCGGGTCAGGAGCGTGACTCACCCACCACTTGCATCCCTGGGATGAACCCAGGAGAGAGAGTGGAGTGGGGACACCCAGTCTGCCCCTCACCCTTCTAGGCTTCACTCTGGACTGACGTGGTGCCATCAAAATTAGTGGTATCTTTTTCAGCTAAGGGAGTGTTAAATTTCTTGAGAGTCTTAGATGAATAACTGTGCTGGGAAGACAGAAGAAGTACTTGCAAACAAGAGTCAGATGATTGTGGGAACCTAGAAAATTCTCCCACAAGTTGCCAGGCAGGTAGCACTGCCAGCTTCAGGGAAAGTCAGGAGGATTAAGTTTTCTTTAGGGGGAGATCTGGGCTCACAGAGGCCTTTCTGTTAAATTGGGCAAGACCGCAAGGCAGCAGCTCCCTGAGATAAAGAAAACCGCAACAGCTTGAGGCTGGTGCTCCCAAGAGGAAGCCCAGATAGTCCCAGGGCCACGAGAAAGGCTGTGTCTTGCAGAACTCCAAGGACGACCTTTCAGTCCTCTTCATCATGATGTGCTTAGTCACTCAGTTGTGTCGAATCCTTGTGACCCCATGGACTGTAGCCCACCAGCTTCCTTGTCCATGGGGATTCTCCAGGCAAGAATAGTGGAGTGGGTTGCCATGCTTTCTTCTAGGGGATCTTTCCAACCCAGGGATCGAACCCAGGTCTATGGCATTGCAGGCAAATTCTTTACCACCTGAGCCACCAAGGGCGCCCATAGCTTCATCGTAGAGATGTATATTGATGAAGATCATTTTATGGCAGACAGCAGTCAAGTGTCTTGAGAAAGGTGACATTTTTTTCTCATCTATAAACAGTGCCCTGCGGGCTTACCAGTACTGCCTGAACCCTGAACTGCTCACAGGGGCAGGACACCTAATCCGAGGTTCTCCTTCACTTCTTGCTATTACCCTCTAGGAAGAGGAAGGAAAATGTGCCATATTCTCTCTGCAGAGAAAGCCCTGGGGCTGGCTTTCTCTCAGTGTATACCTGGTTAGGGCAGGACCTGGCTTCGTAAAATGTTATCATACCTTTGATGACCTTCTCTTTGGACCTTCTAGCTGGTGCTCACACTGCCTTCTCCTGCATCTTCCCACTGAGACTTACAAACATCAGCATTTTCTTGTCAAGTTCATTGAAACTGTGCCATTGAAACTGCAAAGAGCCAAGGCTCTTCCTCCTCTTCGCCGTGCCCCCACCACCTAGCTGCTTCTCTGGGCCGAAAGTGTGATGACAGAGCCTGAAGCCAGCCCTTCTGGAAGCTGATGAGAAATCCTCAGGGCTCCTGGAGAGGAAGTGAGGTCATGGTGAGGTCATCCTACTGCACCAGGAAAGGAAATTGTTGGCAATTGGTGTCTGTAAGAAGGAAAGCTTTTCCAGCCTCAAGATTGCATGTGGCAAGAAAATCCACCCTGAACATCTTTCCATCTCCCAAGCTTGGTGTCTTTTCTTTTTTTTCCTTTTTGGCCCTGGATGCCTGGGAAAATGCGTTTTCTTCCTTCTTGGCTCTGTGCCAGCCCAGGCTGGCCCTGCCCCAGGCCATGGCGGCGGCAGGTGATTCACCGTCTGAGTCTAGTTCCTGCAGATTCTAGACTGCCATGTTTCTTTAGGAAACCTCCAGTTTGACCCTGGACTTGCCTTAAAGGAGGCCATTCTTTGAGATTTAGGGCTAGGACTGGGCACGACACCTGGTGTGTGGCAGGCACTCAAAACTCTGTTGAGTGACGCAAATTAAAAAGCAGACAAATAAATAAGTAGATAGAAGAATCAGTGGGTAGATAAATGGTGTATTTTACATACCTTTTTGTATATTATGTATATCAGTTGAGGTTCTCTGGGGAAAAAACAGAAGATTTTATTTATTTATATAAATGTGCTCATTTTAAGGAATTGACTCACACAGTTGTTGTTGTTGTTGTTCAGTAGCTCAGTTGTGTTCAACTCTTTGTGACCCCATAGACTGCAGCACAGCAGGCTTCCCTGTCCTTTTCTAGCTACTGGAGTTTGCTCAAACTCATGTCCATTGAGTTGGTGATGTCGTTCAACTATCTCATCCTTTCTTGCCCTCTTCTCCTCCTGCCCTCAGTCCTTTCCGGCATCAGGGTCTTTTCCAGTGAGTTGGCTCTTCCCATCAAGTGGTCAATGTACTAGAGTTTCAGCTTTAGCATCAGCCCTTCCAGTGAACACCCAGGACTGGTCTTCTTTAGGATGGACTGGTTGGATCTCCTTGCAGTCCAAGGGACTCTCAAGAGTCTTCTCCAGCACCACACAGTTGTGGAGGCTGGCAAATCCAAATGCATAGGACAGGCTGGAAACTCAGACAGAGCTGGGTGCTTGAGTCAGTTTTTCTTCTCCAGAAAACCTCAGTTTTACTCTTAAGACTGGCTGGTCAGCCCTATCCACACTATTGGAAGTAATTTCTTTTATTTAAAATCAACTGGTTGTTTTCCAAATACATGGGGTTTTTAAAGTATCTTTGATATTAATTTCTCATTTAAATGCTTTCTTCTCTGCAATAACTCTTTGTCTTTCCTCAGGGTTCTAACTTTATTGAGGCTTTCAATGGCTAAGTCAAAGGCCTATCTTAGTAAATGTCATACTGCACTTGAAAATATGTGGGTATTTTCAAATATCTTTTAATATTGATTTCTAACATAATTACACAGTGGTAAGAGAACAGACTCTGTATGATTTCAATTTCTTTAGGTCATGACAATTTTGTACCTTGTTTTGTGTCCCTGGATATGTTCCAGTAGCCAAGGCTATGGTTTTTCCAGTGGTCAGGTATGGATGTGAGAGTTGGACTGTGAAGAAAGCTGAGTGCCGAAGAATTGATGCTTTTGAACTGTGGTGTTGGAGAAGACTCTTGAGAGTCCCTTGGACTGCAAGGAGATCCAACCAGTCCATTCTGAAGGAGATCAGCCCTAGGATTTCTTTGGAAGAAATGGCGCTGAAGCTGAAACTCCAGTACTTTGGCCACCTCATGCGAAGAGTTGACTCCTTGGAAAAGACTCTGATGCTGGGAGGGATTGGGGGCAGGAGGAGAAGGGGACGACAGAGGATGAGATGGCTGGATGGCATCACTGACTCAGTGAACATGAGTTCGAGAGAACTCTGGGAGTTGGTGATGGACAGGGAGGCCTGGTGTGCTGCACTTCATGGGGTTGCAAAGAGTCGGACAGTGTCTCCTACTTCATAGTTTATGGGAACTTGAATAGAATATGTATCCTGCTGTTGTGTGAAAATTGTATATATCTTAATTATGTTGAATTGGTTCACAGTGCTTTTCAGGTCTACTATATCCTTCTACTTCTCTGTATATTCATACCATTAATTTTTGAGAGCTTGATATTGAAACACCAACTAAAAATCTTATTTATCTACTTAAAAATAATTATAATATATAGCAGAACTATGTGTAACTTTTTCTGTATTTTCCAAGTCTCCTGTAAATGTGTTATCATGTGCGTGTTAGTAGTTCAGTCATGTCCAACTCTTTGCAATCCCATAGACTGTAGCCCACCAGGCATACTTTCATAATTTAAAAAATAAAAAAGAAAGAGAATAGAAAAGTCAACTGGTTGTAAAGGATAATCCCACCTACCAAATATCTTCATAGAAATACTTTGATTAGTGTCTAATAAACCACTGGGTACTGTAGTGTAGCAAGTCGATCTACAAAACTGACCATCCTGTGTCAAGTTATGTACATTGAAACAAACAACCATGGCCACCACCAAAAAACCTGCTAACAAACAAACAAATACTGTATAATAAAAGCCCAGTAACACAGGGTTAGCCTGAAACCTGTATCCCATGTCCAGCTAGGAGGTGGCAGCGCCAAGACGCTTAAAACACATTCATTGCCATAAGGAGGTAACTCTCTAGTTGGGGAGCCAGTCGAGTCGCCAAATAATCACAAAGGAGTGTAATAAATGCTGTAATCAAGATGCAGACAAAATTTGCTACTGCTATTTAAAGTTGGGTAACCTCTAAGTGTTCAGAATAACCTTGGTAACCCGAGAGAGGGTCTGATGTCAGCCAGGCTAATATTATAACCTTGACTGTTCTGCAGAGAGAGTTTCAAATACCTTAAATAAATGGACTGTGAAACAGCCAAAGGATCTTAATGCCAGTAAATGTCAAACCACCCAAGGCAAACTGGGTATTTGGGGAAAGGCCTGCCAGGCAGCCACTCTCATCTCGCCACTCATGGCACTTCCTGAATGCCAATCAGACACTCAAGGCTCTGTGCAGTTTGAGATCTGAAGTCCTCTGGATAAACCTCCCCCAAGAAATTGATGCCTGAAAGGGCAGATTAGAGATGAGGCTCTGCCTTCTGCCTTACTGAGGGAACAGGAGGCCCTAGGCCAACTTTAGCTGCATTTCTATTTCTGGAACAGCAGTACTGCGTCCTGTTTCCCTTCCCTCAGGGCATGGCAACCCACTCCAGTATTCTTACCTGGAGAATTCCATGGACAGAGGAGCCTGGAGGGCTACAGTCCATAGGGTTGCAAAGAGTCAGACACGACTGAAGTGACTTAGCATTCATGCACACACTTCTACATAGCTTGAATTTCGTATGAAGGATGTATATTACTTTTGTCAATAAAAAATTAAGAACAATTCAAGTTGTTTTTTAAAAAGAGCATCGATTACTCAACCTGTAACAACAATGGTAACAACAGCAATAACCCAAGTACATCAACTGACCTTGATGCAAATTGCTCTCAACCCACCCCTCCAACATGTATTTTGTAGGGACAGGTTGTAGGTAACTTCGATCTTCTGTTTCTGGATGTGGATTTAAAAGTACTACCTCTCCAGGGTAATCCATTTAGAACAGTGTCAGCCTCCTGCGGTCCCTGTGTCAGGAAGTCACATGACCCCATCTAAACCTGAGGGGTGGAGGATGGTAGTGGCCAACAGAGGGTTTATTTACCCACCCAGATTGAGGTTAGGACTGACACGCAGTTTAATTATCATGCAGAGCTGCAGCTGGAGGCGGCTGGAGTGAGTTGGCATCTGCTTTTGCAGAGCACAATTTCTGCAAATAATTAACCACCAGAACTCTTGATTCTCTCTAATTAATGAAGAGGAAGCCTAGAATCTTCAAAGTCCACGAATGTCATGCTGCCATTGTGTCAGGATTGATCTCCTTTGTTCTAAACCGAAGAGCATGCCTCTCCTGCCTCTCCTAATTCTTTATAAATTGAATTTTTCTATTACTAGTTGTGACAGCTAAGTAACATGACTTCAGAAATTCACCCGCAGTTCATGCCGGTATTAGAAGCCTGAATAATAATAATTTTTTAAAAAGAACTATAATGGAACAAGCTTTCTGTCTCTGACCCAGAATTAATCATCGTGAAGAGACACCTCCTGAAAAGAGGGTCGTTAATTAGCTCTAATGGATCTCGCTAGGTGGAGTTGGAATTATTGAGAAGTTGGCAAACAGAGGGGGAAGAGAAGATTCCTCCCTTCTTTGTCCATCTCCACGTGATGCTGGGATGGAAGAGGCCAAGACTATGCTTCCTGGGGGTGTGGACTCATGATGGAGGATGTGGGAAAGTTCTGTTCAGTGGGGGATGCTGTTGTGTGTCAGTATGGAAATCCACCAACTTGGAATGTCTTTGAGGAAAACAAGTAAAAGTGTACAAGGCCCTATCCCTGTGGCCTTAACTGACATTTAACGAAGACACCACACAGCAGCCAGAGTGGGCTCCTATCAAAACCCAAGGCAGGCGGTGTTATACCCCTGCTCCAAAGGCAGCAGTGTTTCCATCCCTCTAAAGGAAAGCAAAGCTTGTATATGAGCCTGTAGAGTTCCACTTGGGCTTCCCTGGGGGCTCCGATGGTAAAGAGTCCATCTACCAATGCAGGAGACCCAGGTTCGATCCCTGGGTCAGGAAAATCCTTGGAGAAGGAAATATTTCTTCACAGCAAGCCACTCCAGTATTCTTGCCTGGGAAATCCCATGAACAGAGGAGCTGGACACGAGTGACTAACACACACAGAGTTCCACTCATCTGTCTATTGTTTCCTCTGTGACCTTACTTCCTCTCTTTTATTTCACACCCGCTCCATTCAGACACAGCAGCTTCTTTAATGTTCCACCAGCATTCTAGCTCCTGCCTCAGGATCTTGGCGCTGGCTGCTCTGTGTATAGCCTTGCTTTCCAGATAATCCACTTGGCTACATTCTTCTTTTCCTTTAGGTCTCTGTTAAAAGTTTATCCTCTTATTAATGTCAACATTGACTGCCTCGTGTAGAATAGGACCCCAACAGTCCGCATTCCTCTTATCCTGCTATATTTTCCCCTCACCTCCTAACACACTCTATCATTTCCTTATTTATTGTGTTGTTACATGTTTGCCTCCTCTCCAGTATTTATTATTTATAGACTTTTTGCTGACGGCCATTCTGATCAATGTGAGGTAACACCTCACTGTAGTTTTGATTTGCATTTCTGTAATCATTAACAATGTTGAGAATCTTTTCACCTGCCTCTTGGCCACCTGTATGTCTACAAATAATAAACGCTAAAGAGGGTGAAGAGAAAAGGAACCTTCCAACACTGTTGGTGAGAATGTAAGTTGGTGCAGCCAATATGGGAAACAATATGGCAGTTTCTTAAGAAAGTGAAAATAGAGCTACCATTTCATCCAGCAATCCCACTCCCGGGCATATATCCAGAAAAAATAAAAATCTAATTTGAAAAGACACATGTGCCCCAATATTCATACCAGCACTATTTACAATAGCCAAGACATGGAAACAACCTAAATGTCCATCAGAAGATGAATGGATAAAGAAGACATGGTATAAATATACAGCGGAATATTTGCTGTTATTTAGTCATTAAGTCGTGTCCAACTCTTTGGGACCCCATGACCACCAGGCTCCACTGTCCATGAGATTTCCCAGGCAAGAATAGTGGAGTGAGTTGCCATTTCCGTCTCCAGGGGATCTTCCCAACACAGGGATCAAACCCACGTCTCCTGCACTAGCAGGCAGATTCTTTACTACTGAGCCACCTGGGAAGCCCCCACAATGGAATATTACTCATCCATAAAAAAGAATAAAATAATGTCATTTCCAGCAATGTGGATGGACCTAGAGATTATCACACTAAATGAAGTTAGACAGAGAAAGACATCTATCCTATGATATCAGTATTATGTGGAATCTAAAAAATTAATACAAATGAACTTATTTACAAAACAGAAATAGACTCACAGACTTAGAAAACAAATTTATGATTACCAAAAGGGAAAGGTAGGGGGTGAAGGATTAATTTGGGGTAAGCTCCAATACTTTGGCCACCTGATACAAAGAGCTGACTCATTGGAAAAGACCCTGATGCTGGGAAAGGAGGAGAAGGGGATGACAGAGGATGAAGTGGTTAGATGGCATCACTGACTCAATGGACATGAGTTTGAGCAAGTTCTAGAAGATGATGAAGGACAGGGAAGCCTGGCATGCTGCAGTCCATGAGGTTGCAAAGAGTTGGACACAATCAAGCAACTGAACAACAACAATGGGATTGATAGATAGACATTATTGTATATAAAGTAGATAATAAGAATTTATAACACAAGGAACTATATATTCAATATCTTGTGATATCTTGTATATTTTGTATTAACAAAAGAATCTGAAAAGGAGTATATGTATACATACATACACATATACGGGCTTCCCAGTGGCTCAGTGGTGGAGAATCCTCCGCCAATGCAGAAGACACAAGTTTGATCCCTGGGTTGAGAAGATCCCCTGCAGAAAGAAATGGCAACCCACTCCAGTATTCTTGCCTGGGAAATTCCATGGACAGAGGAGCCTGGCAGGCCACAGTCCATGGGGTTGCAAAGACTCAGACATGACTTAGCTACTAAACAACAACAATATACATATGTGTATGTGTGTGTGTGTACATAAATATATATATGTACATATCACTTTGCTATATACCTGAAACTAATACAATATTGTAAACAACTATAATTTAAAAAAAAAAGTGCCTCATCTGCCTCTCACTAGAATATAAGCTCCACAGGAACAGGGATTCTTGTCTGTTTGTTCTCTGGTGTATTCCTAGCACCTGGAAGTGTGTGGAGTTCAGTAAATATTTGCAGAGTGAATGAACCCATCATCCCACTTTGGAGCATTTGCTGGTACGTGTGAAGGCTGCATGTGCTCATTCAAAGTGATTGCTCAAGCAGCTTATAAAGACCAGGGTATGAGAAGTTCCTTTTTCCTTTTTCAGTGTCTGGATGAAGTGCTATTGTTTGCCTCTTTTGGCTGCCAAATGTTAATAATTAAAACAGTAGGCTCAGAGTTAAGTATTACTTGAGGTGTTCTTACTTTCTCAGTGGTTTCTGTAAGAAGCTAGAGAGGGTCTGACCAAGAATGATGCTTTTCTGGGAGGGGTCTGTGTTTTGTCTCCAGGGATCTCAGTTTTCCTTTTATCTCCACAGAGAGTGAGGGGTCTTTAGAGACTGAGTGCAGCAGGGGAGAGATGTGTTTTGTGTGATTCAGTAGTGACCCGACTGAGGGGGAGCGCTCGTAGGCACACAAGGAAGAGGCAAATTTGCTGAGGATACAGGGCCCGGGCCAGAATAGGAGGTTTAGGCGGAGAGCTGCAATGGAGCCCAAATCTATGGATTGTAGCTCTTTGTATGGATTGTTACGGAGTCCCCTCCTCACTCATGCTCCCCAACCATGGGGCCGTCATAGATATTCCTGCATTAAATCTTTCCAGTAAGGAATGCCTGCTGAGTCCTGTGTGTGTCTGTGACTTACCAGGGGGTAGGTAAACCTGGCAGGAGTTGTAGTCTACATGGATGAGGGTCCCCGGAATTGGGTAAATCTGATCTTTTATGCTCTACTTAATTTGCGTCTCATATCAATCTTTCCTTAGCTCAGAGGGACTGACTTCAGAAGGAAACATGTCTGCATTCAGTTAACAAACCAGCTGCTGCCAGGCTGAGTTCTGGGTCATGAAACATAGACTCCAGTCTTGATTCTGCAGCTGCTAGTGCAGTGATTTGAGCCATTCATCTCCCTGCAATACAGTGTCTAACTCCACTTTCTTAATACTTGAAAAAAACAAAAAACAAAAATCTGAGCTTGCTGGTGGCTCAGTGGCAAAGAATCTACCTGCCAATGCAGGAGATGTGGGTTCAGTTCTCAGTCCGGGAAGATCCCACATGTGGAGCAACTAAGCGCGTGCACCACAACTACTGCGCCTGTGCTCTAGAGCCTGGGAGCTGCAACTACTGACGCCCCAGTGTCCTCGAGCCCACGCGCCACAGCAAGGGAAGCCACTGCCGTGAGAAGCCTGTGCACTAAAACCAGAGAGCGGCCCCCACTCGCTGCAACTGCAGGAAAGCCCGTGCAGCAGTGAAGACCCAGCACGGCCAAAACAATACATAAAATTATTTTAAAAAATGCTTTCTCATTTATTCTTTGAATAACTCTGTCTCTTAATTTTAGATATAAAGAAGGAAACGCCCAGAGAGGTCAAGGTACTTGTCTAAAATCACACTGTTATTCATAAGTAAGACCAAAAAACTTAAAAATCAAATTACCATACAATTCAGCAATCCCACTTCTGGACGTTTATCCAAAGGAAAAGGAAACTGCACATAAAAAAGATATTTGCATGCCCGTGTTCACATGAGCATTACCCACAATAGCGAGTATGTGGAAACATCCCAAGTGTCTATCAATAGATAAATAGACAAAGAAGATGTGTTCCATGTAAACACTATACATCATTCAGCCATGAGAAAGGGAGAACCCCTGCCACTGGCCACACCATGGATGGACCGTGAGGGTATTATACTAAGTGAAATAAGCTAGACAGAAAGACAAGTTCGGCAAGGTATCTCTTATTTATGGAATCGTAAAAAACAAAACAAAACAAAAACAACTCATAGAAACAGAGAGTAGAAATGTGTCTGCCTGGGGACTTTGGGTGGAGGAGGAGGAAAACAGCTAGAGTCTGGAGAGAGAGGGCCAAGACCTGAATTTTCCCTACAAATTCAGTTTCTGTTCATAATGCCCTTCAGATCACAAAAACACCCACCCTGTTGTCCTCTTGGAGCTGTGAATAAAACTTGTTCTTATGACTAAAAAGGGACCGTAGCAATGCAAAATGGATTATTATTAAAGTGGCCTCCCGAATTTAGAGGATGGCTCAGAGGTCAGAACTGAGAACTTGAACTAAGTCACATGGGGGTAAAAGCATGAATTGTTGTATTTTATTAGATATTCTAAATTCAGATTCCAAGACCGCCATTTAGAGCATCCCTTCAAAGCCAAGTTTGGCATAGTGCTCTGATTCTAAATAGCAAAACTGACCTTCTCTCTTAGACTCCTGTTCTAAATTATTCTGAAGATTCCTCTCCCTAGACTGCTCACAACAACCAACCTGAAGCAGCCTCCAGGACACTCTGGCTGATTTACAACTGCAATCTTGCTAAAAGGAATGGGAAAAAGCCAAGATGAGTTTCTGTTAGACAGAATTACTGGTATGAAATACTAACATCGCTACAACGTGGCATAGAACTGACTGGCTGACTGCATGGCTGCCCTCCCTTTCTTATTTCACTGAAATAGGTCATTTGTTATAAAAGGGAAGGAGCCTTGTTCCTCATTCCTCCCACTCCCAAAGGATGACGGGAGAAGACTGCTTATAGCGCTCCTCAGTGTGTGCCAGCCTGTGGCTCCCCAACGCCAACACTGGGCCAGCAAGCCTATTCTTAAGTGCCCACGTCAGTGGCTTGTCTTTGCAAGCCTGCTGTGTGCAGAGTCCTGCTGTTTCCTGCCTTTAGTGAAGGAATAAAGACTGGGCAGGCTGCAGGCAGTTAGCTCCAGCTGTCCCCTGCTTAAAATACAGCGATGAGATAGGAATTGGCTATCAGGGTTTGACAAAAAATTCTCTAAATGAGGAAAGGGGAACCTTTCCTTCACATTTATTTTTTATGGAGGAACTTGACCCATCCTGTCAATTAGTCAATCAAATATTTGCTGGCAGCACTCACCAGTCCCCATCTTTTACAAAGGGCGGGGGGCAACAAGAAGTAAAACCCTACAAGCTAAAGACTTAGCTTGGAAGAATGGAAAATTCAAATGAGAACAGGTCCAGGTGGGCAACATGAAAGAATGAATGGACAAAGCTGCATAGTAATAGCATCTTAAGATACTTAAAAATATATAACTATTTTCCTTGTGTATCTAATACACAAAAACATTCTCTCCTCCACAAAGTCAGAGCCTTCAACAAGGCTTCAATTTTCACATTTTTGATTGAGACAGGGGTATCTTTCTTAGCCCTTCTATAAGACAGTGGTAGTGGTTTAGTCCCTAAGTCATGTCTGACTCTTGTGACCCCATGGACTGTAGCCCGCCAGGCTCCTCTGACCATGGGGTTTCCCAGGCAAGAATACTGGAGTGAGTTGCCATTTCCTTCCCCAGGCCATCTTCCTGACCCAGGGATTGAACCATGTCACCTGCATTGCAGGCAGATTCCTTACCATCGAGCCACCAGGAAAGCCCTCTAGGATGACGATGGGGTAAATGCCAATTTGCATGCCACAGGCAGTGTCAGGGCCGTGTTCAGCTGGAGCTTGTGGGTTATCACAAGGGAGCAGCTGCTTACTAAGGGCTTTGTTGCCTCATTGCTGAGTGAAAATGGGAGCCCAGGATATAGCTTTAAATTCTTCTAAAGTGTTGTTCTTCCCTATACCCGTCATGGAGCATGTTGCCATTTCTCTCCCGTGGATTTCTTCAGACCTGTCTTGTCCTTCCCTTTCCTCGAACAGAGGGGAGTCTCCCCAGTGAAGACTGAGCATTTTCCCTGTCTGCTCACAGGGATAGTCTGAGTTCTCTGCACCAGAAAAACTGTGAGATAATGTAAATAAATGTTTGTTGTTTTAAGCCCCTCACTTTGGTATGATTTGCTGTGTGGCAAGAGATAATCAATACATCTTGATTCTGTGATTGGATATCACTCTTAACCAGCCTCACTTTGTTCACACAGGAGTAAGCATGTACTTTCTATGTATAGCAAAACTTCCAGTTGACAGAAAATATAGGTATGACAGAGGCCTTGGTGGTACTTTTAGAAGCCTCCTTACGATCAACATTGGTTTTGTACACAGCATCCTTAGATATGGTCCTTTAACCAATTCATAACCCACTTCACTGTAAGAGAAAGGCTTGGCAAGAAGACTTGAATGACACCCTGATAAATTACAAGGATTTACACAAGCCCAGAGGGATGGCGGGTGGGAGCGTATTCAATGCAGACAGACAGAATCCTGTATAAAGGTCAATTCAAGGGACAATGGAGAGATGGTTGAACTGCGGGCTTTGTGGAGGGAGTGATTATGTTTGTCTTGTTCACTGTCTCCACCCCTGGTCTGCAAATAATATCTGGGAATACAAAAATCAATAATGTAACTTTCCTACATTAAAAGCCTCATAGTCTAACTAGAGAGTCCAAACTGTGCGTGCGTGTGTGTGTGTGTGTGTGTGTGTAGTCATACAAGAAGAAAGAATAAACAATGGCCTGCAGAGAATCAAGGGACTAACTACATATGTTTGTGTGTGTGAGCTGTGTAAGGAGTTTTGGAAGAGTGTCAGGGGAAGCTCCATCCAAAAGGTGATGGTCAAACTGAATCCTAATGGGAGAAAACTAGAAATTTAGTAGGTAGATAAGATCACTAGGCAGCTCTGCAGACATGAAAGAGCATGGTGGGCTTAGGGGAAAGTAAGTAATTAATTTGGTCAAAGCATAGATTATATTTATGTGATGAAAGCAGAGATGGAAAGCAGCATAAAGGAAATGATAAGGGATGAACTGGAAAAGTAGGCAAGACTCTCTGGATCTTGAAGGATGCTGGTATAGTGAGGTCAAAATTTATCTCACAGGTGATGGAGAAACATGGAAGGATTTTAAACAGAAGAGTTATACATTCTGATTTATAATCCTAAGAATATTGGTGATTGGAGGCAGGAAGACTGACTGAGAGGCTACCGCAGAAGTTGAAGCAAATGTGGGTAAATTGTAATGACAGGAAGCATGGAAGGGGAGAGGATCAACCCCAGATCTTTGGGAATCGGAGTAGCCTGCAAGTGATGGGAGGTGGTGGATGGCTATAGAAATGAAAGAGGCTAAATTAGTCTGAAGTTTTTCACTCAGGCACTTGGTTGAAATAATTTTATATGTAGTAGAGCTATATATATGTTTCCCCAATGGTTTATTGGTTAAGAATCTGCCTGCAGTGCAAGAGACATGGGAGACATTTGATCCCTAGGTCAGGAAGATTCCCCTGGAGGAAGAAATGGGAACCCGCTCCAGTATCCTTGCCTGGTAAATAAATTCTGTGGACAGAGCAGCCTGGTATGCTACAGTCCATGGGGTCACAAAGAGATACAACTGAGTGGGCACAGCACAGTAGCAGAGCTGTATGCGTGATGAGCTTTGTGCTTTTAAGCAAAGGAACAGGGTTAATATTAAGTTTAGACGTATCTATCAAGCTGCTATACAGGTCTCAGAAGAGGGTGTGAAGAAGAGAAGAGATCAGATAATGGTTGAGAAGAGTTAAGTATGAAGCTGGATGCTGGTGGCATGAAGGACAGTCCAGGGTCTTCTCGTGGGAAGGGCAACTGAAAATAGCTCTCTGGGCTGTTCTGGCTGAACGGGCAGGCCACACGCTCTGGCGAGCTGTGGGTGCCATCCCTGTGGGGAGGGTGGATCCCCAGATGACCCTGGCCTATAGTTAGCTCACACAATCAGCTGTGGCTGGCTTCCAAAGTAGCAGCGACAGCAGCTGACAGGTTTGGAAATATATTTCTTCTCTGTCGATAAAAAGTGCTCATAAGGAATACATTTCCCAAATGGCTACTCTTTCTGGTTTGACCTAAGGGGTTCTATGGCGGAAAATACACCCATGGTTTCTGTAAAGCCATTTAAAAAATTAATCACTTTTCTCTTGAGTCAAAAATACCTTGAACCTCTTGAGTAACTTAGGAGAATTCAGTGTAAATTCTACCCCTGGAAAATAGGTCAAAGAAATGCTTGCTGGCATGCTTTAGTTCTTACTGAACACCTCCCTGCTCGGCATAGCACAATAAATGCAAATTAGAATATAAGAATTCTAAGGGAAGGAATCTAAGCTTCACAGAGTACAAGTCAATGTCCTCTTTTGGGATCTGAAGTTGGATTACAAGAATCTAGCTTTGAGACTCTCGGCTGAAAAAGTTTTGGCAATCACTTAAAGTTCATGTCAAAACATCTGGTGGTAAGTTTGCTTTAGTGTATGGTAACTGGGGATAATATTTCAAGACTGCAATGTTTTTTGTTTGTAAATTGAGCTTTAGTTTCTGTATTTCATCCAGGAAACACTAGAGGGTGTACATCAGATAGAGGAAAACAGCTGCCCTAGGAATGAACAGGAATGAAGAGGAGAGATGGCTTGGGAAGGAAGGTATTTCTACATTTCACTGAGGCACAGAATTTTACTTCGGTAGACGCTAATCTTTATACTATCAAAAAGCGACTTGATGTTTGAAACCCAGACTCGGGAACTTTAATGATGATCTGCTGAGCCTGTTCAGAATCCAAAACTGTAAGGAACCATCATTACTCTCTGACCAGAATGTATATTCTGTTCATTTTGGACATCTTGAAAGCCAATATGATACAGCTCTATCTGTGGGCCTTTAGTTTTAGAGGACACACTATTTGGATTTTCACAGATACTGGATTTTTTTACAGCACTGATATTCATATCCCCGAGTGCTTGAAGTGAGTAGTAACGACACAAAAGTGAATAGTAGTGACACCAGGCATTTTCAAGCACTTGTGGGGATAAATGTGCTCTTTGAAGATATGCTAGATTGGAGGCTTTCCCCCCTTCATTTCATCCATAGTTTTCATGAATTAGGTCTACATGTAAACACCATTTTACAATGCTGAAACATTGAAGTTAACTGGCCACCACGATGTGGTGCACGTGTCAATAAAAGCTATTTCTCTTGCTTAAATTTCCAGTTCCATAGTTCCTTTGTACCTCTTGCAGATGCCAAAAGAGCTAGTGAGGGCTAGAGTCAAATCACCTACTTTAAAAACAATGTTAACAACTAATTCTAATCAGAAACAAACATCTTAAGCTTCTGAAGAGACAAATCAACTGAATGTTATAATATTTTAATGATTGATGAACTGATAATTCTACGAAATATCATCCTTAAACCATCGCAGACTCCTGAAGCACAATTGTTAAAAAGCGTGTGTGAATTCCAATATAAGAAACATCACAATAAAGCATGCTAAGTTAGGAAGGACCTTCCCTTTAACAAACCATGGGGTCAGCCTTACCTGGACATTAATATCAAGAGAATAGAAATAACATTATGAACTTGCTAAGGCAGCATCTGCTCGAAACGATCCAGTACACTGACAAGGACAGTTTAGCTCCGGAATTTGGGATTGGCTTTTGTTAGTCATGCATTATCCTACTTACCTCTGAGGACAGACCTTTAAATTTCAGAAAGTGTTGAGATGCATTACTGTACCCGTTATCAAAAGTCTTTGGCAGAAATATCATTTATCCGTGTGGTAATGAACAGATTTATAACATTCTGGTGTCACCATTCCTGAAAAAGCACATTGATTTGAATGCTTCTTCCACAAACATGGTGAATAGTTCACGAAGGCACATGGGTGTAGAATACTATGGAGAGATATTGCTGGTGAATGACAGAACGTCTGGTTGATTTACAGGAAACCCCAAGTGCGCGTATGAATAGGTTAGGTTTAGATTGACGAGCAAATGTGTAACCAGACTTCTGGCTGACAAATGGTAGAGCTATGCCAGCACATTAGCCACTCTGAGAGAGACCAAAAGTAAGGCAGGAGGATCAAGTTCATTCCATAAAGGATAGTCAAACCTCATGGATGGCAGGGTGGCTGGGATATTAAACACGTATAGATTTTAATGCCCCAAAATAGAACTGGGCAAATTTAGAGTTGAACTGGCACTCAAGCTGAAGACCAAACTCCTATCAAATTTCCCTGTATTGACTCACAGACATAGAGACCAGACTTGTGGTTGCTAAGGGGGTAGGCAGATGGAGGAGGAGAGGACTGGAAGTTTGGGGTTAGCAGATGCAATCTATTATATATGGAACAGATAAACAATAAGGTTCTACTATATAGCACAGGGAGCTGTATTCAATACTCTGTAATAAACCATAATGGAAAATGAAAAAGAATATATAAATCACTTTTCTGTACACCAGAAGATAACACAGCATTGTAAATCCACTATGCTTCAATAAAAAATAAACTAAAAACATTTTTTCTATATTGTGTATATTTATATTTACACTCCTTCAGAAAGATTGTGGTATTTTTTGAGATGAGTCGTATTTTATTGGCAGGCTTAGTTTAAAGTCGCTAGCCTCTAGAAATGGCTGGTTTGGGTAAACTAGAAAATAAAAACTGATGAATTAGTATCACAAATGGTGCCAAGCACTAAATGGTTTAGACTGGATTTGATTTATTCTGATTGGGCACAAAAGAGTTCAAACACAGCCATACAGCTCTTGTGAGGTAAGGTGACGTATCTGGACCACATTCTTCCTCCGAAGCTGAGCTGACTATTCAGGGCTTTGGGTATGCCTTCAAGAACAGCAGTAGGATCACAGGGGCAGATCCTGTTCACTGAGTCCCTGTGGCCTGTCCAACACTTGAGGTCATTATATCATTCAATTCTTCCCACCCCTGTGGGCTGGGTTTGTGATCTGGCTTTACAGATGGCCCTGACGTTCAGAAAGATGACTTGCCCAGGGTCACACACTAGCCAGTGACAGTTCAGGTCTAGACTCTGGTCTGACTCCAGAGCACTGGCCGTATGCCGCACCACTTCCCGCACGTCTGAAGCACAGTCCCGGTGGCGCTCCGGCAGACCACAAGCCCTGTCGTATTTGTGTAGAAGCCGGATGCAATGGACGTGAACTTGGGAAAACGTTCGGAAGTGGTGAGGGAAAGGGAAGCCTGGTGTGCTGTAGTCCATGTGGTTGCGAAGAGGTGGACATGACTTGGCAACCGAAGAACAGCAACAGAGTTGCGGAGAGCCAGGGGACTTGGGGCTGAATTCTGACTGCATTATTTCTTGGCTGTGTGATCTGAGAAAAAAATCCTAACCTCTCTGAACTGTCTCCTGTGTATATCTTGTGGGTGGTGGACTATCAGTACTGTTCATTTCAAACTCTCTGTGATCCCACGAGCCTTCAAGGGGCTTTTCCTTCCCTATAATTGAGGTCAATGTTCATTCTTTTGCTCTTTAGGTGAGCTCAGGTGTGAGGAAACATTTCTATTTGAAATTCAAGGATGGAGTTAATTTCTGCCCTAGAGACGTTACTCCTTCTCTGCAAAAGTCGTTTCCTCTGTGGGTTGCCCCAACACCAGCTAGCATCCATTTCCTGAGCGGACAACTCCACTGTATGCTGAGCGTGGTGCTCTGTTTCCAAGTGAGGCATAGAAAGGCCTGTAGGACATGCTGGAAACCCAAAATGATATTTTATAATGTTATTACAAAGGAAAACCACTAAAGATGTCTCTCATCTGAAGGCAATAAATATTACTTCCTGTGGGTCAGAGAACCAAATATTCATGGAGTTGCCTCTTTGGTGTGCTCTTCTATTTCTATAAAGTAATGAGGTTTTATTTATTGTATCCCCTCCTTATGCTTAACTCACAATGATAATGCTGATGAACTTTCACTGAAATCTTCTTTCTACAATGAAAACATCCCTGCACACTCCTTGTTGGGCTTGCCACCCATTTTCCTGTTGATAGACACATACACACTAGCTGCTCACTGCTTGGCATTCTTCAGGATCAAGTGACATAAGCCTGGCTGTATGTGGGGAGAATGCTGGAAAATTCCTTTGATGTTGTGCCTTGTGACACTCAGTGACTAAATCTAAGCTTTTGCTATTTGACCAAATGCCAAATGTGCTGGATCCTGAATATCTATGATCTTCCAGATGGCCGGGTGAAAACATAAGAATAGACCATCAGAAAAAAGTATTTCAAACTATTTTGCAATGCTAATTAAGGTGAACTTTGATTAATTGGAGAGTTGGTTGAAACAAGTATTCTAGGTAATTAGGAACTAAGGCATAACGCTTAAGAAATTCACTTACTATATACAGTGTCATATATGTATAAGGTATTAGGAATGCAAAAAGGGGCAAAAGTTCGTATAGTGGTTTTATTCAAAGCATCTTCTGGTTTTATTTTACCCACTATTGTTGGAAATCTTGTCCGATTTCTTTCCAGTCCTTTTTAATGCTTATTTTTCTTGATACAAATGGTTTTCCATATAATCACACAAACTGTGTATTTTGAATCCATTTCTATTCATTTAACACTATAAGAATTTAAGCATTTTCTAAGCATCTAAATTTCATTATTTACTTAAAATTTAGGTTGTTTCCACTTGCTTTCCATGACAAAAATATATTATGAAAAAATACTTTTACACATGAAATCCCCCCTTTTTTTCATATTTTCAATGACAAACTCATATGTGGAATAATTGGATCAAAGAAAATAGTGTTATCTACTCAGTGTTATCATTGTATGCATTGCATCTACTTTCCAAAGGAGCTATACCAGTCTATGCTTGCATATACCAATCAATGCTTGCACTGTTTGACTTTAAGTCTCTCCTTACTATCTCCATAATTATTGGGCTTCTATTCATATTTTTTGCCTTTATAACAGGAAAAATACTTTTGAATAAAAAATAAATGTAACACCCATTATGTACTGAATTCACATAACAACCTTGCAAAGTCAACAGCCTGCAGATGAACAGGTACCAGGAAAGATTAAATGGCTTGCCAAGTGGGTACAATATTATCAGAGCTGGAACTTGATCTTGCCTCTTTGAGTATAGACCTATTGTGTGCTTCATTCTACTACAACTGTCCCTTAAATAACCAGGTAGGTCTGGGCTAATGCGACCTCCAAGAGAAGCTTGGAGAGGCTCCGTGGTTGGTGTGTATAATGATGGAATTGATTCCAAATGGCTTTGTTCCTTTAAAAACAAAGCATTATCTGAAACAGTGAGGCTTTGATTAATTTCCGCGTGCTGTTTCACCCTCCCACATGCACATTAAAGAGATTAAACAAGAAGAAGAATGTTTTCAATAGTGCCCAAGAGTTGGAATATTTTAACTAAACTCAGATATACACGAGTAACACCAGTGGAAGTTGCTCATGTGTATATGAGACAGAATGTGGCCTTTTGACTTCAGTCTATTAAACACAAGGAAATTCATAGTTAAAATTCCACTCTTAGCTCTCCAGGCAAGATAGGTATGGACCTGGCCACAAAACATGAAGGACAAGGCTGCCACAAGGCCCAGGATCTGTTTGCATCGTAGAGTAGGGCAGGCAAATCTCAGTAAATCAAGGTCTCACCTTCATTCTTCAAAAAGCCCGCTGGATGAAAGTGTGTGCTCCTTCCTTTAACGTGAGAAATCTGGTTTTGCTGGAGCATGGTGTTTGGAGAAAATGACAAATGCTTCCTGGTAGGAGGGAGTTTGGATGCTCCAGGTACCCATTGGGAAAGTCATCTGGGAAAAATAATTTGGGATCATGTGACCTTTTTATTCTTTGCAGGAGTGAAAAGAAGGAAAACCTAGTTGGGAGGCCATAGTCATGGAACATGGCGGCGTCTGCCAGCCTTGCTTGGCTCCACCGAGTGTGGCTCTGGGCAGAGTAGTTGCCTTTTGATTCAGCCAGAGGTTCCTGGGTTTAGAAGGTCCCCTGTGAGTGGAGCAGGAGGCTGAAAAGTGAAGTTTAGCAAAACTCAGGAATGAGCTCACCTTACTTAGATTACAAAATCCCATTAATTTCTACTCAGACCACAACTGAATGGACTTTAAAAACAAAGCTCAAGAACTCCCCAGTGGTCTAGTGGTTGGAATTCACTTTCCAATGCAGGGGACTTGGGTTTGACCCTTGGTCAGGGAACTAAGATCCCACATACTAGAGGGCAACAAGAGAAGCCCTCGGGCCATAACGAAGACCCAGCGCAGTAAAAAAAAATTTTTTAATAAACTAAAAATAAAAATATACATTTAAAAAATGACAACAAATACCCAGTATCTAAGTCACAAAGCTAACAACTCTGAATGTGGGTAGCAGAGAGAATATCTTGTCACTATCACAGACTCCTTTGGATAATTGTGAAGAAGGATGGCTTCTTCAAGCATTCAGATAATCTCTCCTCTAGGGGCCTTTCTAGGGAGATGAAGCTGGTTGGTGCATCCTTCAGTGCTGAGAAGGCGATTTAGAATCACAGCTGGTAAAGAATCTGCCTGCAATGCAGAAGACTTCAATTCCTGGGTCAGGAAGATCCCCTGGAGAAGGCAACAGCTACCCACTCCAGTATTCTGGCCTGGAGAATTCCATGGACAGAGAAGCCTGCAGACTACAGTCCTTAAGGTCTCAAAGAGTTGGACACGACTGAGCGACTTGCACTCAGTGTCTTTAAGGAGAAAAGCTGGGAACAGCAGGATGCCTTTGTAGGAGTGCAGAGAAATGAACAGCTCTCCGGGTCCCAGGTTGCGTGACCAGATTTTAATTTTAATCAGTGAGGAATCCTGAAAAAAGCAATAACAGAAAACAGCTGGGAAACAGCATTGATTTCAAAGTCACGATAGTGACATTCACTCCATCAATGTATTTTCATAGCCCCTGCCTGAAAGACCAGGTAATAAATATGCATGTCGTCCAGAGCTCTGCCTGGAGCTGGGTTCTTGTTTTGTTGGTGGCATTTAAGAGAAGGCGTGCTGAGCTGAGTGCCAGGGGCGTTTTCCTGTAGTCTACTCTAAACGGCTATTTTCTCTGACGTGACTAGGATGTTTTCTGTCACCTCCAAATATTAAACAGTATGATAGCATTGTTTCCACGGTTTGTGGCTCTGTGACAGTCAAGCATGCAGGAAGATGCAGGCGGGGGTTGGAGGAGAGGATTGACTGCTTCCGCCCCGGGCCAGGCCAGAAGGCGGAGCCTGAGAGGAGCCTCTCTCCTCCTGTCTCCTGTTTTATTTGGAAGGCTTTCCTCTGCATTTTTACTACTGGGTGGTCCTTGGGCCTCCCACCACATTCCAAATATTTCCAGCCTCTCTGAGAGGTGGCAGCTCTTCCTCAGGAGCCGACCCCCTGGCTCGGGCGGGAGGCTGGGTGGCACTGGCGGGCCCTCGGGCACAGCATTCCTTTTTTGTGCTCTCCCCCTTGTCTGGCTTTGAAGTCAGCTGGAACAAGAGAGAATTGTGAGCCTGAAGTTCTAAGATTTCGGGTACAGTGGGGTTTTTCTTTTGCAGCCCTTTATGCTGGAATGCTCAGTGGTCTCCAACTTTTTGGATGACTCACCTGAATCAGTAAAAGACATTAAGCAGATTCTCCCAATACTATTATTTATGGCTAGGCATGTACCATTGAACTAATACCCTGTTTCTTAAAAATGTACAGAGAAAGCTTCTTAAAGTGAAATAATATTAAGTTCTTTGTTTTCTTGATGGCACAAAAATCCTTTTTCCCCTTCCTTTGCTATTAACGGGCTTCTCAGGTGGCCCTAGTGGGAGAGAACACATATGCCAACACCGGAGAGATAAGAGAGGTGGGTTCAATCCCTGGATCGGGAAGATCTCCTGGAGGAGGGTATGGCAACCCATTCCAGTATTCTTGCCTGTAGAATCCCATGGACAGAGGAACCTGCCAGGCTACAGTCCACGGGCTCATGTGAGTCCGACTTGACTGAAGCGACTTAGCACATATGCATGCTGTTAACATTGCATGCTCATTCTATATTTCTATGCCTCACTAAAAGCTTATGTTACCACTTGGTGATTTGATTCACATCATCTAAGTACAGTTTATTCTGATACTTGGTTATTTATTCTGATACTTAGTTATACTATTGTATCTAAAAGCAATGCATCAAGATGTGCAAGAAATGAATTGTTGTCTGTAATGACTCCATCCTGACAGGTTTTGGGGCACATCTACAAACTAGGCAAAGATTCTGTTGGAAGTTTATTAAAAATTTTCCATCTTTTATTTTATTTTTTTGGCTTCAACCAATTGCTCTCAAAATCTAGTGAAAAAGTACTCTCATTGCCCAAACCCAGAGAAAGTGAAAAGGCAAGGCAGCCTTGTAGAATCACTATTTTTGTAGATAGAGCTATCAATAGATAGAGATATGTTCAAAGGTCTCTAAAATTATACATTTAAAACGTTTTTAAATGATTTTTTAACTCCCACTTCCAAGTTTTTAAAATGAGTATTTATCAGAATTTTTAACAGACAAAACATGTTTTTCAGAAATGATTTATACAATGATGGAATATTGTATGTATAAATATTAATATTCGTTTCCAGCGTGTTCTCTTCAAAGCATGAATTTTTTTTTCTGAGCAGTCACTTTCTTATTCCCTGGTAGGAGGGTGGCAGTGTTTCCTGGGCTCCACAGATTTGGGGTCTTTATTTACGCAGCCTCACCACTAGGCTGCATATTCCAATAGCTTCTTGTCACCAAAGGAAGTTTCAGAAAATGTCTTTCACACAGTAAGATGGCAGGATGAACTGTCCTGGTCTGTGTCTGTTGGGTGACATTGCATTTTAAGAGCAAACCATGCAAACTGCTGGGAACAAGTGGATTGGTCTGAGCTCCTAATAGTAATTGCTGGTGCACGTGAATGGAGTAATTGAAGTGAGTTTAATAAAGATAATCTCTTATATCATATTTATTACATTATGTTCCATTATAATAAAAGTGAAAGGAAACCAGCCAGCAAGAGCAGGGAGCCCTTTCTCTATTTCCCTAAGCCTGGAGTCCGGGCAGGAAGCAGTGACGAAGCCAGGGAGAGAACTCCGGCTCTAGCACAGGGAGTGGTGGTCTGCACTGTGATTTCGGCAGACGGACTGTATCGGTTTGCCCAGAATGCCCTAACAAAGGAATACAGTGAGCACTTTAAACAATGGAAGTTAATTTTCTCACAATTCTAGAGCCTAGAAGTCTGAGGTCAAGGTGCTGGCAGGGCTGGCTTCTTCTGAGGCGTCTCTCCTTGGTTTATAGCTGGCTCTCTTCTCCCCATGTCTTCACACGGTCTTCCCTTTGTGCACATATCTGTGTGTCCAAGTCTCTTCTTCTTATAAGGACGTCAGTCATACTTGACTAGGACCCACCCTATGACATCCAAAGTCGCTTCAGTCATGTCTGACTCTTTGCGACCCCATGCACTGTAGCCCACCAGGCTCCTCTCTCCATGGGTTTCTCCAGGTAAGAATACTGGAGTGGCTTGTCATTTCCTCCTGCAGGGGGTCTTCCTGACCCAGGAATCAAACCCATGTCTCTTGTATTGGCAGGCAGGTTATTTACCACCCTCATTTTAACTTAATTCTCTCTCAAGGAGTGATTTAGTCACGTGAGTTGTGGTCAGCTCTTTGTGACCCCGTGAACTATATAGCCCGTCAGGCTCCTCTGTCCCTAGGATTTTCTAGGCAAGAATATTAGAGTGGGCTGCCATTTCTTTCTCCGGGGGATCTTCCCCATCCAGGGAATGAACCTGGGTCTCCTGCATTGCAGGTGGATTCTTTACCAAGTGGGCCACCAGGGAAGTCCCAGTTACTTCTCTAAAGGCCATATTTGTAAATACTTGCTGAGGTCCCGGGGCTCAGGCCTTCAAGTTTGGATTTAGGTGGGTACATAATTCAACCCCTGCATCAGGATACGGCAACACACTTCAGTATTCTTGCCTGGAGAGTCCCATGGACAGAGGAGCCTGGCAGGCTACAGTTCGTAGGGTCGCATGGAATCGGACACGACTGAAGCAACTTAGCATGCACACATGCACGATTCTACCCATGATGCTGACACTGTCCATCCGTGGGCCGAGGAAGAAGCACTGAATGAACCTGGGTCTCCTGCATTGCAGGTGGATTCTTTACCAAGTGGGCCACCAGGGAAGTCCCAGTTACTTCTCTAAAGGCCATATTTGTAAATACTTGCTGAGGTCCCGGGGCTCAGGCCTTCAAGTTTGGATTTAGGTGGGTACATAATTCAACCCCTGCATCAGGATACGGCAACACACTTCAGTATTCTTGCCTGGAGAGTCCCATGGACAGAGGAGCCTGGCAGGCTACAGTTCGTAGGGTCGCATGGAATCGGACACGACTGAAGCAACTTAGCATGCACACACGCACGATTCTACCCATGATACTGACACTGTCCATCCGTGGGCCGAGGAAGAAGCACGCGCAGCAAAACTTGACCAGTCTTCCCTCCAGCCCACTGGACGCAGGTAGCTCACGCTGGCCAACCCCAGATAGAAGCTGGAAGCAAGGGAGACTGTGTGATGCCACCCTGAAGGTCAGTCTCCTAAAATACAGAGAGTTACAAAGAGTGATCTGGAGGAGCAAACAGGGCTGAACTTAGAACACAGATTTCATTGATCTATAGAGGTATAAATAATTTAACAAAGAAGCAAAGAAGCTAGACAAACCAGTGTATTTGACTTTGTGGATTGCAAAAGAGATGTTGGTTTCAGAGAACGGCTGTTAGGAGGTTTGGCTTTGTGGAAATATTTTGAAAGTCTTGCATAGCACTGGTCCTCATGAGAATTAGAAAAAGACATCCCTGTGGGCAGACACATTGGAGGAAAAAACACTTCAACTGGATTGAGCGGTTGTTTTGGTGAGCTTGTCATTTACCCTCCTGAGTCAAACACTCCCTGCATGGCCCGGTGCAGCCACCCTTACCTCGGACTCCGGTTCAGAGCCTATGTGCGCTGGCCCCTCATTCCAGCCCCTCATCATGAAGAACTGGAAGGATGAATTTTGATGTCACCTCTCGCTATACCCTGCAAAGTGGCATCCTTCTAGTTCACATGGGAAGAACCATTAAGCTATAGAAAAAATTCAAATCTATCCCCTTTGTGTTTTATTAAATCAAGTCTCCTTTGCTGGCAGTTTCTGGCTGACTTGAACTTATTTGGTGGATCTTCCATCTAATGGGAGCCTTTAGTGTCATTTAGATAATTGTTCCTTGTGAGCACACAGGTCACCCCATTTTAAGAGTTTGGGATTACTAATAAACATGAAATTTGCATGTAATCATTGGG
Organism: Aepyceros melampus; assembly: GCA_006408695.1. NCBI lineage: Eukaryota > Metazoa > Chordata > Mammalia > Artiodactyla > Bovidae > Aepyceros > Aepyceros melampus. Next base: position 98,563 of record SJXQ01010489.1, read on the forward strand.
TTTTATTACCCATAAGGCAGAATATAGTGTACAATGAAAAAGCTGTGCTCTGCACAACTCCAGGGGGTGCCATTCACATATCATTGTAGATTTATATGGTTGTTTTGACAATTTTCTGGCAGACGATGGTACAGAGTTCTAAGAACTGGGTACCTCCTGCATCTCCAGTTGTTACAGAGTTGCTGGCTGGGTAAGAGGCAGATTAGGTAGCTGGGTGTAGGGACTCCACTGGGCACCAGAGAGGGGTGGGGAAAGGGAAGGACCCAGTGAAGACTAAGATGTGGTCCAACCTTCTCCATACAGTGAAGAAGAGGAAACCTGGGTGCCCCCTCAGCCTCGGCTTCAGAATAATGCCCAGACGAACCACCTCCACCTGCACTGCTCCCCTCACCCGTGCTGCCCACTCGCGTCCCTCTCAAGTGCTATCTGTGATTGAGGAGTGAAAGGTCTGGAAAAAGAGCACGTCACAGCCCACACAGGTGGTGGCACATGAGACTTCTGCAGCTTTTTTTTGTGCTGGAAGGGCTGAGACTTGGAGAGAATCGTGAGAGCCACTGGCCAGCCAGGACAGGAGGAGAATTGCTGAGGCTGAGGAGAGGGAGCCAGTGGGAACTGGGGTGGAGGGTGGCGAGGGCTGGCCCAGCAGCAGTCTGGTGTGTTCCACAGTTCCCATGGATGTCTGTGGATGCCACAGATCCTTGCTTAGTTAAGCCTTGTTCCTTCTTTTCAAGAGAAAGGAGGGGAGCTATTTTTTAGCGTTCACAGCTGAGAGGCCAGCACAGCTCTACACGGGGCGCTCTAGTGGTTTCCTCTTGACCCTCACCTCCCAGGTCCTGTGAGGGCTAGACACCTCGGCGATGGGTCCTCATCCTCCCTGACCTTTGCAGGTACTCACCTCTCACCCCCTGGACTCTGACTCGTAGTTCTTGCTTTTTGTCTTGTTTTATTTTAAATCTCAAGTAGAAGTATTCTTTGCATGAAAGATGGCTATTTTATCTAATCTCAGGGTCAGTGATGACCACTTTGAAAACATCTTGGCAGTATCCTGTAAGGCTGAAGCTAGGCATAACCCCATGATCCAGCAACTCTACTCCTGGGCATAATGTGTTTAGTAGCTCAGTGGTGTCCAACTCTTTGTGACTGTTTGGACAGTAGCCCGCTAGGCTCTTCTGTCCATGGGATTTTTCAGGCAACAATACTAGATTGCGTTTGCCATTTCCTCCTTCAGGGGATCGTCCTGATGCAGGGATCAAACCCGCATCTCCTGTGTCTTCTGCATTGCAGGTAGATTCTTTACCCACTGAGCCATCAGGGAAGCTGGGCATATACCTTGCAGAGATACAGGCACAGATGCACTGAGCATTTTCATCATAGCATGTTCAGAGTAGCCAAGAGCTCCCATGTCTATCAAAAATAAAACACTCTGGTATATTTATATAATGAAATACTATGTAATGATAAAAATAAACAAATTATAGCTAAGCAAAAATGCATGAATAAATCTTCAAGATAAAATATTGAGCAAACATGTCAGATAGAACAAAATATTGAATGTACAATTCCATTGATACACAATTCAAATAAAGACAAAACTAAACATTTTAGGGAAGCATATTTAGGTGATATAATCATAAAGAAAACTGAGAACATGAACAATATGGTCTGTGTAGTGTTACCTGGACTTCCCGGGTGGTTCAGTGGTAAAGAACCCCCTTGCCAATGCAGGAGATGTGGGCTCGATCCCTGGGTTGGGAAGATCCCCTGGAGAAGGAAATGGCAAACCACCCCAGGATTCTTGCCTAGGAAATCCCATGGACAGAGGAGCCTGATGGGTTACAGTCCATGGGGTCCCAGAGTTGGACACAACTTAGCAACTAACCAACAAGTGTTACCTGATGAACTGAAGGAGGGTTTGATGACTGTCAAGAGGCACCATGGTGGGGGTGGCCAAGGGAAGGGGCTGAGTTCTATTTCTCAAGCCGAGTGGTGGCTGAGGGTACTCATTTTGCTATGAGAGTCTGAGCTGTACATCTATGGCTCTGCACTTCTCTTAGCTTATTTCACAGTTGTAAAATAGTCCAAAAGAAGGCAGTTATTTACTGCCTAATTATTCTCAGGGAGTTTGGTACTGAGTTGAATAAAGGCAAAATAGAAGTTATCCAGCTCGGGGAGGCCATCCTAGGAGTGAGAGGCGAAGGGGTAAAGGTGCAGAGTACAGAAAGCTTCTGAGATTTTAAAGTTCAAGTTGGGAGTGTGGCTGGAGGTGAGACCCCAGAGATGGTGGAAATGAGGTCGTGAGGGAGCCAGGCATTTCGACTTGGTGGGCTGTGGAAGAATCTCAAGCAGAAGAATGAAATTTCAAGAAGAGGAGGCCTGTCAACAGTGGTAAGTGCAGGCAGGATCATTCAGATCAGGATTGAAAGTCCTCTGACTCCTGTCCCGCTGGGATGAGAACAGAGCAGTGGAGAGCTTGGGCAGACCCCAGGCCACAGTAGGATGAGGTGGGAGCCGAGACCAGAAGTAGAGACCATCACCCTGGCCAATGCTGCGAGGGCCAATTGGAGAAAAAGAAATGAGATGGTTTGGATTGGTGAATTCACTCTTTCTTCATGACCATAAAAGGTGGTAGTTCTTCTTTTCGTTCTCAAAAACTCAAAAGTATTTATTTCAGAGACTTCAGAATTAACTCATGGGTCATGAGATGATTCACCTTTAAGAAATTATTCTGGTGGTTTGTGACGCTGGACTGGATTCACTATTGAAGCCCTGGAAAAATGCCTGGGGAAATCAGGGGGTTGCTCCACTGGAGTTTCTACAGGATAGTGGATTTGGGGCCTCAGAGATGGCAACTCAGTGTGGGCATCTTAGAAATCTCTCTCTCCCCAATGTGCTGCACACTGAATTTGGTGGCTGAGAGCTTGTAAGAAACCAGCTGTTCACGGGTCCTCAGGGACAGCTTGGAGGTCAGTAATGTCAACCACTGGAATTCATCTTATCTTCCTTTTTTCTCCTCTGGTCAAACTGTCTAATATTAGTTTTCCTACCTAAGATGCTTTCTTTTTTTTTTTTTTCAAACTGATTTTCTGGTTGGTAGGTAGATTATTATGATTTTTTTAAATTATTTAATTGGAGGATAATTGCTCTATCTATTGTGTCGGTTTCTGTCACACATTAACCCTAAGTCACGGTTTTCTTCTTCCTCTCCTCTTCTTTCTGCCATCCTCTCGTGTCTCCCTGTATGTCTGCTTTGAGGGTTTTCCACTGGTGTGCTGCAGTCCATGCGGTGGCAGAGAGTCAGACACAACTTGGGGACTAAACGACGACGACAACAGAAACAATTTTCCTGTTCTCAACTTTCTGTTTCAAGCCTTTTACCATGTTCCATCTGACAGCAGGAGGACAGCAGATGACACTGGGGCAAATTTAGGGCATCACAGAGGCCCCCTTCCCCTGGAGAGCGCTCACCCTCTATGGCAGAATGACAATGCCTGTCCCCCCAACGCTGGTTCTTTCTCCCTCTGGAAAGAGTAGAAGAATCAACTTCCTTCCCACCACCGACTCCCAGGCAGAGGGAGGTGTGACATCCGGAGCAGGAGGGCAAGGCTGAGGCACCTGTCTGGCCGAGAGGGCGTCAGAGATGGGAGGCTGGTCACACACTGGGGATCTGGTCAGAGGAGTACGTGTATCAAAGAGTTGGAAGCCAGGTTCCTTGATGTCAGAAAAGAGACTTACATATAAGGGAAAATGAATGCTGTCATGTTGGATTAGACTTGGAGGTCTGGATGTGCAGACGTATGTTTTTCAATATGTAGAGATCATGGAATAAATGCAGATGTAAACGTGTGTTGCACACCTACACACACACTCTTTAACCCTATTCGCTGATGGAGCTGGAGAACACTAACATATCAGTAGCAAAGAGAATATCTAGTACCCAAATCTTACCTTTCAAATACCACTCTCTGCTAAAAGGAACCGGGAGTCTTTGGAGAAATGGCTGAATCCAGGACTGGAACAGGGAGAGTTCAAGGTGAATTTGGCACATCTGGTGGAGCCAGCAAGCAAGAAAATGCTTGAAGAATCATGGGGACCCATCTTTAAAAACACATAAGCTGGCTGGCAGGAGTTAGAGTTCCCACTTGCCAAGTTAGGGACAATTTGAGCATCAAACAAGTGATGATTATAATGGATTAGAACTCATTGAACAAAAAGAAAACCCTGAGTCCATACTTAGAGAAATAAATCAATGAATACATTCAAGTTTGAGGAAGTTTAGCATATTGACATGTTTCAAAGTCTCTCTCCACAAACTATTAATTGCAAAGTGGGAAGTAGTAACTTTACAGGGGAGACACCTGGGAGACACCACTCTAATTAAGTGATCAAAGGGAACATCATCAATATGAGACAAAATGAGATCACGCACCTCCCAGAGGGATGCAGTGAGGAGAACACAACTCCATTTTGGTGACATTCCTGCTGAAGGGAAGGAACCACACAGAACCGCCCAGCAAACCAATCTGAGGACACTCTGCAAAATAACCCGCCTGGGATCTTCAAATCGCAGAAGTCAACTGAAGACCGAGGAGATATTTCAGACTGAAGGAAACTAAAGGAACACAGATGACTAAAGTCGATGCATGATTTCAAATTGGATCTTTCTACTACAAAGGCATTACTGGAGTACTTAGTGATATATCAGCAAGACTTTCCTCATTTTGCTGGTTGTATTGTGATCACGCAGGAGAATATCCTTGTTGTGTAGAGCGTCATGGAGCATTGGGCTGATACTTTGCTTTTTTTTAAAAATAATGTTTATTTATTTTTGGCTGTTCTGGGTCTTCGCTGCTCTGGGTGAGCTTTCTCTGGTTGCAACAAACAGGAGTCACGCGCTAGTTGTGGTATGCTGGCTTCTCTTGTTGCAGAGCATGGGCTCCAGGGCACGTGGGCTCCATAGTTGTGGTGCATTGGGCATAGTTGCTCTGTGGGATCTTCCCGGGTCAGGGATCAAACCTGTGTCTCCTGCATCGGCAGGGGGATTCTTTACCACTGAGCTACCAGAGAAGCCCTGATAATCTGCTTTTGAATAAGTCAGGATAAAAGCTTTTTGGTACTGTACTTGCAATTTTTATGTTTCAAAGAATTTTTTTTTTTTAAGAAACAAATTCAATGGCACCACCACTTTGGGGAAAAGAGACAGATGTGATAAGGTAAACACAAGATTCCCACTGAGAAAACATGAGAAATTTTGTGTTCGTGGTGGGCTGCGCAAGGCTGTACTTCGATGTCCTCCGAGTTCCCTATGCTCCCTCCTCAGCTCTCAAGGGTTCTTTGATGAAAAACTAGAGAAGCGGTATACTGAGTCTTTGGAAAGTTTCAGTATTAGGTAATGGAATGTGCCATGATCCTGCTTCCGCGCTCTCAGGCTTTGCCAAGGAGCAGTGAGTGCCTGCCCAAACCAGCCCACCCAGCCACTCCCCCCTGGATGGGTGGGTTGGGGGTACTGCTTCTGGTAGAAGGAAGAAACAAGGAAGAAATGGGCATAAGGTCTCAGGCATCACGGGGAGTGCTCAGTAAGAGGCAGGATGACTTGGGGCCAGCACCTTTTTTTCCACTGAGGGGCTAAATGTGGAAGAGAAAGGAGCACTTGGAACATTTGTGCTGTTGCGAAGCAGAGCAATTGGCTTGGTGAGAGCGGTGAAATATACTGCATAAGAACATTTGAGAAGAGACCTAGTTGAGAACATTCATTATGAGTCTATAGCCTTCCAGAGTCATTTTCATGGACTGGTGCTTTGGGATTCATTGAGTCCTTGGCATTCACTGAGGGGCCTTACCTGAAACCACCTTGGGAAAGTGCGATTGTATTGGCACAGAAAGGCAGCGGAAGACTCTGCCCAGCGCTTCCTTCAGGCGTCCCTTCTAAATCTAGTAAATACCTTTTCCCAGAGGATCTGGTAGTCTTGTACTCTTCGACTAGATGTGTGTACCTTTCTTCCTTTTCACTCTGGCTGCCAGGAAACTCAAAATCATTGACTTTCAACTATAGGGATGACGGAGGCCTTTTGGCTTGCAGAGCTACATCCTATGCTCTCCTTATCTCTTTTCACAGTTAACGTCCCAAGCTCTGATTTTTACATTTGTTTCGTTGTGTTTCTGGTAAGTTGTTTCAAACCTTTGTAAAAATAAAAGTTTGTAAAACAAACAGAGACGACAGAAGAATCACTGGGAGAGTGAAAGTTCAGGGAAACAAAATCTTTTCTGTTAAACTGAGTTAAACATTAGGAAGAAAATCATACATATAGCAAGAACAGAAGTTCCTTTGGTTACTTATTAGGCCAAGAATAATACACGTGACTATTCTGCATATGTCAAAGCAACGTGTAACAAAGTGGATATGATGAGACTGGTGGCTAGATGTCTGTGAAGAAAGTAAAAAGTGTGAGTTCTCAAGACAACGATGGACATGGGAGGGATGGCTAGAAAACTACACAGGTGATTGCAAATCCAGTCTTGTGTGCAGAATACTTGACCAAGGCGCGTAAAAGATGACACTATTAGGAAACATGTTACACTTCATTGTTTACCACAAAACAAAACATGATGATACTTTCTTGTTCCACATCCCAAGACTTTCAGAGCAGGAGTGACGGAAAGTCCACGCGTAGGACATCTGCTCCCAGTCTCACTCTGCAAGGCCAGAGCTACAACAGACTTTGCTTGTCTGCCTGACAATTTCATCTGTCAGAAGGCAGAGGCTACTAGGGAGGAAATGGCTGCTTTGGAGTAAATTCTTATCTGTGAAAAAGGAACTAACTGGTTGGTAATGTGAAAATGATAAGAATCTCAGGAGAGCAAGTTTATGTGCTCATAGAACTCCCAAAGCTCTTTATTTAGATCACACTTTGGTTACTCCTCCTTGAAACAGTGTCACTTACATGCCATCTCTCTACAGGAATGTCCCTTGGGGACTGGGACAACATCGTGTCATCTTTGTGTCTTCTGATGTCTGGTGCAGTACTTTTTAATGCAAGAAATTAATCGAATGCACTGAATTGCAATATAATGAACATAGCCATTTGCATAATTTCAGGATAACCTGACAAGATTCTTTTGAAACGTTTCCCCCGATTATAGAATGTTTTTATTGTAGACAACTAGAAGAATTTGCAAAAGTATGAGAAAATACAAACTTTCCCTAGTTTTTTCATCCACATGTAAGCATTTGGAAATACTCCTTCTCATCTTTTGTAAATACTGCTTCATAATTAAGATCATACTGTATCTACAGTTCTGTGCCTGAATTCTATTTACCTTATATTTTTTTAAAAAACCCTTTAAAAAAGTATTATTTTTGACTGTGTTGACTCTCCGTTGCTTTTTTGCTGGCTTTCTCTAGCCACAGCGAGCAGGGACTGCTCTTCGTTGGAGGGCGTGGGCTTCCCATTATGGTGGCTTCTCTTGTTGCAGAGTGTCGGCTCTAGGGTGTGTGGGCTTCAGTGTGTAGCACACAGGCTCAGTAGCTGTGATTCATGGGCTTAGTTGCTCCACAGGCATGTGGAATCTTCCTGGACCAGGGATTGAACCTGTGTCCCCTGCATCGGCAGGTGGATTTTTATTCACTGCACCACCAGGGACGTTCTTTAGATTCTGTATTTCATGCCTTGAAAATGTTTTCATTTAAAAATGACTACAGCGTGTCTTTATTAGAATCAATCATTGTGACATAAACAAAACAAAATCCAAGCTTTAATTGGCTGCAAGCTTTAAGAACTGAGATGTCAAGAAGGAAATGATTTCATCTGCAACAGAGGGACAAGGTTTTCCTGGGGTTCTGGATTTTATTCCATCACTGTGGTCCATCTGGAGGGTGAGCTGCCGGTGTGGAGTGTGGAGCCAGAGCTAATGAGGGACAGTTAAAGCTGCAAGGAGTGTTTAACCCAGAGATCTGTGAAGCCAGAGCTGTCCACATTTGAGGGATGACTGACTTGTCTCATTTTTTAAGATTTTTAAAGCAAATGCCATACATTAAAATAGACTTTTTTTGGGTGTACAGCACTACGAATTTTAGCACATATAGAGATTTGGGTAACCACCACCATCAGGATAAAAACAGGTTCTTCCTCCCCTAAACTCTCCCATGCTGTCCCTTCATGGTCACAGCCTCCTGTCCCCATTAACTCTGGCAATCACTATGTCCTCTGTCACCATGCTTTTTTCAGAAATGGGAATGACGGACTTAACTCTGTGGCATCTAGTTGGCAGAACTAAGGCTGATTGACAGGTAGAAATTAACAAAGATGCAAACTTGACTTTTTAAGCAAGTTTGAGAGCAGGTCCAAAAAGATACAGGAAGCCAAGAAAGGTGGGAAGTGCCCCGTACCTGTATGTATTCAAGCAGAAGTGATTTCAGGAATCCTACAGGGTAGGAGATACCTGTAGTCTCCTTTATGATATGTATCTTTTGTAAATGAGCAGTGGAATAACCTAGATCAAATCTCAAAACACAATAATAATAAAATGGAGCAATAGCATTAGCGCTTGTATTTAATCCAAAGCCACCTGTTTTCAATTCTGAGCAGCCCGGAGACCTGCCAGCACTTGCTTGCACTTGGAGTCATAAGGTCTGGCAAGGTTTTTGGCTCCCTCCCTGACTCCAGCTTCCTTGAATCTTAAAAGTCTTGTAAGTTACTTGCCAGTCTCAGCAACAATGCTCTCAGAAGGGAGCTGCCAGCATTGGGCAACACTTCTCACCATTAACCCCCAGTTCAAGAAGCCTGTAATCCCCAGCGGTGTGCACACCTCAATTTCTACCAGCAGCGACCCCTCCGAGGCCGGGGTCTCCTGCCTTCAGATCGCACACATGCAGGTGAAGAGTGACAAAGTCCTCCCTCTAGTGGCTTAAGTGGGAACACTCCTGGGCCCTGCTAAGATCCAGAGCATCCCGACGGGAGACAACCTGGAGCCATTCCACAGGACTGAAATTCCATTGCCTGGCCAAGATCACCCACGGAAGGATGGGCGCACAGCACCACCGTCTAGCTGTGCGCTGGACCCCCTGGCATCGCCCTGCAGCCTGCCCGGGCTGCCCAGTGGGGGCGCCGGTGTTCCCCTACTCCCTTGCTTCTCATCACATTACTATTCAAGGGGAAGAAACGGCTAGGTTTTTCTTTAACTCTGGCTCTGAGATTTCCTTCTTCACCTACTTGTCATCTTCTGAAGCTTTTCGTTCATTGTGGGAGGAGGGTGGTGGTGACTGGTCTGTGATCTTCATCCAAGCCCCTGGATCTTCTCCTTTTTGGTTATTTCGGTGGAATGAGGCTATTGCGGTCTCATTTGAACATTTTTCAGCCCCTGCTCAGGCTGGGAGGCATGGCCTTTCCGTGTGACTTTTTAAGCAGCATTTACGAAATCTGAGGAGATGGAATGCAGGCTCCAGTGGATATACCCTGCTCCACTGCCCTTGAAAGGCATGGGAGAAAACGGGGCTCCCACCCACCCCTGCTCTCATTTTGGCCCATAAAGAGGGAAGGATGCATACCAGGGAGCTGCTGCCAGCTTCCTCCCTGCTTTCCAAGGCAAGAATTCCACCCCGCTGCTTGGACCCTGGCCCCTGATGATGACCCGAGGAACCTGGGGTTAATCCCCAGGGGTGCCAACAGGTCCTCTTTCTATGTGTGAGCAATAGCTCCTTTTTTATTCATCAGCAATCTGGCTTGCTCAGCCCTGTTGCTCAGACAGAAAAGGTGCTCTGAAAAAGCATTTATCAGTTTCTGTATGAATGACAGCCCCTGGGTGTCCCAGGACGCCAATGACATGAGCCATCTTAAAAGAATAAAAATGAGGTTAACAAAACCTAAGGAGCCCAGTAGTATCTTTTTCCTGTCTCTGGCCGGTGGTCCTATGAAGGAACATGGGGACATCAAGGATGTGACAGAACATGAGATCACACTACTTACATTCTTGATAGCTTGCCTTCATCTCAACCAGGCCACACTTTGCTCCTGCCCTGACATCTTCCCCTCTGATGCACTGGTTATCATCAGAGGACCTGGCTTCCTTTACTCAAGGAGCCAGAGAGTACTGGGGCTTGGCTCTGGCAAGTGAAGTGCTCTAAACCTCTTGTATTTAACTCACATATCACATTGCTTTGGAGGCAGACAGAAATGGGAGGCTACGGATATTTTTCTTGCCCATTCCTTTCATCAGGACAGAGTCACTGGGCAGCAGAAAAAGAAACCTTTAAACTACACTAAAATATTTCATTTACCTTGGGTAAAAGTCAAGTTCTTATACTAAGGTCTCTCATAAAGCATGTCAGCGTGGGAAAGAGTTGTGTCTTTCCTCCATGAATGTTGCACCAGAGCCTCCTACTGGGCACAGCCAAATGAGGCCACTATAGGAGGCCCAAGTCATCAAGGCAGGGGTAAGACCATCTTGAAATCTTACCTGTGAACCTGCTTATCAAACAGTGACAGTTTTTATTCTGCCCCCCTTGCTGGGCAATGACAGTACCACAGTCAAAAGGTAGCAGGAAGGAAGGAGGAGAGGGATATGGTTCTTTGACCTTTAAGGACAGACCAAAGCTGGAATTTGCCGAGGGGAAACGTGGTGAGCTAATGGTTGTCCTTGCGTCCATGAACTGAAATAGCCAAAAATGAGACGGTGGGATGGTTTTTCCAATTCTTTTAAAGGAAATGTATTTTGAATACATATTGAATCTAAAATAATTTTCCACTCAATTTCCAACCAATTCACTGAACTGAAGGAAGAGATCAGAAATGAAATGAAATTCTGATATACATTTAATCTAACCTAAAAAGAAACTGACAGGAAAAATAAAATTTCAGATGTTTTTTATTCAAAGGTTTTCAAAAGAAATAAAACAGAAAAAAGCTAACAATCTGATCAAATGTACAGTTCAAAAATGTCTTTTGGCGTTTAACAACAAGTCCTAGGAAAGAAAACTACAGAGTTATCTTGAACCGGACAAATAAGTTACCACTGGCAAGTTCGTGGCACTAGTAAAACAAAAATAAAAAATTAACTCTCTTGATCATATAGATATCTCTATGAAAATCTTTTTTTTTTCAATCTGTACAAAAGGTCTTTCTTCATAAATTAATTTTTTTATAATTTAATGGCTGTCTACTATGTGATGTTTAACTGATTTTTTTTTTCTTTTTTTATGTACAGAGGTTATGTTTCCCAAATCTTACCCAGACGAGTATGGCACTTAGTTCAGACATTTCTAGCAGCAGATTTTCCCTCCTCTCTAACTGAGCTATCAAATTTCTGTCTTAACTAATGCAAAAATATCAATAGTGAGAGACCCAGGTTTATCACGTACTAGGTACAAAGAGGGTGCTGCGTTCGGTCTGGACTTTCACAAAGCAGTAATATTCCAGGGAGCATAGAACCAATAATACCACAACTTTAAAAAAAAAAAAGGAAACAAAAACAAAAACAAACACATTTCTCTTATGACTATGTAATTTTCACTAGAATCTACACTTCTCAGAGCAGCAAGGACTTTTGAAACTATGAAATGTCACTGACATCTATAATCAAATACAAGCATAAATTTTAAGAACTAAAAAATACTCGAAAGAAATAACTGCTTAGGCCTAGCTCCTGAGCTAGGAAGGATTTGGTCTGTGGAAACAGGGAGGGCCAGCAACCTGTCCCAGCACAAAAGAAAATAGACTCTGAGGTAGATAACTGATCACACAGAGTTGACCAGACAAGTACACAGTTTTGGAAGACAAATTAATTTACCATCGCTTTTCAAACATATGCAACTGTCTTAATAAAAGAGCTTTAAGAACAGTGAATTATCTTCTAGGTACTAAAGTAGAAATAACTGTGTATTTATGAATCAGGAATTTCATAGTTTCAAAATTGGTTTTTCTTTACACTGAACACTTGTAGTGATGATGTAAAGTGTGGCACTGCTTGGATCCAAATCTTCCTTCATGCTTTTTTGTTTGTGTGTGTCCATACATCAATTAAAATTAGAAAACCTAAATGCAAAGGTACAAAAAAGGCACATTCTCCTAACCGCAAACTGGTCCGGCAAAAATAAAGAGCACAGAAGATGTGATGCTGAGACTAGTTGGAGCTACTGGTTACTGGCTCTTCGGTCTTTGGTGAAGTTACCTTTAAAAGTGCCAAGTAATTTTTATTTCTCAAATTTACGTAATAGAGAGAGCTAGTAGCCAATCATTTTGCTTCTATTCATATCTCAGCTTTATGTTTGAAGATAAATCCTTACTTTTAGCTTTTGCCATTTAGTTGCAATAGCAACATTTTTTTCCTACACTAAATCTAGAACATCAAGTTAGTTTTTTTTTTTCCTGAAAAAAGGCAAAAAAGACTTTACATTGCATCATACAGCAGATATCCTAAATCAGTCAAACTATCAGAGGAAACTGTTGGCGCACAGCCTTACAAACAATTCACCCTATTAAAAGTTCCCCAGTCAGAAAATGTGTTTCACACAAAACAGTTTTCCCTTCTTGCATTTCACTACCTTACACATTATGTGAAAAATCATTAAAAACACCTACTACATATTTAAAAAAGCCAAAATTTCAGCAACTTTTATTGACTACCTTTTAAAAGCCCTATGCTGCTGTTTTACAAGGCATAATAGACCAGCCCATTTGGTCAAAGCATTCTACATCATTAGTTTGAACTAACTTTTACTGAAACAGCTACAGCATCAAAAGAGTTAAGGCAAATTGGAATTCATAGAAAAGGATAAGACACTTCACACGACGTGGGAAGGAAAACGGAAAGCTAAGAAAAGAGACACTGGCGGTAACACTCTCACTGCAAGCACAGAACACCAGGGGTGAAGTCGGACTATTTAAACGTCAGAAAGCCCATTTCATACAGCGGAAAAAAACACAAACGAAACACAAAATGAACAAGAATCCGGTCATGCACTTGAGTAAGTCTTCATGGTCTTTGTGCATACCCAGAGAATTGAAGTTTTCTTTCCTTTTTTTTTTTTTTCCCTTTTTTTTTCTTTTTTTTGCATCATAACATTTGATAAAAATCTTTTTTTTTTTTTTT
>SJXQ01010489.1:111776-226240 GCA_006408695.1 Aepyceros melampus
TTTTTTTTTTTTTGCTTCTTTTCTTTTGTTAAAAATCTTTTTTTGTTTTTTTGCTTATTTTTTTGTTTTTTTTTTTTTTGTTTTTTACTAAAATAAACCTGTTCAGGGGAACAGCTACTAGATGAATTTAAGGGTTTTATGCACCTTATAGAACTTATAGCAAAAATAGTTTTAGTTGATTTCATTATAAATAACGTTTTCAAGAACCTGTGCAAAACTGTCAATAATTTCCTAAAGCACAATTGATCAGAAAAATCCATGATTGTTCAGCCTTCACAACCTTCTTCATATAAGAACACCCTTCTGTACATCTGGAAGAGAAAAATATAAAAAACAAATGCTCTTGTAACAGTTGGTGTAACAGACCATAGAGCTTTGTCATCTCTTTCTTGCTTTAAAGACACATATGTTTGAGAAAGGATCTGCTCATCACTGGTGGTAGGTCAGTAAATGCAAATTCTGGAACTGAGGGTCACTGTCTATGTCCTGAGTCCACCTTTCAAATCTGAGGCCTGCAACATACTTCACCAGGGCAATCTAGAAATCCAAGTGTTATATGTTCCACACAGTTGTTCAGTGTAATCTGCATGGCAGAGGGACAAGTTTTGAGATATGTGGTTCAAGTGAGAGTGGGGAAAGCAATCTATCAATCTAAGGATACTCACAGTTGATTCTGTCAAGATACTGCTAGTCTTGTAATGCTAGACTAAGCAAAAATCTTATACTGTTTTTCCTTCAGTTTGTGAGCATTAAAATAATAGGATATATATATATATATATATATATATATATATATAGGTATACACTCTCTCACACATGCATATCTATCTATATATAAAAATGTAGGACAAATTTGGTACCTGGTATTCTCTGATTATGTTACTGATTTTGGAGGCAGATAGGGAAGGAGAGACAGCAAATACACATTTGACTTCAATATAAGGCACTGTGTCCTTTTTGGACAGAATACTTAATTTACAAGACCACAAAATCACTGATTTTAAGACTTCAGTAACACTGGATTCCCTTGCCATGACTGAAGCAGCGTGACCGACCTGAGTTATTCTAAGTACCATTCTGATAAAATCATCACAGCCTTTCCTTGACTTGAGCCCTACAGTGATGGAGATCGTTCCCTCATACCTCACAGTTACTTATTGGGTTGAAAGGTATATGGAGAATGGTCATTAGACGTCTCCACAGTCACCTGCTGCTGACCACTCGCCTCCTACAACAAAGCAGAACAGATGAGACATGTGAGCAATGAAATCCAAACTCTACTACCCAGATTGGACTGAGTCCCACATCGTAAAGACAAGCACTGCTTACAAGTGATTTTCTTAATGTCATATAGAGCCTTCAAGGTTAATTACTTCCCTAAGGAGTTTAAGTGTCTGATAGACCCAAAGAACCTCTTCCAACTTGTATAAGTTGTCTCTTCACATCAAACTACAATTTATTAAACAAATCTCTTATCCTTTGGAGCCAGATGTGACTTGGACCTCAGTAATTTCAGATTTTACAATCTGAAATATACTATGCATATGCTGCGTATCACCGATGATACTCAGTATGATACAGTATCTTCATACTGTAAATGGGGCAAAGATCTTGTCTTATGTCAGTTCAGCTGGGCTTCTGCCACAGGTCAGGGTTTTGCTGAAGTAGTTACAAAGAAAATTCTTAAGATTTGTTTGTTTCAGCACTGCAAATACGGATTGTGGGTTCCAGTAACTGTGGTTGCCAATAACTGCACAAATTTAAATCATTTAGAGGCAAACAAAACAAAACAAAAAACCCTACCTCCCCTGTAATTCAGCCACAATCCTAGGGCTGTTTTTGGAATTGGAACCTATGGGATGTGACTAGCTGATAGGATCAACTGGGTAGATAAATTTCCTTAGAATTTCAAGGATACTTGGCAGGAAAACACTATGCTTTCTGCCCAACTTGAATTCAAATGTCAGATTTCTTCCATATTAATATCATACCAGTATCTTCCATAATAAGAACTAAGAGTTATTTAGCTCTATTAAGTCTTCTACAAAAACAGGTATGGTTTGTTTTTTAATCCTGTTAAATTCTGAAATATTTCTTCCAAGTATTTAATTATAACAGATTTTTATAATGATTATTATTGATACAATCTTTGGTTCCAGGACTGCAAACTCCAGCTTTATCTTCATTTGCCTGGAAGTATCATTTTAGAGGAGACAGGATAGAGACTTGAGGGGGTAATGAAATGTGCTACAAGCTTAGAAAATATTAAAATGTTTCAGGGACCCCTGCAGGTGTGGCTTGGATATTGCTATGCTAATCTGTATGCAGAGAATTACTGAAAAACAACTCTAAGCATACACACCCTCTAAACTCAGTTCTTTAGGTACATGTTTCACTTTTGATTTGATTCTTCCTTGAGTTCTGATTTACCCACTTTTGAAACTACTCATTGCCATAGTGGCCACTGGATGGTGTGTACCAACCTCCACAGGAACTGCCGCCGTCTGCACATGTGTGTACTGTGGCAAGTAGGCCCCTTGCATGGCTGATGTGGCAGGCATGTACTGAAAAGAAGAACACGGTCAGGGTGGCCAATGCCAAGCCATGGGTGAAGATCATTACAGCTTCTCATCCTCAATATCACTAATGTGCTATTTTAATCTGGAAGATCTCTCCCTCAGAAAACCTCATTCATTTCCAGCAGCTGCCTGAATTAGAATTGTTCCCTTAAGTGGAGACCCAAGAAGTAAATGCCTTAGATCTTCAGTAGGTCACTGAAAAATGGGAAAAAAATGGAAAACGGACCCTTGCTTTCTTGATGCTGAAAATTATCCTTCTCCAAAGGCAGAAGAGATTTCTCATTCGATGTATGTGGCCCTGGTTTAGCCTTGATGAGCTGCTGCTGTTTGCTGTGATCGTAAGCAAAGAAAATACTACCCTTTATTCTAATAAGTCACCACAGATATGGTCTCAATTAAAAGCCTTTGGTCATCTTACCATCTAAATGCTACAAATATCAAACCTGGAAATTAATCTCGTATCAGCTCAACTCCATACCCAACTGCAACCCTGGACTTGGCGAAAAAGTCAATACTAGATTGTGATTCAGGACTCCTAAAACCCATACAAGTGGAAGTAAGTGGGGAAAAATCCCCTGCCTTTATTACCATGTATCACCTTCATCTTTGGCTTCATGAGACCAGGTCTGCCAGTGTGAATGAATGATACCAGTTACTAGGGCTACAAGTGGTCTTGTTTGGATGCTATATTCTGACACAAGAGAGATAGATAGCCAGAGGACAGATTTTTAGTTCATCAATTAATCAAGAAATCTCTGAGTATTTACTATGTGGAAGGCAATGTGGGAGGTGAGAGGGGATCAGATATAATCTCTGACATTATAGAGCCTATACCTGATAAGGAAAACCAGGCTGCACGAATTTAGCCTCCTCTGTAAGCTGAGACACATGATATTAATTTGCCACCTACTGTTCCGGTGCTGCCAAGTGACAGATGACTCATTTGCTGGGCCAGAGGGCTGATCATAGACGCAGGCTGTAGTGACATGGTGTGCTCCATGGAGGGAGTTAACACGGCACCCTGCAGAGTCAGACAGAGCAAGTGAGACACACTGAGGGCGGAGCGGAATTCTGGAACCACCTTTTCCATAGGAAATGGCTTAGCCTGCTGCAGAACATGAAGCAAAAATAACCTCCCTTCTAACTTGTAAACAGTCATATGCGATGTCTTAAAAATTGTCTAGATTGTGCTGAGACTTGTAAAATCTTTGTTTAGCTGCATGTGAGATCTAGCTCCCTGACCAGGGATCAAACCCAGGTCCCCTGCATTGGGAACATGGAGTCTCAGCCACTGGACCACCAGGTAAGTCTCCCTGAGACTTTTCTAAAGAGCACTCACTTCATAGACATCCCTCTCTATTAAATACTGCTCCCTTTCTCTTCACTTAGCTGTACAGCAAGCTAGTCCACGGGAGGACTATGTGCTGTGACAGGAAACACAAACTACTTTGGGCTGGCCAGGGTTACAAAATGCTTAATTCATTTTTAAAGTAAATGACAGTTGATGTTTTATGCAGTCACAACACAATATACTATACTCATATTATAAATACAGCATCTTGTTTAAAAATGTTAAAAAAAATTAGTCATTTGATTCAAGGTCAGGCTGTTAGTGTCAAGATCACAGTCTTCATTCACTCAGTGTTTCTCAGAACTTGCAACTGCAATTTGGTGCCAGGGGAGGGAAGCAGATTCAGATATAATTAATAATCTAATTTCAGAATCTTTGACTTCATTGGAAAAAATTCTGGTCTTCAAAAACAAAATTAAACATAGCTGTAAAGCAATTACCTTCCAATTAAAAATAAATAAATTAAAAAAATTAAATTAAATATAGTTAAAAACACAGAGGAGGGGTGAAAAAAAATCACTCATATAACCCAGCCTGTCTCTAATACATGGCTGTTAGCAGTGTCTGGGTAGCACTGCATGGATTCTGGCTTCTACATATTTTTACAGAGTTGCAACCAGGTTCATATGAAATACGAAACTACTTCATATCCCGAGTTTTGCTTTTTAACTTAACATTCCATTATCAGTATTTACCTAACTTACTGCCTTGCTCTCTTTATCATTTTTAATGATTACTTAATGGCACCCTGATTATATATGAAATTCAATTAGTTCTATTTCTGGATTTTTGCATCTTCTCTAATTTATCCTATTGTAACATTCTTACAGATTATCGCATTCCTCTCATTTCTGCAATCACCCAATTACCCGAGGATGCAATTACTCTGATACATCACACAATTATTAATGTTAGGTTTTTGGTATCACTGTGACTGACTCATCATCCCTTAAAAACAGTTATTTATTAATAGTTAGATACACAATTGAGGGTGAAAGCTGATGTGCGGGAACTTTAGTGCTAGTCTCAGGCAGTCTACACCTGGGTGCGGAAAAGGAATGACTTCTCAGGTGGGCCCTTCTGCACACACTACTTCTGTCTCAGCACACACTACAGCTGTCTCAATGGTGTTCAACTAAGAGAGGTGCTGCCTGTCTCTAATAAGTAAGCCCTCCTCCCTCCAGGAGAAGAGTGCCGAAGGATGCAGATTACGTCAGAGATGGCAGTTGCGTGAAAGTCGTTCAGTCGTGTCCGACTCTTTGTGACCCCAAGGACTACACAGTCCATGGAATTCTCCTGGCCAGAAAACTGGAGTGGGTAGCCTTTCCCTTCTCCAAGAGATCTTCCCAACCCAGGGATCGAACACAGGTCTCCCACGTTGCAGGCGGATTCTTTACCAGCTGAGCCACATGGGAAGCCCAAGAATACTGGAGTGGGTAGCCTATCCCTTCTTCAGCGGATCCTCCCAACTAAGGAATCAAACCAGAATCTTCTGCATTGTAGGCCAATTCTTTACCAGCTGAGCTACCAGGGAAGCCCATGTCAGAAATCACTTGGTATTGATATATTTCATAAGAATTTTTTCCTTAAAAATTTTTTAATGTGCATCATTCAAAAGTTGAGTGGTAACATGAAATGACTCAGAAGACTATAAAATTCAGGCGTTTCCTGCTGTTCTTCCTCATTCATCTGTAGGAGCTATTGTCCTAGAAAGCTCCCAAATGAAAAATGAGCTGATTTCTAGCATTCCCGAATAGGACAGCACAGAGTACCTGGGATGTAGACACCCACGGGCGTTTGTGGGTGGATGTAGGTAGATACATGTGTGGGTGTGTAGAAACATGTGTGTGCATGTTTATACAGACAATATTAACACATATAGATACATCATCAGAAAGCTCCTCTCCTGTGTTATCAACTAAACGTGCTTTTTCTCCTTCAAAATCATCTCAGCAACTTCCTGTTCACAATGTGTCCCTGTTCTGCTGTTTCACATGCCTGGTCTAACACTGCGGAGTGTCCTCTTTCGGAAGTTGTCCTAAAGAAATTCCTCTCTCATTTTAAGGCCAAGAACAATGTGCTTTTTCCTATGCAACTAATCTGTTTTATAAGCACTATGAGATATACTGCTTATTAAGATTCCCATTTTGCATTCGTTATTAGAAAGCTTAGGCTCACTTTGTGGCTGCTTTGTGGTGAGCATCCAGATTATTATATTAGGCATCTTTACTCTTTTTGTGATTTTTGTTTTTTACCTTTATTTTTCAACATTCTAAACTCATGTTCTAATTCAACAAACTGGTTTTTATGTATTTTTGAAAAATACATTCAATATACTACCTAACAAGGTGAAGTGTAACACATTCAATTTAAAAAATGTAATATATATGTAAGTACAGTACATGCTTGTGTCACTAAAGAAATCACATTTGTTATTTACCCTCAGTAGGTGTTACTTTTTAGTATTTAAAATTTCCATGGAGAGGTTAACACTGATGAAAAAACCCTAGGTCAATTTTGAACACTTTATATTTGCATTAAGCAGAATGTAGACAAAGAGCTATTTCATCACAAGTATGGTTAAAAATTTAGCAATTTAAAAACTTTAAAATTTAAAAATTCAGTGGAATGATCTATATTTAAATTCTCATGGATTGCAAATCTAATTTAATGTCTACTACCAATCTGTTTTAAGACAAGGTGAGTCAAAGTTTTACAATGAACTTATACATTCTCAATATTCCATATTTAACATTTCCCAAATACTACACCACCTTTGCTCAAATGATTTAAACCCAGAGAATGGTTTTTAACTTATACATAGCTTACTTGAAAACTACAAAGCCATTAAGAGGAAAAACTTACAGGGTGCTGTAGGATATATGGTTGAGGTTGCATCCAGGAAGGACTTTGCACCTGGAAAAGGAAGGATTTTGGAAGAAACATTGATTTCCATAGGAGCGCTACTTATTTCTCTAGAGCTCTTTTAATCATGTTAAAATCTACAGGAGGAAAATAAAGAAACAATACTATCAATTGATTAAAAAGATTTAACTTAAGGCAGTTAAGAGTTCTTGACAAACTGATCACTCTGAATAGGATGAAATGATTATTCAAAACCAAGTTCCATCTGCCCACTGAAAAAGTATTTGAGTATCAAGCACCAAAGAAGTAAAGGCAATAAGTCATGGGCCCCACCCTCAAGAAATTTACTATCTAAGCAAGGGAGATAAACAAGTAAACAACTTAAAGAACAGTGAAAAGTGTTACAATCAAGGTAGGAACATAGGTGCTTTAGGAATACAGAGGAATGAGCATTCATTCCAGCACATCTGACTAGAAACTAACCCTTAAAGTATGTGCTTATTTTAAGAGTAATCAAATTCAACTCCCTTTTGATACCCAGGACATTGTATTTCAGAAATCTTGTCTGGTGGTCAATAATTTCTAGTTAGTGTGAAATATAAAAATCTGAAATTCATATTTAGAAAATTAAACTTTAGTAACTAGATCCTGACATCTACAGTTAAAAGGATATCTATACAGTAGACCCTGTGGACTGAGAAATGACTGAGAGTCAGATTCTGTGGCATGGAAGAAAGCAGGGTTGTTTCTGCCACTCTAGAGAAAAGACTATCAGTCCATTTCTTGACACCCAAAGCTCTCCTGAGGTTAGATTTCAGAATAAGCTTGTCTCTTAATTCTTGAGAACAAAACCCTCCTGCATCTCATCCCCTACTGTTAACTTAAGAGGTTCTACAGAGAGGACATGGGGAAGAGTCATGGGGGAAGAATGGATTGTGATTTACCTTGACAGTAGAGCCCCGATACTTGTTTTCTCTGGTTTCCTTTGCCACCTAAGGCAGACCAAAGTTAAGTGCTTCTGCCTCGTTAGCATTTCAGTTATCTGGACTGCAGCCTTTCCCCATCGGGATATTGGTGGTTTCTTGCAGATGCCAATTTCTCAAATCCAATTGTATTAATATAAGCATATAGTGGTTTAGTGGAGAAAGGCCCGCTCCAACACGAGCGCCAGGCCTTCACTGACAACATCACGGGGAGGTGAGCAGCTCCCTGCAGACCCCAATCTGGGCCAGACGCACTCATCCGTGGTATATTCTGTGGTCCTGATAATCTAATAGCTCATATCATCATGGGGTTAGGGAGCTATGACACCTAATCCAATTTTCTTTCTGAAGCAACAAATCTGCTGCTGTCAATTTCTTTTCCTCAATTTTCCCTAACTATAAAATGGGAATAATAATCTACGTTCTTTTTGGTTCTTTATTCTTTTGAATCATGAATCCTTCTGAAAACCTGATAAAGGAGACAGACCTTTCCCTCTGTACCTGACTGCATACATACCAGTGATACTTTGCATTTAAGAGAATCACAGATCACTTAAAGCCCATTTTCTGACCCCATTGGGCCCCTGAACTTATGGGGTTGAGGATCTAACAAGTAATGCCACCGAGGGCCAGGCAACTGGAATGAAATTCCACACGTATCTTAGGGAAACAGATTGCCCAGGAAAATAAATCAGGCCTTTGTAATGAAATGCTGTTTCCAGTTAGGTCTATCAAATCTATTAACAACATTGGTCTCCTAATTTTCTTCTACTCCATGAAATAATTCTGTGGCCAAAATGGTCACTGCCATTATAGTAAAGACAGAAAAAGAGGTTGTGAGGAGATACATTCATAGCTGTAAATATCTACAGTGCATACACCGAAATTAATAGGCACAATCTTTCATTTGCCTGAGAATGTGCTTACTTGTCCCTATTAGAGGTTGCAAAGTTCAAATAGTTAAGAAAGAAAACTATCCTTTAAAATCAGACACAGGAATTGTTAATTAGGGAAAATGCACTGCAGCAGATCTCAGTGAGTCTCAGACAGGCAAGGAAAATAAATCTTAAGTTCAAAATCATTAGAGAGGGATTAAATGAGTGAGTGCTACACCGAGCAGATGAGCAGATCGAAGTGGCAGTGTAAGAAACTTAACAGCCCAAGGAGATAAAAGACAATGAGTGATGGCTCAGAGACAGGCAGTGAAAAGAACCTAGAAGCTGAGGGAGGCGTGAATGCGTCAGTTCTAGTGCATTTAAACTCTTCTCTTTGTTATTCAAAGCTACTTTAATGCTTTTAGACAGAACCACCTTTGCTATATTGTTTATGTTGACCAATCCATTATTTTAAAAAGCAGAATGGATATACTCTTACCAGCCAGTTAATCCTGGATGTAAAGTGTAAAGGATGATAATGATAATCATAGCTAACATTTATTGAGTGCTAATCAAGGTCAGGTACTGGGTTGAGCTCTTTACACAGATAATCTTCTTTAGTTGTTATCATAAGTCTATGAGATAGAAACTATTATTATCCCCATTTTAAAGATGAGGAAACTGAGGCTTATAGAGGTGAAATTACACAGTTATTAGATATTATCCCCTACCACCAGAATCCAGGGTTACAATATCTAATTCAATTGTTTTAAAGACAAGAATACACAAAAGTTTAATCACACAGGATCTCAACAGTTAACAAAAGTGTATTCCTATGTCTGTAATTGACTCCGACGGTGTTCCTGTCTGGGCCAAGGTGGTGACCTTGTGAAAGGCACTCCGATATGGGAGGAGAAATACCTGTACACTCAGGATTTATGAAGAATAGGAGCTACCCCTCCAATAAAACCACATCAGTATAACCACAAGGTGCTGAAGGAGATCTTGGTTCTAAGTTGGGAGTGTAAGGTAAAGCCTCTTCAAAAAATAACCTAAATGGGAAGCCACCTCCCCTTTTCTGGCCTCAAGTCTCAACGCATTGCTCATTTCATGTTACCTGATAGAGACACATCTTCATTTATTAGCATATTTACTTGCTCTTTTGTTAGTTTCTGCTGACAAATTAACAAAGGAATAGTGCCGATCTATTCTGTATTTTACCTAACGGCAATTCTCTTCCAGTTTCAATGTCTGGGACACATGGTGTCCAGCGGCAGGGCCTGTTGTAAAGGAAGCATCTGAGTTTGTCCCAATTCTAAAATGCTATAATTTCAAAAACTGACAACCATTTCCCTTTGTTGTACATTCTCCTAAACACAAAAATAAATCACTCTGTCAAATAAAAAGGAGCTAATTCTAAATTGGGTATCTAAGCTGCCTAACATTTGACTTAAAATTTCATTATAAATGTTCAAAATTTTAAGATACATAAAATCATAGCAGTGATTCATGGTTGGCAAGTTGTCACACTCTTGATGAATCCTAAAGGTACAAACCTGGTAGGCAGATACAGGAGACGCAATATAGGGTGTAATAGAGTTTGAGTAATCATTCGGTTTGTAGCAATACTGTATGGTGAAGGATAAAATCTAGAACAAACACAAAAGCCTTTATTAAGTAATCCTTTAAGCACAATCATTCATGGAACAAACGTCTGATATTTTCCACCTTCACATTTTCCCTCTAGCTATTATGTATTTATCTTAATGACATACCCATTCTGTATAGCAGCTGTGGTTGGGTCATAAGTAAGTGTCATTCCAGCCTATGGGAAAGAAAAAGAAACATTCATCTGCCAAGGTACAAATTAAAAATTCCATTTCTCAGACTCATGGCAACAAAAAATGAAGATAGTTTAGTATTTGATAAAATTGAGAGTTTATGTTAGACACACATAATTATAAACTCAACATGAGAATTAAGCTCTAGATTGGCACTGTACAACATAGCAGCCCTTAGTCAAAGACAGCTGTTTAAACTTAAATGAAAAGCTGAGTTCCTCTACCATACCAGCTACATTTCAAAGGCGTTACAAGTGACTAGTGGCAATCACTGGACAGTACAGACTATAGAACATTCTACTGAATGGCAGCTCCTTAGGCATTCTTGAACCAATATGTTACTTAAAAAACAAAACAAACAAAAATAAAAGAACAATTTATTTACGGTTAGTAGGGGAGAATGGAGGGCCAACATTTTTATTAAGAAATTGAGCTCTTTTTCTTTTTCTAAAGAACATTATTGAAAAGAATTAGGTAAAAAAATCTGAATGACAAATATACTATTTATTTTAATAATATTTCAAATAATTTCTAAATAATTAAAAGGGTAATTCTAAGAAATCATAACATTAAAGACCACTTGTGTGGTGGGCTGCTGTCCATGGGGTCGCATAGAGTCGGACATGACTGAAGCGACTTAGCATGCATGCATGCATGCATTGGGGAAGGAAACGGCAACCCACTCCAGTGTTCTTGCCTGGAGAATCCCAGGGACGGGGGAGCCTGGTGGGCTGCGTCTATGGGGTTGCACAGAGTCGGACACGACTGACGCGACTTACTGTAGCTGTGCATTGCTTACAGCAATTTAAAATGCCTTTTTTTTTTTTAAATAAATGTTGCTAACTGGTAAGCATGGCTGTTTCCACCACCTATTGTCTGTCAGAAGAATCATCACTCGCTTAGCTCTGTATTCACTGTGAGAAGTCCTCACGTGACACTATCTGGATAACGAAGTTTTAACCCTAGCCCCTATTTCAGAAACGGGATAACCACATCAAGATGCTGTGCGTGTAACTACTCTCGTATTTTGTGTGATGACACAGCCCCACAGAAGTTTCAAGAAAGGACTTACAAGTCTCACCTCTCCTTCTCTGTGCCAGGGCCGTCCATTCGGGATGTATTTGTTTGGGTTCTGCCTCTTCTTCTGTCCGCCATCCGCAAATTTACACAATAACGGTTCTGTAGGAGCTGAATAAACAGGGGAAAATAACAGGAAACCAGAATTGTATGTGCCTACAAGTGACGAAATGTAACTGAATTCTTGTTTTTAATAGGAGCAGTGTTGGTGCTCGAAGGGAACTGAGAGAATACTTCAAGGCAAAAGTTTATTCAGACCCTTAGAGGAGGACCCACCGGTGAGAAACACAGTACACAAAATGTTAGCTATTTACTTCAAACTGGAGTGCAATAAACATTTAAAGAGCTACTCCGAGGAGGCAAAGGCAGTCTTTGATTCACTCGTGTATTTCTTTAGGTGTGGGCCCTCTGCAGCTCCACCCTTGTAAATCTCCAAATGTAAGTAGCAGTCACTCTCCCCTCCTCCACTTAAAAATGCTCCTGTAATTTTCCATTATAATTCCCAGAGAGGTCTTCACTTCCTCAAGGAGAAAACAAGTTCCCCTGTATATTGCTCACATTGTACTTCTTTTTTTTGTATAGGCGTTTACTATTTATTCATACAATTTTTAAAAATTTCTTTAATTAAAAAAAAACTGGAGGATAACAGCTTTACAATGCTGTGTTACTTTCTGTGCTACAACAACATAAATCAGCCATACAACCCTTCCCTCTTAAGCCTTCTCCCACCCTCCCATTCCCACCTTTTAGATCATCACTCCCTGGGCTGTACAGCAGCTTCCCACTAGCTGTCTGTTTCACACATGGTACTGCAGATACGTCAATGCCACTCTCTCAATTCACACGCACCAACCCCTCCACCGCCCCCGCCACACTGCATTTTTATTTGGAGCATTTATAATACTTTGTGAATGTAGCGATTCTGTCTGGTGTCCATCTCCCTCCAGAGTGTAAGCTCCGTGGGGGCAGTGACTTCTGTTCATCCCTGTTACCTCCAGTGCCTAAGTGTCTGGCATATTGCAGGCACTTATTCCCCCTTGGGTGAACCAACGAATGCATACAAACAGGTCTTATTTATTTTGGGGCTATCGCAGGGAAACAGCTATACCTGCCCACTGTCTTTAAAGGTTTTTTCTGGCCTTTAATCATCCCACTTGGAATTGCTTTACAATATATCCGCCTCGTAAAATGATCCCAAAAAACTGTCAGAGAAAAGCAAAAGGTGCCTAAGATGCACAGACTTTTCTCACCAGGGTTACGTCTTCATTAGCCAAAAAAAGAAAGGAAAAAAAAAAAAAGGCAACACCACAGTGGGCCACCCATAACTTCTCCTTTTCAAAAATGTTTTTTTTTTCTGTAATGGAAACAGCAGTGTATTCCTAAAAGTTGTGCATGTTTCAGTATGTTTCTAGTTAACGTAATAAAGATAAGCACACCTTCGTGTCTGGCTCTTGCATTCAGTCCTTTGTCTACCCTGGAATGGTGATTACTACTTTCAAGTTCTGTTTCAAAGTTAAATAACCATGAAGAGAAAAATATTACTTGTGGAAAATTTACTCCTTTCTCCTTTGCCTCTTATTATCCTAATTCATCTCTTATTTTATATCACTATTACCCACCCACTAATGACAGGGTTTGGAAGCAATAGTGTCTCTCAATGCTGCTCTGCCAAAAAAACAAAACATAACCAAAACCCCACTGCCATTCCTCCTTGCAGGCTGTCCACTGGCACTCCTTTCCCCTCTCCTGGCTGAGCTCCTCCAGAGGGACGGGCTGGCACGTGAGCTCAGGTCTGAATGGCAGCTGTACTGCTATGGGTGTCTGGAGGTGAGAGCAAAACCGTCCTATGCCTGGTGAGACACGCGTGCCTGTCATTTACAAAGGGGCCCTGAGTTTCCCTTCTGACTCCATTACCTCCCCCAGCTGCTGATTTCCTGAGCGAGGAACTTCCATTCTTCCATTTAAGGCAAGCCGGGTGTGATGGAAGATGGACAGGGGCCAAATCCTACATTCCTAAACCACATTCTCTGTCTCTTCAAACAAACAAAAAAAAAGCTACTGACTTTTGGAAATTTCCACCTCCACCAACAATCACTGAAGGTAAATAAATGGATGCAGTAAACCAGAGAGCTTTCTAATCACTGACAATGCTTTTAATCCTGCAACTGGCCCTTCAGAATCAGAAGGAAGTGGGACCGAGAAAAGACGACATTCAAGCAGAAGTGAAGAGTGCCTGTCGAGGCCGGCGATGCCTCATCCTTGACGTCTGAGCACAAACTGAGAACTTAGAGAGAAACAAGAGCTCGCTCTCCACCCATCTAGAAAGGTCCTTATAGTAACAAATGTTTCCTCTAATGACATCTGAGGGTTTTAGGATTCTGTCTCCCCATAACCTTGCGGAGCAAGACAGAGTAAACTCTACGGTGCCGGCACTTTGTGGGGCTTCACTTTGGGGAAGTGCTTTTATCTAGAGGCATTATAAAGATCAGCTCCGAGACTGAAAGTAAAATTAAAAATGAAAAAAAAGTTCCCTTCAAAGGGAACGACGCAAATGCACCATTTTTCCTCCATAAGCAGAGAAAGAAGGTGACTAGGTCAGAATCATTCTGAAAGTTCTCCAGGGCTGCCCAGGCAGGCAGGTGCGAATGGAGGGGCTGGAGAGCCATCGTTGGGGAGCACCAAGGCTGTGCCTTTGCTGAGAGGCCAAATAGGCCTTCCCTATCTGTGGGAAGGTGCTCCCAACACATTTTCATTCATCTCGACTAAGTCTGTCAACGAAAAAGCAATTTCAGGCGACAATCAAGCTTGCTAAAGACGTGTAATGAGGAGGTAAACATCAAGTGAGCAATGACATGTTTGCAAATATATCATTTAAAATGAAACAAATGGAACAGAATGTAGTTGAATCTTTCAAAGTGAATTACATTTGCTACATGATTCTGCACTGTCATTAAGATATTTTCCTTCCTCTAAAACCAAAAAGGTTAAGTTGTTAAAACAGTGTGTCTATTGGCAGGTGTCCCATATCTTAGGAAAACAAATTTCTTATTTCAAAGAACTACACCCCAGTCGGAGAAGGCAATCAGTGGCAAATCACTCCAGTACTCTTGCCTGGAGAATCCCATGGATGGAGGAGCCTGGTGGGCTGCAGTCCATGGGGTCGCTGAGGGTCGGACATGACTGAGCGACTTCCCTTTCACTTTTCACTTTGATGCATTGGAGAAGGAAATGGCAACTCACTCCAGTGTTCTTGCCTGGAGAATCCCAGGGACAGAGGAGCCTGGTGGGCTGCCGTCTATGGGGTCACACAGAGTTGGACATGACTGAAGCGACTTAGCAGCAGCAGAGAGAACCCAGCAGAAATGACACGGTTTTCAGACAGCTGTTGGGTCGTTGCTTCAGGGAAAGAGGAATGCCCTAGTATTCTGTGTGAGGCAACATATCTAACCACTTCTTTCCTCTGTTATTATGTTCTCTGGTCTGTTTTGCAGTTGAAATTTTCACCAAGTGCCTGATCTCTGGCATCGACAGTCCCTCCTAAGGGGCTGTGAGCCACGGGGGGATGCCCACAATGGCTTCCTGCCCATTTCCACCAAGTTCTGTCCTTACCCAGCTTCTGAAGTTCAGACTCTGCAGCGATTTATTTAGGCTCAACTGTCTTTCCTGGACACCTACACTCAACATCATTTCTAGAATGCCTGCTTTGACTAAGCACTGTAGCACGTGATCAGACCTCCCAGACATCCTCCTCACTTATCTAATCCAACTGTTCCGAGGACTCCAAGTTCTTTCTATTTCTAACAAAGTGGAGTTCTTTCTCTCCATGTTCTAACAGCTGGAGAAACAACTACCCCCCAGCTCCCATTTTTTTTCTAGCTATGCAGCATTTTATCCCAAATAACAGTCTCTAAGACACAAACTGCCTTTGATAGAAGCTTTTCTATCAGTTTTGGAAAAGTAGCCCACTCAGCAACTATAGGGGCTTCCCTGGTGGCTCAGATGGTAAAGAATCTGCCTGAAATGCGGGAGACCTGGGTTTGATCCAGGTTTCTCCAGGGTTGGGAAGATCCTCTGGAGAAGGGAATGGCAACCCATTCCATTATTCTTGCCTGGAGAACCCCATGGACAGAGGAGCCTGGTGGGCTACAGTCCATAGCGTTGCACAGAATTGGACATGACTGAGAGACTTTCACTTCACAGCAACTGTAATCAGCTTTGTTAATGATCACTGTCAGCTATTTTCAAAGTTCCTCAACTAACAACATGCAAGAAACTATCCAAGACTCTTAAAAATTTCTATCTAAGGATCCAGTAAATACTATCCTTTTTTTGTGTTTCCTGTTTCAGTTCCTTCTTTGTTTATAACCAAACCTTGTGGTCCTCTGCTGCTGCTGCTGCTAAGTCACTTCAGTCGTGTCCGACTCTGTGTGATCCCATAGATGGAAGCCCACTAGGCTCCGTCTCTGGGATTCTCCAGGCAAGAACACTGGAGTGGGTTGCCATTTCCTTCTCCAATGCATGAAAGTCAAAAGTGAAAGGGAAGTCGCTCAGTCATGTCCGACCTTCAGCGACCCCATGGACTGCAGCCTTCCAGGCTCCTCCATCCATGGGATTTTCCAGGCAAGAGTACTGGAGTGGGGTGCCATTGCCTTCTCTGTGTGGTCCTCTACCATGAGGCAAAACTCTTTTGGCTTCTCTCTGCAGATGCATACCCTCTCACACGGGCTCTGTTAGGGTCTGTCTTTGCTTTCCTGACCCTTACAGAGTGGTTCCATATCCCATTCAGCTTTCCTTGTCAGTAAAATAATGGTAAACAACATTCAAGTCAGGTTAAACAGAAACCAAAAACACAATATTTTCCCATCACTCCAACATAAATATTTTAATATTCTATATTTACTACTTTTCTAAGTCTATATTTATTTTTCATTTTTGCAATGATAGGGGCTTTTATCATTTACATTGTAGCCCTTTATCTTGCTACAGAATCTTTTTTTTCTAATGGTTACATAATGCTCTGTTTGAAAAGGGATCATGTATAGTTTCTTTGTTCTTATAACTAACACTGTGTGAACATCTGTGAGTGTTATATATTTTATCTCTTTGGTCCCGGTGCCAATGTGATGCAAGTGGTCAGATTCTATGCTGGTTGGAACAATGGATCTAGATTAGTCTTTCTGGGTTTGAATTTTGGCTTTTCCATTTACTAGCTAGTGATTCCAGGCAGGTCTCTGGTTTCATAATATGTGAAATGGAGACCATTAAGAGTACTTACTTCAAAACATTGTTATAATTAATATATATAAATATACATAAAACACACAGAGCAACTCAATAAGTATTAGTTACTATTATTATCATCACTATGACAATAGGAAGAGCTCAAATTTTGAGCTGTGGTTCCTCCTTTGAATTGTTAAATTCTTGGGAAAGGAACTTCTGGTTCAGAAGTTATAAATGGTTTTAAAGACTGGCCTGTTTTCCTTGGGATTTGATTCTGTGAGATTTAAAGAGCTGGCTACGGTTGCTACGTTGGCTTGATGTAGACTAAAGAAATGTTTAAGTTGTAGTTAGGGATGAAGTTACTGGCAAATGCCTTTTAGAAAACTGTTTCATAGTAACACTTACATTTTTAACTCAAGATCCTTATGCTTTAATAAAACCTTACTTCACTATTTATGAGCTTCCCAGGTGGCACTAGTGGTAAAGAACCCGCCTACCAATGCAGAAGACGTGAGAGACATGGGTTTGATCACTGGGTTGCGAAGATCCCCTGCAGGAGGGCATGGCAACCCACTCCAGTATTCTTGCCTGGAGAATTAGATGGACAGAGAGTCTGGCAGGCTACAGTCCACAGGGTTGCAAAGAGTGGGGACAGGACTGAAGTGACTTAACATGCACACTATTTACTATTCCTCTCTAGCAGGACCTGACAGTAGAAAGGTGTAAAACTGACTGGAGTGGGCCTGCTGTGGGCTGGGTGTTATCTATGGTGGTAACAGCTGCCTGGAGGCAGTCTCCTCCTAGACCTGGCACAACACTCAAAGCGTCTTCAGCTGAAGCATGGGCATGCATCTGGTTGAGGTCCCTTATCGCTTTTTAAAAACCAGACTTCCCTTCTGGTAGAGAATAAGTTTTAGTTTTGGATCTGCAAGACAGTCCTCACACAATGGCCTCCCAGGATGGGTCCTGTCCTTCTGCTTTCTCGGCGATAATTTACTCACGATTTACCTTTGGAGGGAACATCTCAAGAGAACGCGCATTCAGACTCTGCTCTATTGTGCGCCCTGGGTGAGAGAGACGGGAACCATCACAATCCCAGAGGTCTGATCACATTGTCCTAAAGGTACCAGGACCACCGCACACGTCTTCAAGTATTTCTCTTGTCCTAGAGTTGCCCAAATTTTCTGTTTTTAACAGAGTAAATGAAGCTTAAGCCAAACGTGCAGGAAACGCAATGGGCAATAAAAGACCTTGAAAGTTGTCCAGCCTTTTTACTAGATTTGTAATTTTTCCTCTAAACATTACCTTTTCTGCCTTCTGGCACTGAACAAGGCCCAAATAATTTTACCTATATACGGAACATTCCAGAACATGGGTAAAAGTAGTTTTCAAGCTCTGCCGGGCATATACCCAAACTGAAAAGTCAAGATAACACAGAAAGTGGATGTAAAACAAGCTGGGGTCTTTGGATGGAGTTGGCCAGCAGTCACATATGCACTTCACTGGAGCTCCTTCGCCTGCACAGGAGAAGCTTCAGGCAATGCGGCAGAATGAAGCCAGCGTGAGGCTGGGAATCTAACAAGCAATTGCATATCAAGTGACTAGGCAGTTTTTTTCTTTAAAAAAAAAACACAAAAAACTCTCTGCCCCGACCACACTAGGATGTCTTCACATTCCATTTCTGTCACGGAGAGGTCCAGAAGGAGAGACGTGATCATCCTGCCTTCTGCAGCACTGGATATGCATGTGGCCTTTGTCCATGAGGCGTGTGTTGTGGGTGCAGGGCAAGCAGCCCCAGGAGAGTTCCAGTCAACATGCCATATGCATTTGCATTCTCTTCCAGGAAGGTACTGGAAGAACATTTTTCAGACAAATCTCTGAATCATGACCATGAGTGACAGTGTCTTTGCCTTGGGTACATCTCCTAATTTGGACCTCAGTTCTACCCATCTCGTTTCTAACATTCACTGTGTGGGAAAGCACCACTATACTATTTCTCCATAAAGGAATTTTTATCAATCCAATAGGACATACTGCTTTTAAATTTCTATGGAATTCACCTAGATTGTCTCACAAAGAAATTCTTTTATCCTCGTGGTCCTTTCAAGTAAATGTGACTAAGTGCAAACCAGCTAGCACTCAAAACCAAGGTAAATCCAAACAAAAGAAAATGCTTCAGCATTTTCAGAGAAAAGTGAGAGCCTGAGTGCGGGGAAGGATAGAAGGAAAGGCATTCTGAGAAATTTCTTTTTCAACATAAATTGTAATGTATGCTTGAAGAATCTGCCATAAGATAAAGCCTTTGTGAAAACATGGTAATATCAGACACAAAAGCACAAGATTTTTTAAAAAGCAGCTTCAGAAAGAAGGTTGCATAAAATGTTGTGATGTGGTTGAGTGATTTTTATGGAACTCTAAACACGCATTACCAGGCCCCACAGAGGGGACCGAGCTACAACACCCTGGCATGAAGACAGTGCTGGCAGACGGATGGGTGGTACTGGAGAAATGACATAGCTGGGCTCCTCTTGTTTTGCCATCGAGAGACTTTCTTTCTAGTGTCACGCAGTGAGTTAACTGCTCAGTTTGCTAATTTTCAAGAAGTGTCTTTGGGGGACTGTGTCTAATGTGTGATTCTTTTCTATACTTGGTTCAATGTCACATGCAAATCACCAGTCATGCAAGAATCGGAGTACTCTGACAGAAACCAACTTGGATAATTCTGCTTATGCTAGCTAAACAACTTGCATCATTAAATAAACCATCCTCTGACTGTATTTATGAAATGTTATGTCTGCCTAGCAATAAACCTACATTATTTAAACATGAAAGCGGAGGCCCGTTCAATTTACCCTTGTCCGACAATATTTTTTCTTTTTCATCTGGTTCTACTGAAAGTAATCATATGCACTCCATGAAGAAACCCATGTGACAGAGCAGTCAGTCAGGTAATTGGAGGGGAGAGAGAGGCATTAATAAACAGACTGTTAGTCAAAGATAATTCTTGTATTTACATGGACAGAAAACAATCCAGAGATGTTGAAAATGGTTTCAATTCTGGTGTGGGTTCTCCAGTCCACTGGAGACTTGTTTTGGGGAAAGGTTGTTTATTGAACAGTGGGCTTCCCAACCTGCATTGTGCATTTCAAACTCCTGCCAAAACAGCAGCTCAACCACTTATAGGCAAAATCTATCCCAAAAGGCCATTAAAATAGCCAGCCACGAATCTTGTGATAAGCACTCCATCTGAAAAATGCTCTTGAAAACCCTTGGGTAAACCTCTGCTGGTACAGGGCGATGCACAGGCTTTTGGTGCCTACCGCAAAATTAAAATATAAAACACAGCCCTCACCCCTGAAGAACTTGTAGTCTAGTCGGGAACTGATACTGAAACACAGTAGAGACCATCACACATCAGAAAATGGCACAAAGTTAAGTCCTGGTTTGAATAAAGAGAATGGCTTGACTGCACAGCTATCCTCCCTAGGGGATGCTCTTCTTGGAGAAGGAACTGATTTGGTTCTTATACCCCCTCTGACCCTCAGCACTACTTGGAAGAAACTATTCATTATTAGCTGCAAAGGTGCAGAGAATCCTACAATCATTTACATGTGGTTTGGAAATCAGGTCTTTTTTGTTTTTTTCCTAGAATGGGTGTGACCAACAATCTTCAAATTACTTCAAAGAAAACAGTCAAATGATACAACCATGAAGTCCTTTGGAGAAAAAAGGAAACTGGCCAACCTCAATTCGTGACATGCTGAGATCTATTTTACGCAGGGAACTGGCAGATCTTATCTTGGGCTGATACATCATCGAAATAAAAGGGTGCTGTGGTGTTTTTCCTTCTTGAAATTCCCCTGTTGCATTCAAGAACAAGCTGACAAAGTAAGGAGGTCATAGGTGTGTGGATGAGCAGCCCTTCGAAGGGACTCCTGTGATTCTCCGGGGTCCTGACTAGGCAGAGGACAGCAAGGGGAGGGAGTAGGGCACGGGGGCAGCGGTGTGCAGGGGCCTTGCAAGGCCTGCAGCGCAAGGTTGGCAGAAGGCTCCCATGTATGAAATCTTCCCCTTGTCTTTACTTAGTTGGAGGGTAAAAACAATCCCTTCTTGTTTTCATTTCAACTCAAAAGAAAACTGCCTAAGAAAAACAAAAAAAGGAAGCTTTTTCACAAGGCTGAGTTCCTTGAAAGAATGTACTACCAGGTCTTGTATTTTATGCTTCAAACTCATGTCAGTAGGCAGTTCAAGCTCACATACAGCCAGGCAAACTGTATCCTATCAGGTTTCGGTGTTAAAGGATGCAATTAGTTCATGGGATCACACATACTTATACGTAAGTTCTCTATGAAGTGGGACTCACCTGGATACCGAAACTAAAGTGGATCCGTAACCATAATCATCAGCCATCCAGTTAAAGATGGAGCCTCAGAGCTACAGGAGAATAAATACTAAACACTAGATGCACAGTCACACAGAGAAACATCTTCCAGTTTGTGGTCAGCCACTTGCATGCCAGCCTGTAAACAGTGTTGTCTTGGTAAATTTATGCAAAATAACAAACAGTTATTGGTGCTTAGTAAGGTTCAAGTACTGAGCTAGGCATGAAAACCGGAAGATGAGAAAACAAGCTCTGCCTTCAAGGAGCTCAGTTTAGTGCACGGACACGTGTAAACCTGTTAAATTAAATGCTGCCCTCAGGTGGGTGTCCTCAGGGAGCAATGCAGACGGTAGCCCAATGGGGGCAGAGAAGGCTGCTGAAGTGAGGAGGGAGGCCTTGACCAGAATCTTGAGGGGTGAGAAGGGAACAGACAAGTTAAAGGGAATGGAAGCGAAGCCATGTGCTTAGGACTGCGGTGTGGGAGCAGTTTAGGGAGAGAGCTGTGCAAACTGGTGAAAACTGTGAAGAGCTACAGTTTAAGTAAGGGTGGGAGGCTGAGTGAGGCCCAGTGATGCTGAGGGTCTGGTCAGGCCGGAGCTCACTGTCTTTCAGAGCAGGTTTAGTGGGAGTCAGAGGAGGTGTGATGTTGGATGAAATCTCCTGAGGTATACTGTTCTCAGTCAAGACAACACAGGTCAGAGCAACAGCAGGAGGAGGCTACAGGGGAGCGGACGGAGGGGCCATCGCAGCCGAGTCCAGGCACTATAAGCAGGGAGGGCTCACACATGTTGAAATCATCTAGAACAAAGGCAGGAGCTGAGGTAGAAAGTACCATTGTCCTCAATGGATATGACTGAATGACAGAATTCTTACCGAATGATAAGGTGTGTTAGAGGATGCCTTTAGCATCCAGGGAGGAGAGGTTTCCAATCCTCTGCAAGGCACACAGCTTCCTTACCAGTACGTCTGCTTCCATTCATACACATATTTTCATTTTATACATACATATTCATTTTAATTTTTGAATTAAAAAAAATTCATTAAGGTATTATAGCGATTTACTATGTTGTGTTTCTGCTGTATCACAAAGGTATTATAGCGATTTACTATGTTGTGTTTCTGCTGTATCGCAAAGTGTTTTCAGTTATACACATATACATATCCAGTCTTTTAGATTCTTTCCCCGTACAGATCATTACAGAGAGCTGAGTAGAGTTCCCTGTGCTAAACCATAGCTTCTTATTTGTTGCTGTTTTTCAGGTGTGTCCTATTCTTTGGCCACCCCATGAACTGTAGCCCACCAGGCTCCTCTGTCCTTGAGATTTCCCAGGCACAAATAAGCGTTGCCATTTCTTTCTCAGGGGATCTTCCTGACCCAGGGATCGAAACCGTGTCTCCCGCAGGTCTCCTGCATTGCAGGCAGATTCTTTACCGCTGAGCCACCAGGGGAGTCCAGGCTCCTATTAGTCATCTATCTTATATATGGTATAGTAGTGTGTGCTTGTCAGTCTCAATCTCCCAATTTATCCCTCCCCCTACCCCTCACTTTCCTCCCTGGTAACCATGAGTTTGTTTTCTACATACGCTTCCATTCACATTTAAACAGCTGGGAGAAGTGAATTTTGAAGTCTTTTTGGAGATCCAAAGAAATAAATTTTAAAGAGATAAATGAGGAGTGTTTTGTTCTTGACATAAGAGTCACCACATCCTAAAATTATAAATAACAGAAAAGACTACTAATATAATTTTAGACAAACAACATACCAGAAACTCCGGGTGGTGTCTTAATGAATTTTCCATTAAAATGACCAATAACAGCTTCACACTTTTCTGTTGATTCCATCCTATTTATACATAAAAATAAGACATAAATAATCAAAGATATCTTAATTTTCATTTTGTTCTGTGCACATGAATACAATCTTATAGGTTTATTTGATACAAATGAAACCTAGCAAAATGTGAGTGATAAGAAAAAGTGGGTTTATTCTGTCTTTAAGTGTTGTCTGTGTGCTTCCATGGTAAAATGAAGACTTGATATCCAGGTACCTTCAGAATCATAAAAGAAAGAAATTGTACCTTTAATCAAGCATACAAAATATTTAATTTTTTTCTACTTGTTGAAATTATAATCAATACACAATAGCTTTATTAGTTATGATACTGAATCAATAACAAAAATACCAGTTTAAACTACTAGTGTATTTAGTGCTGCTAGGATACTGCTCATTTTAGAGATGGTCCTTCCTTTTACTTATTCACAAAACGACAGACTCAAAAGTCATGAAATGAATTGGGGTTGAATAGAGGATGTGTCTTATAAGTTTTTCACCTTAGCTTCAAGTTTAAAATTAGTGAAGTAATTATGTTCCTTCTTTGCCTTCTTGGCTTTAGAGGAAGAATTAAAGGATGGAGCCTGACAACTTATTCTACATCTGCAGAACCATTTCAAGGGAATTAAACAATTTTATTTTTCATTAATGGAGGAAACACTGAAAAATCTGCTCAAAATGCACTGCACTCCTGGACTACCTAGAATAGTTGCACTTTGATTTTAATGGGTGGTAATAGTGGTAATTAAAAAGCATCAGAATTTAACTGAGTTCCATCTTTGGATACAGAAACGAAAGTCCTTGATCTGCTTTCAGAAGATCACCCACAGAGGGATGATTTTCAGATGGCACTGGGCCTTTCACTGTTTCACCTGATCCTTTTAACCCATGAAGTGCACAATGGGTTCTGACCTTGGTGACTTTCCACTTGTAGAATATTTTAGTTTTATTATAAAATCATCTGGTCTAACAGAAAGAGCAATGGGTTGAAAGCCAGAAGAACCAAGTACTAGACCTTGCTTCACTGCTTGGCAACTCCGTGACAACGTCCTTTCTTTAACTCAATTCTTTTTATATGTGAAAGTGTGAACAATGCTTGCTTTGTTGATCTCACAGGCCTGTGGTAGATGCGACTGTCATCAAACGGGATAATGCATAGGAAGGTAAAAAGTCAGCAATTTCCCCCCCCAAAATCAAAGTCAATACTTTAAAACATGTAGACATAATTGGTTATTGCATAGAATTAATAGGTTGCTAAGCGTTGTAAAATCAGTTTTTGTATGTGGGCTTTCAGATTTGAATTATGTCAAAATCAAAGGAAGCAAACTAATCACTGCACTGAAGTACCCTTTTTGGGGAGGAAGGGATAAAAGTAAGATGAAAGAATGAGGAGGCTTTAGATATGTGCAACATTTTACTTCTTAAAAAATAATTTGAAGCAAAAACTATAAAGCGTTATAATGTGTGTAACAACTGGTGGTCAGGTGTCTGCTGCACTCTTCTCAATGTGTAAAATATTTCATTAAAAAATCTAATTTACTGATTTTATTGTGATGAACCAAAGTTCTACCTAATGAGACAAAAATACCAATTTATTTATGAAATTTAGGAGCCTGAGACTATTTTTTTAAGCAGTTTAGGCAACCTGGTCGAATTAGTCAAAATATTAAGGAAACACACTTGCAAAACTATTGCTCATGTGATATTTCCTTACCCCAAGTCTCCAAATATTTAGGGTCCTCGGGCTCAAGAATCCCAGTGAGTTTTCAAAGAGCTGGGGGAGATGTACATTATTTTTTGTGCATAATTTCAGTTCATGGTACAACTGGCTTCTATAAACCTGGCTTAACTTCTCTCTTCTTGCTCAATTTTTATTCTCCAGGAAACGCAGCAGAGCTACTGTTGACATGAAGGTAGGGCAGTAAGCTCACCTAGCAAAGCCAACACCACGACTTGTCCCACTGGAATCGCGTAGTATCCTTGTAGAAATCACTTGTCCAAATGGTTTCAGCATATTTTCAAGTTCTTGCTCATCCATGGACAGTGGCAAATTAGAAATATACAAGTTGGTAGGATCTTGTTCCTGTTGCTAAAACGGAACAGAGAATTACCTGTTAATTTCTAATAGAAGGTGAGATATTTACAGGAACATACTTTTACTTAGCCACTCTGTTGAGTTCAGGTCCCTTTAAAGTACTAGCAAGTGAGACCACTTGCTACAGAACACCTGAGTCACCCTGGACACTCAACAACAGTGTCTGAAGCTTGGACAATCTGAGCAGGTCAGTCACAATCCCACCAAACCATTCTTGGCAGGTTTGGAAGGGGCAGTGCTGGCTGGCACTGCTAAGTTGGAGAGGATGGAAGTACATGCCCTCATGGAAGTACAGGTCTCAGCTGTTTGCAGTGTTCTGCAGAGTAACTAACCTTGCCTCCACTACTATTTTTAGGAGCCCATTTTGGGCACACTATTGCACAGATGGTGGTTACTGCTAATAATTCGATCCAAAGACACATGATGGATTCTGGACCAAGTCATCCAAATTCAGTGGTGGTCTGCCCAAATTCCCTTCTTTGCTCTATGGTGGAGTCCTTACTACCTTGATCTATGATCACCAAAGGAAAATAGAGGGCTCTTAAGATAACAACAAAAAAAAAACCTACAAAGCCATACAAAATGAAAGACTAGAGGCAGAGCAAATTTTAGGATCTGGATAAAGCTAAACTCAAGTGTAGAAGGGGGTAGGGCATTCTGGGAAATCTTTGCTATTCAAAGAGTGATCCAGGAGCCAGCTGTGATGGAATTACCTGCAAGCTTACTAGAAATGTAGGATCCCAGGTCCCATCCTAGACTGATGTTATCAGAAACTGCATTTTAACAAGATCTTCAGGAAGTACAAACGCATATGAAAGTCTAAGAAACAACAATCAGACCATTTCCCACTCACCCTTCCATTGCGGAAGTAAAATCAGCTGAAATCAAAGATAAGAACTGAGTTTTCTGAGAATCAGTAACTGCTATGAATAATTTTGCCTTTTTATACAGTTCATGGGGTTCTCACAGCAAGTATCTTGATTTACGAAGAGTTTGGTGTTAAATCATGAGGAAATAAGCTTACATGACAACTGGAATATTTTCTGAGCAAATAAAAATTCACCATGGCAATTATGAGATTAAGATGGTCTTTAAAATAGGCTTTCCTTTGATATTATTAACCAACTGTATCTTTACATATTGAATTATGAAAGTTTATGATTTTAACAAGCACGATTGTGCTGTGCTTCTGATGTGTCTGACTTTGTGACTTATGGACTGTAGCCCACCAGATTCCTCTGTCCGTGGGATTCTCCAGGCAACATTAACGTGGGTTGCTGTGTCCTCCTCCAGGGGATCTTCCCAGCCCAGGAATTGAACCCATACCTCTGGCATGCTCCTGCACTGCAGGCAGGTTCTTTACCCGCTGAGCCCCCTGGGAGGCACAACAAGCACTATTAGCAAAGTCATTAATTGATGTTTTAGTCTCAGGCATCAGAAAAGGGCACTCATCATATCTTAGATTTTCAAAATGTACAGTACTTTAAAAATATATGTGAACATACAAATGTTTGGATTTGTACAGTCCCTACTTTCAAATGTCATTCTGGCATTAATTAAACACGAAATAGAACTTCTCCTTTTAGATAACCTGCAAGTAAAAGTGAATACTGATCTTTCATGCTATACCTAAGTTGTAAGACTTAAAACAGTAATCTGGTATCCCAGAGAAGGGTAAAACACCCTGGTAGTTCCAATAATTAAAGTTACCACAGACTGAGAAACTATGGGCAGAAAGTACTCTCTATGACTTCCTGGTTCTGACAGAGGCAGTCTGTAACCCCCAGTCCCAAAGGAACGGAGCAGAAGCTCCCAGCTTCTCAGAGGTGTGCCAGGTGCAGCCGGGTCCAATAAAAGAAATTAAAAATTTTCGAATGTTCAATAGTAAGCCAACAGCTTAATCTTAGACAGACTAAATAAAAATGGCTACTACCTTTGCTTCTGGCTGAAATTAAAGTCACTGTGGTACCACTGATTACCTTACGCAGAGCAAAAGCTCCCACTGACGATTACATAAAGTGTATCTTTAATATATAAAGATTGCAAAGTGATTTAATAAATGCATAACAATAGATAAAAAGCTTCAAAATAAGGGGGAAAACAATACGTTCTTAGGTATCAAATTCTTCACTTCTTTTGAGGTAGGCTAAGAGGTGAAATCTCCATTCCTTATTTCCACTTCACTCACTGCCTCCTCAATTTCGCCCACTTAATTGTACAGCTTCTCAATTAGCTACCGCATGTCAGCTCTAATCTCCTAAGTTCCTGAAGCTCTCATGGAGTGTACAAGACTGTATTTGTTCTTGTGGAAGTCTGGTCCTTAGCTGGCAAACACAGATGGGATCCTTTCTTTCTGAAGGTGCGTACTGAGGGGCCCTGTAACCTAATATAGTCCAGCAACATTTACAGTGTATCCTGTACATGCCAGACCCTCTTACACAATAATTATGACCCCAGTCCCGTCTTCCCACAGTTTACAGTTAGAGCTGGGGAGATAGAAACACATGAAATGAATGCTGTAAGGAGACGTGTACAAATTACAATGGGAGGACACACAGGAGCTTGTCTTTCATAGGGAACACTTTTCACGGGGCATGACATTGAGTTGAGACCTGGGACACACGCATAATGCACGAGGCTGAAAACCAGACTGTAAAAAGCTATCCAAGGAGTTTGACTTTTTTGTCAGTCATCCCTGCTTACACTTTTCCACTTAAGGAGTGCAGCAGCAAAGAGAATGACTATGTCTCCTGCAAGTGTGTGGGCAATGGAGAAAGGAGCCTTGCTAAGGCTCCTTGAAGCCTTGTGCTTTATCTGGGGGGAAAAAAAAGTATGTGAATGTTGCAATCTACTCCCTAATTATCTGAATTTGTTTCAATATAGAACAATATTTCTGACCTCATACTTTGGAGTCATAATGACACTCCAGGGAGATAAGCCATATTTATCCTGTAATTTCAGGTACTCAGGTGGGGGAGGGGGAAGGACTAAGAAGGGGGAACCACTGCTAGAAAGCCATGCCCTAAAAAGTGGGGAGCTTCCTGAGGCACAGACCCAAGGGAGTGATGTGATCAAACCTATCTTATTAGAAAGGTTTCTGAATCATGCTTAGTCAGATTCAGAGAAGCTGGGAACTCCCTAATTAAGGAGCAT
This sequence comes from Aepyceros melampus, assembly GCA_006408695.1. Classification (NCBI taxonomy): domain Eukaryota; kingdom Metazoa; phylum Chordata; class Mammalia; order Artiodactyla; family Bovidae; genus Aepyceros; species Aepyceros melampus. The sequence goes on from SJXQ01010489.1 coordinate 140,032, forward strand.
TAAAACACTCCTGGGACAAAGATATGGCATCAGAAATGCTATGTAAGAAGCATGTATCATAAATATCATGAGCTTTCCTTTTGGGTTACAATTATTAAAATCTAAATGATGAACATTTAAGAGTATTTAAGAATGTTCATAGAATTTGTCATCTATGAAGTATTTTCAAAAGAACTAACAATGTAAGGTAACTAAGTGCTTTCTAAATCTGTATTTTACTCGCTATTATTAAAATATCAATTATTATTGACATTATTAAATATATTTAATATACATTATTAAATACAATTATTAAATTGTTAAAATATTATTCTTTAAAATGCTGATTCAATTTGAAAGTTTACCAATGAGAAAAAAAATAATTAAAAGCGCTAAATCAGAATCCAGAAATGAGCTCCCAACCCACTCTATGATAGGTAGATAAGGTAGACTAAATATAGGTAGCTATTTCCTATGATTTTAATGCATTTGTTTTTAATAGCAAAAGGTCAGTCAATTAGCTCTTTTCATTGGAATGACCTCCAGGGCTAATGTTATTTATCTTTCTTTTCAAACGGTCAACTTCTTTTGCATACAAAAATAAAAAAACAAAAATGAGAAGCAACTCCAACCTGGCAGCAATGGCCACAAAAATATCTAATCACCAAAAAGGGTCCCTGTGTTCTAATCACGATACATTTACAGTAAACAGAACATACAGTACTGGTAGTAAGGGGAGTAGTTCTTGCATAAGGGCAATATTGCGCCTTTAAATCAGGGACAACCATAACTCTGTTTTATGACATGCAATGCTATGTCTGAAAAAACAATTACTCTGTAAATTATGGGTGGTCAGACATAAAAATGCGGCCAATGGGCCTCTTTATATCCCAAGGCGTGGAAAGGGTTCAATGGCTTCTCTAACAAGTAGAAAACTAGATCCCACATTGGCCATGAGAGGGATAAATGGCTACTAATGTTCACTTGAGTAGAAAAGTAGGGCTCAGAGGTCCCACGTGGTGTAAAGCACTCAGTCATCATCTGAAAGAAATTAACAAAAACCTCCCTGTGCGTGTGGAATGGTTCCTAAAATGCAAGAAAGGGACTTGGCAGGAAGACCAGACATCTGTTTTCTCTTGTACTGAATAGGTTCACCAACCAGCAGATAGCTGCTTACGGGCATGTGAATGCAAGCTGCTTGAAGCATGGTAGACCTCTGTGTGGAAGGGCGATTAAATTCCTGCTCCTTTGACTGCCTATTTACTGAAAAAAACTGCAAGCATACCACTAGGCAAATAACATGGAACGATGTGCTGACCCCCAGCAGGTCGGAAGAGGTACTGCTGAAAGGCCCAGAGAAATCACTCTATTAACCAACGTTGATTTGAGTTTCATATCTTTTCAGCTCGTTGTCTGGGGTCTCTTTCTTCTTTTATAGATTCTAAGCCTTTTATTTTGAAAAATGCACACATTTGAAACAAATGCCCAGTGTAACATAAACAGGAATGACCTTGAGCCTTTTGGAAGACCTTTTGGTAAATTTCATCAGGGTACTCAATGGACAGAGCTCAATAAGTATAATTTTTAAATGGTCCATTCTTATCGCTCCATATCTGCCCAAGCTGGGAAGTTTTTCTCGTGCTTAATGGGCTTCTTTGATCATCAACAAAACAAACATTTAATATCTACCATATGCCAAGTTCCAAGCAAGGCACTGAAATTAAAACATGAGTAAGAAAATCACTGTTGTCCAAGGCTCTCCATTTGTAGTTTTATAATTCAGTTTTGAATATTTGTGGAGTCCTTTTTCAACTCAGGTAGCCAAAATGTCAAACAATATTATATCCCCCCTCAACTACTAGAATGTCCCTGAATTTTTTTGATTATGCAAAAGGGCAAGCCTTTAATATGTGGCAATGTGAATTTTCAAAAACTTTTTAGTATCCAGATTAATTAAAGGAAGTGGACAGTGACAGATCTCTTATCACCCAAACATAGGAGCCAGGCTTAAACTTTTACAAATTGTCTCTACAAAAAGGTACAAGTCAGATAATCCTGTATCTAGACGGCATAAAGGGGCCAAGTTAACTCCCCATACTCACATCCATGGTTCTATGGCATAGAACAATGGACCCTCTTCCATTTAAAACACCTTTTGTAACTTTAATGATATAATAAAAAAGAAATCAGGTCCAGGAAACTCAGTCATTCTATAGGGACCTGAAGAAATTCATGATGTGCAGAATGTTGGCATGCTGCCAGTGTCTCTGAACCCCTGCATTGTTCATTCCCTGCAGATGATGGAGGAAGGGATCATTTTTCCTAGCCAATTTACAGTCCCAAGCTGCCTAAGGAGGTCTTTGAACAGTGCTCATTATCAGTCCACAGGAAAGCTGGCATTCAAAGTGCACTGTTGACACGGGACATACAGTGCCAATCTATACCCACTCTGGTTCGACTAAATGCATTGCAAAGACTTCTTCAAACAGCACAGAGTTAATATACTACGCTACTCAATATCACCAGTACTGAAAAGGTGCCTAGGTTCGTGCTCATGAGGGCTCTCTAAATAAGGCCTCTGCATTAGCCCTAGTAGATTGTTAAAATAGGCCTCTTTCTAACTTTGTTTCAGCATAAGTCACCAAAAAAAAACCAAAAAACGGGTGTCAGGCACACCCACATGCCAGAGCGAGAAACCAGACCTCCTAAACAGAGTCTGCACAGAAACTGGCTGAAGCCTGGTTTTGGATGTTCAGCTGACCACCCACCTCCTGTCTGCCCGGGAGAGCCTGAGGAGGCTGGGAAAGAACACGCAGGTGGAGAGAACCACTGATGTGTTCCATGATGCGTTCCACGTTCCCACCAACTGGGCTTCTTCCTGCACCCTCCCTCCCTGCCCATCACCAGCCAAGCAAGAAGGGCTTCAAGAGACCCCTCATGAGGCCTGGTCTGTGTCTTCTGGAGCTTGGTGGATACAATGGATCAATGTCTGGCTTAAGCCTGAGGAATCTAAAAGGCAAAAGGCTGACTGAAGGGGCCTATAAGTGTGATTGGGAGGTAACTAGTTTCCCACAGACAGCTGGCAGCCAGATCAATGTGGGCCACACAAGACGGAGCTGGCGCAGGGTTGTGTTAGATCCACCCAGGAAGGCTGTCCTGAAGGACAAGAAGGTCCAAGAAGAAAAGGACTGAAGGCTGACCCTTAGATTCTCAGGAGCTGAGGACACGTCTTCTCTAGGGTGAAGGAACCACAGGGCAGAGAGCGGAGCATTCTACTAGGGAAAGCATCAGTTTTCTGCCCAGAGAAATCAACACCACATCACATAATTGTCAGGTCAAGAAGCTTTCCCATCCTTTACCACTGTTCCAACCTGGGATGGGTAAGAAACCACAGCTAGCTATGGGAAGAGTGAGAAAAACACACATTTGGAAAATAGGAAAGAACAAACCATGTTCCCATCCCATGACAAGCTTACTATTAGAGAAGACCAGAGCTGGGGGGACGGCAGAAGTTTTAGTATTATATGGCACACAAAATTTTGTCAAATAAATAGGACTGGACATCTCAATTACGGGCATCATACACTTAGCGTTGGAAATGTGTTGTTGAAAAATCAGACATTCAACATCAAAATGTTAACCATGTGTTACACATCTGTGTGTGTGTTTGTAGACACATAATAGTAGAAGTTTGTATTGGGATGTATTAATAATATTTTATATTATCTCAAGTAAGAAAAAAGCATAATGCATTATCATTAATCACAACCTCCAATTTCCTAAAATGTCACTAAATACATGTCTTATAAATCTGTGTGTGTGTATGTGTGTGTTTGGAAACATGTAAAAGATTGTCTTATTGGGATGTGGCTGCCGTCTCTGGGGTCGCACAGTGTCAGACACGACTGAAGTGACTTAGCAGCAAACATAAAATATCACCTCTTGATCACCAAATTATCAGTGTGTGGTTTTTAGCAGACAACTGCTTTGTAAGCTGTGATCTCTCTTAGCACCAGCAACATCCAAGACGCACATCCCTTTTGCTGACTGAGTTTTCAAAACCTTTACATAATTCTGAGATTTTATTAACCATATTTGGAATATAACTTGAGACTTCCCCCTTAAACATCTTATTTAAAATATTGTATTGAGGTTGGTGTAAATACATAAAGGCATGGCTGAAAATGTATTTAAAGACAATTATATTCCCCGAAGTTTGGACATGAAAAAAATCAAGGGGCACTCTAAAGAAAAAAATTAGCCCAAAGGCCTGAAGTGAAAGAAGCAACTGAAGGGACTTTTCAAAATAATAAGAGTTGCCAGAAAAGTCATGGGATCTGCCCTAGATTTTATCCACGAGAGGAAGAAACAGGAGCTTCACAGAGTGAGGAAATGGACAGAACAGAGGGAAAAATACAGTTCTTTTCTGATCATGCCTTCAAAGTCCTGCTTAGAAAACATATGGTTACCCACGGTTTACAGATACATATTAAACATTCTTAAACCATACACAAGTATTGCATATTACAGTGAAACATACTAAAGCTTCATGACCACCGTCTTTCAACAATACCACAAGAAGGTGCTCTATATTATGGACAAATAATTTAAAAATCAGGGTGCCCTTACTCTAGAGAAGATTTGTCCTTAGTATTTACAGTTTATTTTAGCTTCTTACTCTGGACTTTATCTTACCCCAAAGGTCTAAAAATATTAAAAGTCAAGGATAACTTTAGAAAGGTGATGAAAGTGTTAGTCACTCAGCTGTGTCTGACTCTTTGTGACCCCATGGACTGTAGCCCACCAGGCTCCTCTGTCCATGGGACTTGCCAGCCAAGAATACTGGAGTGAGTAGCCATTCCCTTCTCCAGGGGATCTTCCTGACCCAGGGATTGAACCTGAGTCTCCCACATTGCTGGCAGATTCTTTACCATCTGAGCCACCAGGGAAGCTCCTTTCATCAACTCCTGAAATCTTTATTCCTGTTGATTCTTTTAGTTAAGGGAAATCACTATTCTGGTAGCTGCGTATTTGTCCTTCAACAGCTTTAAGGGCTTAGCAGGTAACTTATTTCACCCAGGGTTCTTTAACTTTCATAAATCTCCTTCCCTTATGGAAATGTGAGTGCTCCTCAGGGAGAGATCACAAGCTACTCTTCAGAAGAAGCAGAGGACAGCACAAAATTACTTTGTACTTCAAGAAACTGGATAATATAAAAGTATTGATCTTTTGAAAAGAGTAAGTGCACTAGGTATGATAAAACCCAAGTTTACATTCAGGCAATAAAACCTGGAGCACAAACACCACTTCTATGATAAGAGTTCATTGAAACTGTGGAAATATTAATTTCATTAATAATCAATGTCTAAAAATGTCTCTTTTATACAGAGGAAATATTGTCTGTAGCTGACACTGCATTACAACTACTAGTATATTTGTACAAGCCTACATATGTGATAAAGTATATTATTCTTTCAGAACATGACATTGTGAAGTACTTCTAAAATGTATTAATTCCTTAACACTGAAAATTTAAAATTATTTTTAAAAATAAAGTACAGAGCTTTAGTCCACAAATACCCAATTACCTGAGAAAATCTGATGCTATTTCTCCATTTACTTATGGGGTTACATAATCTGCTATGTAAAATTTTATACAGTTGTAAAATTCCTTTTCATACGTAAAATGATGACGAATTGTCTTTGCCAAAATAGCTACTACTGAGGATGTGAAGGCAAGGGGCAAATGTCCCCAGGTAACTGTGACTCGCTGGGATGGAAGGAGAACTTGCACGGTGACAGGAAAAGCCATGTGCCCAGATTCAGAACCGAAGTCAGAGACTGGAGGAATAAGTACGAGCTCTCAACTCACCTTTGCCATTTGAGCTTGAACCCCACTTGCCTTCAGGGCAGACACAGCCTTCTGAGCTGCTGCAGGACTGTCAAAGTCAACAAAACCATAACCTGAAATGCAAAACACAATTAGTATTTAAGCTGTTATTTTATGATTATGTAAAGAGGGAAAGGATGACTCTATTTGGTCTCTGAGGCAGGCAACAGAAATCAAAGCCCTGACGTCCTGACAGTCCCAAGCTTTATAGCTGTACTGCAACGTCCTCCCCAGGCTGTCTGTCCCGCCTATCTGGGCTAGGTAAGTTTCCCTTCAAAGTTTAAAAAAAAAAAAGGAAAAAAAAAGAGAAACCAGTTTATTTCCTTTTCCAGATCTTTTTCTCAAGTGTCTGTACTTGCTGGGGTGAGGCAGGGGACTATGGAGGAAGACATCCAAGTTACCAATCAAGATTTTTAAAAAAAGCGGGGGGGGAGTGGGGTGGGGTGGGGATCAACTTCAGGAAAAAAGCAGCATTTTTAATAATTTGGTAAGAAAGATGGAGCTATCCTACAGAGCTTACAAATATTTGTTTATTCTGTAAACTGCATTTTTTTTGTAAACTGCATTTTTGAAATAAATTCAGTACAACCATTGGATACTCCAAATATAAAATAATCTACATATTAGAACTTGTTTAAAAAATATTACTTATCTAAATACAGCTCACAATCTCTTCAAAATAAAGGGCAGTGGGGAAATGGCTCCAGAAACCCAAAGTAGCTGTTTTAGTGTTCCTGGCCTAAAGTCTAAAAACAAAACATAATAAAACAAACAAATAAACAACATCCTAAGAGAGGCCCTGGTTCAAAGCTTATTTATCCATAGCTTTTCAAACATTTTTAAACAAGCTGGTCAGCTATTTTCCCTGGCTATAACAAATCAAAAGCAGGAAATTAGAGGAAAGAGCGGTCAGGTTGAGGTAGGGCTGCTACAAAATCATATGGATGGTACCTAGAGAAAACTAGCAGCAACCAATAAAAGAGGAAAGCAATATATTATAATCTAAGATTATTTGGGACACATATTTTGCTGGTGTCCATTTGGAAAATCTAAGTCGTATGCTCTTTCTGGCTTGTCACTTGATATTTATGAAAATCTTATAGTTCATCATGTATATTATAGAAATTTTAATTGAGTATTAAATGAATGTCAGAAATCAAAAAAAAAAAAAAAAAAGAGGAAAGCAATACAAAGAGCAGGCATTACAGAGCACCTGAGCACCCGGTTCCACGAACCTACCAATCCCATAGGCACCACTGTATTAAATCAGGCCATCACTTTGCCACTGTGATAAGGCTGAAATTATTAAGAAAAGGTGCAACTGTATTTAAAAGCACATCAGTGAAATGATCAGGGTTCCAGGCAAAAATATCAACAGAGATCTCCTTGGGACTCAAACCAATCATAAAATTAATGTTAAATGAGTAAGAATATTTTGAAAAAGGAAAGTCTTGTCTGGAAGTTACACAGAAGAGGGGCCAGGCCTATCATTTATTTATAGATATTATAAAGCTACAGTAACTTAGAGAGGAAGGAACTAGGGTCAAAATATACACATCAACACGACAAAACAGAAACTTCAGAAGTAGTTCAAAGAGTGTGCAGTGTTAGCAACAAAAATATTGGCCTGGTAAAAGATTAGTGAACTAGACTATGAATTACAGAAATAGGTATTTAGAGAGAGGAGTGTCAAAGCTAAAACAAATAGCAGCTTCTTTCTATTACTTGGAATTGTGATGGAATAAGGCTTAATTTGATTTTGACAGTGAGTAGAGAAATATCCAGGTTGGAAAGGAAAAGAGGAGGCTGACCCAGGTAAAAACAAAGAATGCTCCTCAACAGCCAGGTTAGAAATTAGGTTAACTATACTTCATTTTTTTTTTTTTTGAAATCTATTATTAACGCTAATATGCAACCCACTCTGAAGAGGCATGCAGGCACATAGATATCTCTCACGCTCATACATATTTTATTACCAAGCAGAACTTAAGCAGGTCATAAACGAACACCCAGCTTCATTGAAATGATGTAACTTCTGATGGATGTTTAACAGTCCTTCTTTAATTTTACTCTTGTCAATAAATTACAGTAAGATGAAGACCCCAAGTTTGATGTTAATGTAGCTGAAGTTTCTACTCAAGTACTGTTTGTATTATTTTATCTGTTATTTCCTTATTAGGAAAAATCCATAATGGCTGCATCTTAGCTAATTGTTTACATTCTTTTCTGGCCTTGCCCAGTGCCACTACATAGCTGTTTCATAAATATTTGCTTTAAACAAATATAACATGCTTATGCATGCAACCGTGCATTCTTTCACTTTCCCTGCTATAATACTTTCAAGTAAATATAAGAGTATATAAATGGGTCTCATGGATTCTCTGGGGGTTCACTATTTAAACATGTATACAGACATTTTTGAAGGTGGGAGTCACTGAATAACACAGCGTCCTCTCACTGGAACCCCAGGAGGATCCTTCCAGGTCTCGGGGCCAGGCATAGTTATGGCATTTCTGCTTCTTGGGTTTTCTTCTACACTGAGATTACTGAATCATGGGAGTAGGTACCTTATTTTTGGCTTGGCAACCAGGAAATACAGGGCCATTTCTGTAGTAATAGGAAGCTTCCTGCTCTTACTCCTATTTTTCCTTTGGTCTGATTTGTCCTCACCCATTTTGTGTGCGTTTGTGTTTTCTGGCTTATATGCAACTCTGTAAACACTGAGCACAATCAATCCTTTGTAAGTTTTTCTTGGTCCTGAACTGCCATGTACACTAGAGCTGAAAAGCATTTAAACACCTTTTGTTGGCTAAAAACTGGCAAAAGCTGAAATGTAGGGGAGCAACTGAATAATGAATTTTTAAATTTAATAACTACAGCAACATGTTACTCAGAGCAATGTTTCCTTCAGCTTAATTTTGTCTTCTGGAAAAAGGCCTCAAATACGTTTTGTGACCAAAAAATGTACTATGACCTCTAAGGTCTCTAATTTTCAGGTATGAAATTCTTTGACTGGTTCAATCTCTAAAAATTAGTATACAAGTAGTTTTCATTCATACTAATAATTTCTTAAGCATCACCCATATTCATCCACCCGTCCACCCCCTCACCTTCTCAAGTTATCTATAACATGGCTACTAACATGTTACCAGTCTTTATAGTGAGCTATGCTGGTTTTTTTTTTTCCTCACTCGTCCCCAAATTACTTTTTTTTCAGGTGCTCTTTCATTGCCCCTTCCAGAATTTTATAAATCCATTCCAGCTTATTCTCTCTCCTCACTCACTCATCCACACCTCACATATCTATCATTTTTCCTTTCTGAGAGGGCTGTGTGACACACAAAAACCTTATAAGGTTTCTATCACTGCCCCCACATACAAGCCAGTCTCTCCTACGACTCAATTTAGGAGAAATTCTCCAGGAGACATGTATCGAAACTAGTTCTGATTTATACTTCTTTAGAAGCCCCACAAATCTCCCCACTAATCTTTGGCCTCTTGTCAAATATCATGGGTTTATATTATTATAAGATGTTAGGTTTAGTTTTTTTTTTTTTCACTAACAGCATTTCTAGATCATGCTAAGCATTTGTGGACTTTTGGTTTCTTGGCAATAGGGTCTTGTTGGAGAAGAGTGTAAAACAGCAGTGTCTAGTGCAGAGATGTAATAGAGAATTCACTCAGGGAGGCTGCTGGGTCCTCTCTCTCACTTAACTAGGGAGCTCTACTTTTTAACACACTGACCTATGTGAAGACTTCTTTTTTGAGGGAGAGGGAATTGGGTGGGGTCAGGAGAAAGAAAGGTAGGTAAGGCTGTAAAACTACTGTCTACTGTGATTTCTCTCTTGGCTTGAAACAAATGCTGAGATCAGCTTCCTGGTTTATAGCTGCATGAGTCCATCTCTTAGTGATAAAACCAAAAAGTTTTTTACTGTGTCCCTGCTCATCCAAGTCATTTTAAAATATGTTTAACAAGACTAACCTGGTAACTGGGCAAACATTTCAGTCTACAATTAGACTCTCTCCAGTTTAATTCACTTAAAATATTAATTGAGTATCATTCTACATAAAGCACTGCTCTATTCAGTGTCCTACGGCAAAACTGCCTGAATGTGCCATGCTGATTAAACATGGGCTCAGATATTTGCCACAATAGCTCCTTTAAATTCAGGAGCTTTGAAGAAGAGACAGGAGTACAATGAATCACTTCAAGTCTAGATTAAAGGAAACGGCTTCTAAGGCGAGGCCCTACCGTACCATAGGCTTCATTGACGTTCTTTGCCTTGTTCAGATTGTGCTAAGTCACAACCGTCAGCCCTACTTGGAAAACTGGGGTCTAATTAATGAGGAGATTTGCCTTCTCTGCCTATTCCTGTCAACCTTACTTCAATTCATGGGGTCAGTTGTTAGACTCAAAGTCAGCTGACTCCATTCTTCCCTTTTCCTAGAAATCACATGCCTATTGTTAAGATGCTGGCATTAAAAGTCAGAGCCACAGAGCATCAGTGCTGCCTACTGTAGACGCCTCCTCTTCCAGCTCATGGAGCCCGATGAGCTCATCCTAATTACATGGAAAACTGAAGGTCAGTGCATCAAATTAATGCAGCAGCATATTTCAAAGGGGCGTATGACCTCCCTTCCCTATTACAATTTGGTCAGTGAAAACGGTTCTCCCCTCCCTGCTGCCAATATTGTCAACAGGCATTCAGCAGAGAACAATTGGGAGTATTGAAACATGTAATAAGTACTGCTTAAAACTACTCTATTCTAATTAATAGAGCCAATTTGCACAATATGTAATCTTTTCAGTTCTTTAGTACAGTCCAATGGTCTTCGGTAAGCAGCTCTAATCTCCTCAGGCTCAGGAAAGAAAAGCTATTTTCTAACTCTACTCCCCCTTAAAAAGCAGGGGATAAATGCCAGCCAGTATTTTGCATGTTAACTCTACTGGCGTCAAATCTGGGATTCTGGCAAGCGGCTAGCTGCTGTTGGGTTTCCAGCCAAAACTCAACCAGGGACCAACGTAAGCAATATGCTGACACTGTGCAAGGCAGAAACTGGTTGACATCTAAGATTTGGGTTTTAATAAATGGAGGTAGTTTTGAAATCAAAGATCAGGTTTAAAATTCCACTTTTTTCTAAAGCTCTGATTTAGTAAATCATCAGACAAGGAAACATACCTTTGCATTTGTTTGTTGTCTTATCCAAAATTGCCTTTGTGGAAACAATCTTCCCATATCTAAAAAAAAAAAAGAGGTTATAATTGAGGAACCTTTATTAATATCTAAGTCCAGAGAAAACATACACACACTTATCAAACCTCTGCAAACTTTATAAAATGTTCTTTACTAGGCGACAGGAAATAAGAATTCGAAACTCAAGCTAAACTAAAACAGAGGAATGGCTAGACCTCTCATTTGGCTCTTTGGATTATAGTTTGATACTTAGCTTTGAGAATCAGGCACTTGCCTGGTGATCTTGGGACCAAAGAAATGGAATGTGAGCTTTAGGAAAAATAGTTTATCTACAAAAAGCAGTTTCTTCTAGTAACACTGTGTGTGTGTGTCTGTGTGAGTGTGTGATTCTTTGTGACCCCATGGACTGCAGCCCACCAGGCTCCTCTATTCATGAGATTTTCCAGGCAAGGATACTGGAGTGCGTTGCCATTTCCTTCTCCAGGGGATCTCCTCAACCCAGGAATCAAACTCGGGTCTCCTACACTGCAGGCAGATTCTTTACCGACTGAGCTACAAGGGACGCCCCAAGTAACACCATGTCTGTGGTCAAACACAAAGCCAAAGGCAAGGCTACAGAATTGTTAAGGGAAAGGACTAGGATGCATATAGCCTTTATGAACTAACTGAGGCAAGAAAGCTCCTTGAATCACTCTGTTCATTTTGCTTTTGCAGGTGATTCTGTGTGGCTCTAGATCATCACAGAAGGGTGTGTTGGAATATGTATCTTTAACACGCTTGATGGGATATTTAAGTATTTTAAATGTAATATTTAAAACAGGTCTTTTTATCTAAGATTTAGATGACTGTTTATAAATATATATTTTAAGACCTCTTTTAATGCCATAATAATAGTTACACAGTGTACTCACTAACGTATGTGTGGGCATGTGTGTGCAAGAAATAGGCAATAAAAAACAAAAACCAATGAACCAGGAATCAAGCATTAATTTATGAGAGTTTATATGAAAAATGTGTTCAAACTCCTTCATGTACAACAGAAGTTGAGGAAAGAAAGAAGGAAAACAATTCAGAATGTTAAAACTGAGTGCATTGCTATGTAAAACAAAGGGGGGACTTCCCTGATGGTCCAGAGGCTAAGACTCTGAGCTCCCAAAGCAGAAGGCCCTGGTTCAAACCCTGGCCAGGGAACTAGATCTTGCATGTCTCAACTAAGACCTGGTACAGAAAAATAAATAATTTAAAAAAAAAAAAGAAAGAAAGAAAACAAAGGGGCAAGAGAGTTTAAATATATGTACTACCTTATATCCTTTCACAGTGACCAGACTACATTGCAAAGCGCTGCTATCTATGTTTATCTTCAAAAATAGAGAAGACCTTTGAAAAATAATTCTTAAAAATTACTGGGTCTATGGGAAATGCATCTAACATACTTCAGGTATCTGAGACTATTTTCACATTTATACACGGCAAATCCCAAAATTTTAATTTTCTATATATTCACTTTAAAAATTTTCACATTTTCTCTAATATTATTTTCTTGTGATTGCTGCTGAGGACTAAAAAGACTTAAAAGTTTTAGGAAATGGAAGATCTGTGCAGTACTTTAAAACATTTTCAATGTTGCAGGTTTCTATTTTATGCATTTGAACAAAGTGAAAGATACTTATCTAGAAGAAACAAATAGTTTGGGTCACCACTCTCCCTCAGTTAATTTCATTCTGTGTAATCATGTAATCAAATGATTACTAACTGAGCATAAAGATAACTTAAGGTTTAAATGACAATTACATCCAAGAGGCATAAGGCTGCATAAATACCTTCAATTCCCTGTAAAGATTTTGAGTATTTGCAACAACCTTAACAGAAGGTCACTAAGCTTACAACGTTTTTCAAAAAACCCCTGCAAACCAGAAAAAAGTAAGTGATTTAAAGACCACCTTTTAGCAACCATTTATCTACCTAAGTTATTGACACGCTCGATATTTATCAGAACTCTCTCCTTTGTGCAAGTTTAGCTGAAAAGGCTTTTAGAGTGCATCCCTACCTCAGCCCTTTCCAAAAGCAGGGAAGAAAACTGGTATGACTTCAATGTAGGATAAAGGTATTGGGAGTTACAGAGATTAAGAGACTCTGCTTGAGGTCACAGAGTTCAGGGTCTTTTGTAAACCAAATAGAAGGAAATTTAGAGAAGGTCAGGGGCTGGCCTTCTATCTTTCTGGTTCTGCTCTCCACATTAATAATGAGGAAGAAGACGTGGAGAGAGGAAGGAGCCGGAAGCAGGGAAAGAAAAGAGGCTCCTGGTAGCACTGAATCCAGAGACTCCATCTGTGCCATACTTTCGTCTGGTTTGGGTTCTCTTTGATCTTTGCTACATCTGACATTTCTCCTCACTTTCACACCTTGGCTTCTAGGACCCTCATTCTGGGGATCCCATCTCACCTTTCTGTGCTCTCTTTCAGTTTTTTTTTTTTTTCCTTCCTCATTCAGCTCCCTCCTCTCTCCCCTTAACCAAGTTCTTTCATCACATTTAATAATTAGTCCTCCACCCTTCTCTTCCCTAGGAAACATATCCAAAGCCATGGATTTATTAAATGAATCTTCTCTCATGAAGCCAATTTCTCATTCCTGGGTTTTTATTTTAATCTGACTAACGTTTTAGTTTTTTGTCTTCCTCTCTTTACTTAAACATCTTAGTATCTTACTAAAATATAAAATACTTAAATATCTAGTTAAATGTTATCTGGTGTCCTCTATTTTCTAAGTCGTATCTCCCAAGAACCCTAGACAAATCTTTCCTTTTCTCCTCTTCATGTATCTTTTCATTCTATAGCACCATCAGATTCCCAGTCTTCCATCAAGTTTGTGGTCCCTGAAGTGAAGTCGCTCAGTCGTGTCCGACTCTTTGCGACCCCTTGGACTGTAGCTTACAAGGCTCCTCTGTCCATGCAATTTTCCGGGCAAGAGTACTGGAATGGGTTGCCATTTCTCCCTCCAGGGGATCTCTTCCTGACCCAGGGATTGAACCCAGGGCTCTCACATTGCAGACACGACACTTTACCGTCTGAGCCACCAGGGAAGCTGGTAACATCCCTGAGACATCATCAATTTGGCCATTCCTGAATCCAGCTGGTCATTAACTCTTTTAACATATGTCTAATATTAATTTGCCTTAAACATTACTTTGAACATGGTTCTCTCTGGGACTTCCTTGGTGGTCCAGTGGTTAAGACTCTTGTGTTCCCAATGCAAGGGGCATGGGTTCAATCCCTGGTAGGGAACTAAGATCCCACATGCTGCACAGCATAGCAAATAAAAAAAACAGGGGGGGAGAGGTGAAAATTGCACATGGTTCTCTCATCTCTCCATTACCCCCTCCTACCAATCTTTGAACTTAAAGAACCTGTTGTAACACTAGATTTTCCATGAAACCATCCCTAATCTCCTCAACCATTCAGTGGGCGATTTTATAAGAAACCAGAAAGGGAATTACATTTACTTAGTTTCTACTAAAGTTCTAGGCATTTTCTGTGTATGATCTTATTTAACTTCACAACAATCTTAAGAGGTAGCTGCTATTATTCTCACTTTTGCAAATGGGAAAACAAAAGCTCACAGAAATTCTGGGTCTAAGATTGCCTAACACATCAAAACTGAAAAACAGTTAAAGTTCTTACTGCAGTTTCTCTATGAAATGAGAAATGCGCCAAGGCTTCGGTTGCGACCGCCTCTCTACGCAGGTGTGAGCCTTGCCAGCCCCTCCCCCAGGAGACCGTTGCAGTCGGCCAGCCCCTGCTCCTTGCTAACCATGTGTGACCGCAAGGCTGAGAGCAAGAACTCTGATATGTCAGAGGAGATGCAGCAGGACTCGGTGGAGTGAGCCACTCAGGCACTGGAGAAATATAATATAGAGAAGGGCACTGCGGCCCATATCCAGAAGGAGTTCGACAGAAGTACAGCCCCACCTGGCACTGCCTCATGGGGAGGAGCTTTGGTCATTATGCGACAGGCGAAACCAAACACTTCTACTTCCACTTGGGCCAAGTGGCCATCCTCCAGTTCAAATCTGGTTAAAAGCATGGACTGTGCCACACACCTGGTGATCCATCCAAAACCAAGGAATTTAGACTGCAGCCTAAATTCCAAATACCAGGGACTGAAGCCTTCAGCCTTGCCTAAGGGAACGCCTCCATCTTTGAACCTTTATTGTGTTTTGTACAGGGCATTCTCTGTATTAGTTTGTTGTGGTTATTAAGCAATTAGCAAAACAGCTTACATTTGTATTTATTTTCTATTCCATACCTCCCTGTCTCATTTGTTTTTTATCTTCAAAATCCATTCCTTTAAAGAAATAAATTTGTTGAAGAAGTGTGTGCTAATTACCATTTGTTCAAATAATCTATTGAAGATGGCTTATTACTTGATCTTGGGTAGGTTGGTGGGGGTGATTCCTTGAAGTTTCTATGGGATATAACAGACTAGCCTATTCAACAGTCTTTGAGTTTCATTCTTGCCCATCCTGTTCCTGTTGTGCATGGAAGAGTACTGCTCAGAAGTGCATGTTGAGAAATGCATGGCAGAGAAACTACTGGATTAACTCTTACTGCTAACTTGATAAATACATTACTTAAGTGCTCCTTTGAGATAACTGCTATAGAGTGTTCTGGGCTTTAGGCCTCAAGAGATGATGAATGTGTAGTAGAACTCCTTTAAGCTTTCTATGGCTGTAAAATGGAAATAAGCTGGTGAGAAATAGGCTAATGAGAAATTTGTTGGGCTCTAGACATTTCCCCCGGAGAAGGCAATGTACACTCCAGTACTCTTGCCTGGAAAATCCCATGGACGGAGGAGCCTGGTGGCTTCAGTCCATGGGGTCGCTAAGAGTCAGACACGACTGAGCAACTTCACTTTCACTTTTCACTTTCATGCACTGGAGAAGGAAATGGCAACCCACTCCAGTGTTCTTGCCTGGAGAATCCCAGGGACGAGGGGGCCTGGTGGGCTGCTGTCTATGGGGTTGCACAGAGTCGGACACGACTGAAGTAACTTAGCAGCAGCAGCAGATATTTCCCCTCCCCTGCCTTGGCCGAAGTATACTTTAAAGATTAAAGGTGGTCTTAAAGGGAAAAAGCTTTTGAGCAGCGGTCCTCCATGTGATTCTAATAAAGTCTGCAGGAATTAAAAAAAAAAAGGAAATGATTTTGAGAAACAATTTCCTTTATACACTCAGAGTATGAAAGGTGAGGGGGAAAAATGGAAGATCTCTTCTATTAAGGCATCAGAATAGATTTATTTTTCAAGCTAAAGCAAGTTTTTTGTTTGTTTTAGACACAAGAAATAAACAGGTGGTTCATAGTTGAAGGAGGGATGGGGGTGTGTATAGGAGAAGAGATATGTCTAACATTGATCAGTTTTACTTTCTATTGTGGTTTTCATCGTGATTTGTGGGTTAACACTGAAAGCCCATGACTTCCCAGAAAGTCAAGACAGTTTTCACTCAGTCCGTGGTACCACTGCATACCAGCCTCTCTCCAATCCAGTGTTCAGGAGGTTGCTTCTGTGGAGTTACCACAGGTGGTGGTGGGGGCAGGAGTCTGAAGGGTTTTCCTTTCCTACAACACCTTTTCTGTGAGCTGTTCACTCAATTATACTGCTCAGAGCACAGGGGGCTCTCACAAAAATACAGATCCCTGGCCTGGAAACAGAATACTTTTAAATTGCTCAGGCCCAAGTTAGTTTCTCAGGGGCTGATGCAGTCATATTGCGGGGATGGAGCACAGAACAAGCTCTTCTGATGACATGAGAAAGGATCCAGAATATGGGGAAAAGCTACGTGGCAAACGGCACTTCAGTGAGCAGGGAAGGGGGCAGCAGGGTTCAAGTGGTCACTATCCCTCTCTGCTAGTCTTATCTGTAGTTAAGATTTAATAACGTGAGGCAAGCGATGGAGCAGCTGGGGGAGAAGTCATTACAGATAATTAACATTTAGCCTAATTCTATCGTTGATCAGCAGTGCCTGTAAGAGTAACAGATATCTGGGGGGGAAATTCATAAAGCAACCAGATTTTCACCTCCCCTGCTCCTATTTGCAACTTAATTTGTAAAACAAAACAGAACAAAAAATCTAGTAACAGGGACATATGATTTATTGGAGAGAACAGGCCTCCTAACTGGGCAGAATTCACACTTTAAGAACACCAAGGAGATGCATGCCCAAGAGAGCAAGCTGCAGAATTTTATGGGGGAAAATATGAAAACAAAGATTCTTTCGGTTTTATCAGCTTCAAAGTAAGAAGACTCAGACTCACAGTGGTAGCTACCCAGAATATAATATTCTGTGCTAAGAGTAGACGATCCACCCCAGAGGAAACTCTGACAGTAAAAGGATAGAGAGTAATTAAGGGACGTGACTTTGGAGTACTGAAAATTTCAAAGTGAAGTGAAGTCGCTCAGTCGTGTCCGATGCTTTGCAACCCCATGGACTATAGCCTATCAGGCTCCTCCGTCCATGGGATTTTCCAGGCAAGAGTACTGGAGTGGGCTGCCGTTGCCTTCTCCAGGGGATCTTCCCTACCCAGGGATTGAACCCGGGTTTCTGGCATTGTGGGCAGACGCTTTACCCTCTGAGCCACCAGGGAAGTAAAAACTCAAATTTAAACCTACTGGCTGAAAAAACCTTTTGCTTAGAATCTACCTAAATTTCTTTCCTTTGCACCACAGCTTTTGTCATATCTCCCCATTTCCATTTCTTCTTTCATTGGCTGTAATATAAAATCTAAGTATATTTAGATTGCACTTACTAAAATAAAGCTTGATTTTTCTCCTCTGTCTCCCATCACTTAGTCGCTCATAAATTTTACCTTTTTGATAATTTACCATAATTACGGTTATGGTATACAAAAAAATGCATATTTGTTGTAATTTGAAGACACAGAAAAGTAGATTAAAATACTAAAGTCACCTACTGTCCCAGAAACAAATGTTACACGGATTGTTGAGTATCTTTACAGACTCGTCCAGTGTGCATGTACATGCATGTGCACATGGCATGTGAGTGTACACGTGTGCGCGCACACATACATCCACTGTCTCTCTCCCCTTCTAGAGAATTTGGAGCTTTTGAACTTTGCTGGTTACCAGCCAAGCCTCTGGAGAATGGAGTTTATTCCATCTACTACCAACAGATGGCGGTAAGGGTTGATGAGTTATTTTAGTATTGGTCATCCCAGTTAGAGATTCATTTAAGGCTCTATGGGGTCATTAGCAGTGCTTTGTGTTATTTTATAAACATTATCAAACCAAAAAAAAGGCAGTATGTTAAAAAAAAACTACAAAAGAGTGTACACATAATGTAAACAAAAACTGATTGTTTTAAGTGTGAAAAAAGATGAGATATTCCTGATGCATATACTATGATGTTTGACTTAATAAGTGAACTGCCTCTGAAGGACAAAGAAACTTACCACCCTGTGAGAGAGATTGTGGCCATGCAAATGACAATAACCAGCAAGAGGGAGGGAGAAGGGGCTGAAATGAGGAAAAAACCAAACTTCTGACCATGTACTATCGAATTAGCATCCACACTGGAAAGTCTATGACCTAGTGAGTCAATGCAGGGGAATAACAGAAGTAACAGCTTACATTAATACAGCTTTTATCTTATGCCAGACACTGTTTTAAGTGATTTAGGTCAAATATTTTTAATCTTCCCAGCAATCTTTTGAGTAGGTGAAGTTTTATTACACTTTGTAGATGTAAAACAGGACTAGAGAGAATATGGGACCCACTGAAGGTTACACTGGAAAAGGTCAGGTTTCATTCCAATCCCAAAGAAAGGCAATGCCAAAGAATGCTCAAACTACCACACAATTGCACTCATCTCACATGCTATTAAAGTGATGCTCAAATTCTCCAAGCCAGGCTTAGCAATACATAACCGTGAACTTTCAGAGGTTCAAGCTGGTTTTAGAAAAGGCAGAGGAACCAGAGATCAAATTGCCAACATCCGCTGGATCATGGAAAAAGTGAGAGAGTTCCAGAAAAACATCTATTTCTGCTTTATTGACTATGCCAAAGCCTTTGACTGTGTGGATCACAATAAACTGTGGAAAATTCTGAAAGAGATGGGAATACCAGACCACCTGACCTGCCTTTTGAGAAACCTGAATGCAGGTCAGGAAGCAACAGTTAGAACTGGACATGGAACAGACTGGTTCCAAATAGGAAAAGGAGCATGTCAAGGCTATATATTGTCACCCTGCTTATTTAACTTACATGCAGAGTACATCATGATACACACTGGGCTGGAAGAAGCACAGGCTGGAATCAAGATTGCCGGGAGAAATATCAATAACCTCAGATATGCAGATGACACCACCCTTATGGCAGAAAGTGAAAAGGAACTAAAAAGCCTCTTGATAAAAGTGAAGGAGAGTGAAAAAGTTGGCTTAAAGCTTAACATTCAGAAAACAAAGATCATGGCATCTGGTCCCATCACTTCATGGCAATTAGATGGGGGAAACAGTGGAAACAGTGTCAGACTTTATTTTGGGGGTCTCCAAATTCACTGCAGATGGTGACTGCAGCCATGAAATTAAAAGACGCTTACTCCTTGGAAGGAAAGTTATGACCAACCTAGATAGCATATTTAAAAGCAGAGACATTACTTTGCCAACAAAGGTCTGTCTAGTCAAGGCTACGGTTCTTCCAGTAGTCATGTATGGATGTGAGGATTGGACTGTGAAGAAAGCTGAGCGCCAAAGAATTGATGCTTTTGAACTGTGGTGTTGGAGAAGACTCTTGAGAGTCCCTTGGACCGCAAGGAGATCCAACCAATCCATTCTAAAGGAGATCAGTCCTGGGTGTTCACTGGAAGGACTAATGTTGAAGCTGAAACTCTAATACTTTGGCCACCTCATGCTAAGAGTTGACTCATTGGAAAAGACTGGATGCTGGAGAAGGATTGAGGACAGGAGGAGAAGGGGACGACAGAGGATGAGATGGCTGGATGGCATCACCGACTCGATGGTCGTGAGTTTGGGTGAACTCTGGGAGCTGTGATGGACAGGGAGGCCTGGCATGCTGTGATTCATGGGGTCACAAAGAGTCGGACACAACTGAGCGATTGAACTGAACTGAAGGTTACACAGCTGTGCTGTCCTTACTCAGTCAGTCATATCCAACTCTTTGCAACCCCGTGGACTGTAGCCAGCCAGGCTCCTCTGTCCATGGGGATTCTCCAGGCAAGAATACTGAAGAGGGTTGCCATGCCTTCCTCCAGGGGATCTTCCCAACACAGGGATAGAAGCCAGGTCTCTTGCATTGCGGGCGGATTCTTTACCAGCTGAGCTACAAGGGAAGCTGGTAAGTAACAAAGAAGAGAGGCAGAAGTTTGCTTTGGTCAACCATGTGGATAACTGCAGATACTTTACTTGCCAACTGCCGAATATTCCAGAGGTTCAAAGCAGTTCCCAGTGTTGAGTCTGCATAGCTCTAAGCAGGTGGCAGAGGGATGAGGGTGGACTCTATAACTGCTAAGTCTCTGAGACAGATACTGATAACACTGAAAAAGTGGTTACCTGACCTTCTGGGTAGGCAACATTGTTCTATTTGGAATAAGAGGCCCAAGACAACAAATGTATCAGTCAGGAGGAGGTATGGCTGGCTTTAAAGCTTCAACAGAGTAACTACATGTATCTGTTTGGTGGGAATGGATTTCTGAACAAGAGTCAAAACTTCCTTGTGACTGAGGACTTGTGAGAGAAAAGGGAAAAAAATTCACACACATATATGCATACACAGGTGATACTGTATATACAGTTCTCTAATTTGCTTCTTTATCTTTTCAATGACTTCCCAGGAAAGGGGATTTCCTACAATTTGCTTTAGCTCTTCTAAAAATGGTTGATAAGGAGAAGGAAAAGAAAGTACAAAGTATATGCATTCTGCTAACAGCAAAGTTTGTTAGAAAGGAGGCCTAAAATAGAAAAAAGCAGAAGGAGCTGTTTATCCATGTTATTCTGAATCCTCACTATTTTCAATAGTTCAACTTGTTCTCTTTTCTTTATTTACACAGTATAAGAAGTGGGCATTTGAAGATAAGGTATATGTGAAATTTTAAAATTAGGCAATCAATATCAGACAGGTATTTTAAAACTTTCAGGTTTTTGGCCTTGAAGATTTTCGCTGTCTGTATAAGACATCTAAGATACAATAACGAAAGGTATAGAAAGATATTCCATTTGTAATTCCCGTCATTTTGGCTTGATTCCTTAATGCTCGGTCACTGTGCCTTTCACTTGTGCTGTACAGCTGGGTGTGCGCTGTGAATACATGATTCTGTGTATGGGATAGAAGAGGAAGGCGCATCTGATGCGGCTGCAATGGCAGCCGGGGTTGAAGGTGGAAAATATTTGGCAGGAAAAGTTGCTGCAGTCCTAAAGATCAAAGGCAAACCTGGTCATGAAGCTAAATGGAACACGTGAAAGACAAGTACAGTCCAGAAGGTGGTCAGACTAAGAAATCAAGCCACACATATTTACAGCATGTCTCCAGTAGGCCCTTCACCATCCAAGGCCTATGGAAAATATGTAAAATGCCATTCCTGCCATTAGGGGGAAACAGTTTTGGGGAGAGGGAGTATAAGGGATTTTTTAATATTAAAAAAATAACTAAGAAAGTTGTGATCTTGTATGATGAAAGCTAAATAAAGGAGTATAAACAAGATGAAGGTCAAGTTCAGCAAAAAAGACTTTGGGGGACACAAATTCAGGTAGGCCATGGAAGACAATAAACAGAGGAATCTGTCTAATGCAAGCTGTGTGAGGAGTAAGAGAAGCCAAGTCTGAAAAGGCCCGACAGGGCCTTAGGTTCTAGGAAAAGGAGTCAGGGAACAGAATGTGGCTGGAGGTTTTGCAACTGTGGAATGATATGATGAAAGCAGGATTTTGGTTAAGATTAATAAAAATCTTACAGCTAGAATTAGCAGAGAAGATGTTACATTTTTGTTTTAGTATTACTCTTTTTGGGGGGTGGAGGGAGCTCTTTGTACTCAGGCAATAACATTCAAGTTCAAGAAGTTATCATGGAGGGCTCAGGAGAGCTAGGAGATGAATGGGAAGGTTCTCAAGGACAGGAAAGCTTTAAGACCGAGGACTTCTTTTAACTAGCCTTAAATGCTTTAACTTAATATCTGAGAAAAATAGCCTGTGGTATCTGTGTTATAGAAAGCCAATGGTTTGCCTCTGTGAACAAAGAGGAGAGGGAGAAAAGGAATCACCATGGTCTTCTTTTCTGAACTATCCTGGAAAGGACAGTAAATTCCGGCTGCAGTTCCAGACCTGGAGCCTGTAGATTAATGTAGCAGAAGCAAACACCACCTTCGAGTGGTCCAGCCCTCAGCTGGACGGGCTGCTTTACAACACATGAGCTGATGGGGAATAAACTACAGAAGTTTGGGGACAAAGCAGCACATTTTTTAAGAGAAAATATATCTACATATCTAGTTTTTCATAACACTGAAAATTTAAGATGAACCTATCCTTTCAGAATACAAATAAAATTAGTAATTTATACCCAGATTTGGGATGAATATAACTTATGACTAAATGTAGACCCACTCCTGTTACTCTGCCTTCTCAACACTGATGCTGGCACAGCTAAACTATTATAAATGCTACACAAAAGCAACAATTGATGCTGTTTATTGCATGTAGGGCTCAAACTAAATAATTCATATAGAATGAATAGTAAAAACCACCTCATTAGAAGTGGCTAAGATGTACTTTTTGCCATATTCTGTGAAAAACTTATACCTCTCTTCTGAATAACAAGCACACTATAAAGCATTTGATTTATTACACAGACTTGCTATTAGAGCTTAGTATCCACGCTGTTATGATCTGCAGTCAAGGGAAAGTAGCTTTACACTATTTTATGTTTTTTTAAGAGCACACACAGCACACAAAGGGTCACTAACCCTATCTTATGACAATATTTTAGCCAGAAGTCACGTACTGAAGCACTTATGCATGTAGTCACAGATGGTCAGGCCCAGATTAGTGTGCCCAAGTACTAATATGTCAGAGGAAAATAATACTTGCTGAAAATGGAACCCAGAATTTTGCAAGTAAAATGTAGATAGTCTATCATAAAAATGAGTCTCAAAAAGTCTCAACACACTGATTAATGTCTAACATTTAAAACAAAGGCAATTTAATTACATAAAATCGTGTTTTATTTCTGAGTTGAATTTATAACCTGACAATGACAGAGCATTTAAGAAATTTTCTTCCTCTCCCACCAAAATCTGTGATGTATTTTCTTTGCTCTGACAATCTCACCTTCATGTTGATACAGTACTTCACCACATGAGAAGGAAGACAGCGTTACATTGGGAAGCAGATGGAGCTGCCGAGAGAGACCTGTCTCCAAGTGCGCCTCCGGCCAGTAGCCAGCTCCGTGACTTGGGTGTGCGTGTCTGGCCTCAGCATCCCCATTTCTACCACCAAGGATGTGGTAACCTCTCCTTCACGGCACTGTTACTAGGGGGTCAGCACAGTGCTGGCCCATGACAGATGCTTGGTAACAAATACATGTTAACCTTTTCTTCCACCCCTCCTGGAATTATCTGGAATAAGGGCGCTTTAATTCTTATCACTGGAGATCACTAAACTTCCCTCCTCACCTTCATAATGATGTGGTCCTTAAGACACAGAATGTTGAGAAATGGAGACTCACCATTTTTTATGGTTATTTTTCAGTTCAGATCGTTGCATAATGAAACCCTCTCAGTATATATCGCTTGAATGAATAAAACATAAACATGCAATATACATTTTTTTCCCTTAAAATGCTTGGTATGGGGAATTGAGGGAGACTGGCAGCCAGGGCAGGGAAATACTGCATTCTGCCTTGAACATGGCCTTGTATCTTATCCCAATCTAGCTTATAAAAACAAATGAGGGAAGCAAGGTAATTTAGGAGCTTAATATGGAATTAAAAATTGCTACTAAAAAGGAAATCTACAAAGGGTTGTGGAAGGGCAACATAAAAAACTGAGAAGAGTTTTGGTTCCTAGATTGTTTTGCAAAATCAAAACTAGAAAGCTTTTACACACAACACACACAGAGTACCAGAAGTCTGTAAAACAGAATGCATTAAACGTCAACACTCAAACCATAAATGACTGTTTCATTCAAAACAAGAAGAGCGTGATAGAGAGCAAAAGTAAACATGCTCTCTAAAGTAAAACAGAGAGTTATCTGAAACTATTAAAACAGAGTGTGCAAATTACCTAGAAATTTCTCTTGATTCTGACACAAACTAAAAAAGGACAGGGTCAAATTGGACATTTCCTGGGCTGAACCCTAATGCTGGCTTTGATCCAGCACACGGCACCAGCCTATTGATTTCCAAATGCCGTGAGGCCATCTTTTTTTAAAGTAATAAATCCTGACTGCCTCACAACCTTGAAAAGCCCGTTTGAAGAACAGACTGAGAAGGAAAATGGTATCTATTTTACTCACTTCAGTTCTAAGAAATCTGGGGATATAGTATAAATGTTATCATTAGTTACAAAAAAAAAAAAAAAAAGATACACTTGAGTTGGATAGGCAAGGGAATAGCCTGCCAGCACAGTTGATGTTTCTAAACTTAGATATTTCGTTCAAGGGTCACTCGTGACAGTGGTCACGTCTCTTAAGAGCATATCTGATGGAAAAGGATAAACAGGGCTCACATGTGGGTTTCCCACTGGTTTGTTTCTGAAAAAGACTGTCCTTGGATACTGCAGATAAATATAAGCAATCATTCCAAAGACAGAATAGTAAGATCTAAAACTTAAGAACATCAGAGAGGAATTACCTTTATGCAAAAGAATGGATGACACCACCCTTATGGCAGAAAGTGAAGAACTAAAGAGCCTCTTGATGAAAGTGAAAGAGAGTGAAAAGGTTGGCTTAAAGCTCAACATTCAGAAAACGAAGATCATGGCATCTGGTCCCATCACTTCATGGCAAATAGATGGGGAAACAGTGGAAACAGTGGCAGACTTTATTTTTGGGGCTCTAAAATCACTGCAGTTGGTGATTGCAGCCATGAAATTAAAAGACACTTACTCCTTGGAAGGAAAGTTATGACCAATCTAGACAGCATAATAAAAAGCAGAGATATTACTTTGCCAACAAAGGTCTGTCTAGTCAAGGCTATGATTTTTCCAGTGCTCATGTATGGATGTGAGAGTTGGACTTTAAAGAAAGCTGAGCGCCGAAGAACTGATGCTTTTGAATTGAGGTGTTGGAGAAGACTCTTGAGAGTCCCTTGGATTGCAAGGAGATCCAACCAGTCCATCCTAAGGGAGATCAGTCCTGGGTGTTCATTGGAAAGACTGATGTTGAAGCTGAAACTCCCAATACTTTGGCCACCTGATGTGAAGGGCTGACTCATCTGGAAAGACCTTGATGTTGGGAAAGATTGAGGGCAGGAGGAGAAGGGGACAACAGAGGATGAGATGGTTGGATGACATCACCAACTCAATGGACATGAGTTTGGGTAAACTCTGGGAGTTGGTGATGGACAGGGAGGCCTGGTGTGCTGCAGTCCATGGGGTTGCAAAGAGCTGGGAATGACTGAACCACTGAACTGAACTGAACTGAAAAGAATGGAACCAAAGAGAGCCAGCCAAATGCTGTAGGTTACTTTAGTATCAGTTTCACAAAATCACTATGTTTCAAATGAAGGTAATATGCCTCACTTTCAAGAGAGCTTAAATTTACTGCATTTTCCAGAAATATGGGGGCTGTGAATGAAGTGGTGGTGGTTTAGTTGCTAAATTGTATCCAACTCTTGGGACTCCATGGACTGAAGCTCCAGGCTCCTCTGTCCATGGGATTTCCCAGGCTGGGGCTAAAACTGGTTCTTGTTTACAGGACACCATCAGCAAGGATTTTCCAATCTTGGTTGTTTTGAGAAAACCTGCATAGTAGGAGAGGTGGTAATGGAGAGGAAAAATATCATTCTGATTCTTTAAAAGAACAGAAAACTAGATTCTAGAAGCAAAAGGCAGGTAAGGCTAATGCTATCTGAAGTGAAATTCCAGAATGGACTGGTGAACTAGAAGGTTAGCAAGACTGAAGAGAACAGGCATCAGTAAAGTCCTTCAGAGCAACTCAGGAATATTCAAGTTTGCTCTTTCTACTCTGGGGGTGGGTGAGGAAGGTCAGGGTTGCTTGGCAATGCTACAATGTATATTTTGATTTGAGCTAAATAAAAATCATTATTTGCTCAGAGATTAGAGGAATATATCTGGGAAGAGGAAGTGTGGTGTGGGTGAGTGGGTAACTAGCTAAACAAGTGACTGAGCTAGTCTGATGGTCAGGGTGACAGTCAGCAAGGAGGAACCATCTAGTGATGAGCCCCGAGGCTCTGTTCTCCGCCAGCATGTATACAACATTTAAAACTGCTATAAACCAGGTCACTGATAGTGTTTATTAAATATATAAACATCCCAAACCTGGGGGTGGTGGTGAAAGTAAGATGTCAGAATTATTTCAACAGGCTAGAATGAATTTTTGGCCAAAGCCAACACTGTAATATTTAATAGGGAAAAGTAAGTCTTAATATAAGTTCCAAGGTGGGGGGTAGTGGGGTGGTGGAGGTCAACTGTATAAATTTAGGGAAAGCCTTGGCTTACTCATATGAAAATACGTGGGTTTTTTGATTAGGAACAAATTCATGTTCTCTAAATGAGACAGATTTAGGTTGTACTGAGGAAAATATATGATCCTGACCACAGAAAGAAATCATGCTTTTGGGCCTCTTTGCTCAACATTCCCTGACACCCACCACTATGGGTTGAATTGTGTCCCACCCCCATCTCCATCCCCCTCCCCAAAAAAGTACATCCAAGTGCTAAGCTCCAGTACCTGTGGACGTGATTTGGAAATAGTCTTTGTAGATATAATCAAATTAAGATAAGGTCATTAGGGTAGGCCTGCATCCAATGTGACAGGTGTCCTTGTCAGAGGGCAATCTGGACTCAGATAGCGACACAGGGAGAATGCCACGTGATGACGAGACAGAGCTTGGGGGTGAGGGGGCAGCACAGCTGGAAGCCAGAACACTCAGGACTGCCAGCAAGTCACCATAGGCTGAAGAGGCGGGGAAGGATTCCCCCAAAACTTTCAAAGAGAACATGGTTCTGTTGACACCTAATTTTGGATTTCTAGCCCTCAGAGCTGTGAAATAATGATTTTAAGTTACCCAGTTTATGGTCCCTGTAACAACAGCTTTAGAAATCTCAAACAGCTCCAGATTGCCTGTGGATCCTATATAAGCCCTGCACCTGCCCAGCTCCATCTTAACTTCCTGATATTTAAGATGTTGCTTCCCCTGGGAGATTCCGCATCTTTCTGCAGCCCCGCTGTAAAGCTTGTCTCCAGCAGCAGCAAGCCTTCGCCGGCCTCCCCTGACCCAGCTAAGCGCTGCCGCTGCCGCTGCCTGAGCTAGCGTGTCCCACCACCTCCCCGGGCAGGCCTGCATTGCCCCCACATCTGCATCCCCACCAGACGTATGGCCTCGGACCACTTCCTCTCTCTACGCCGGGCCCCAGCGCGGTGCCTGACAGTGATCAACAGTCACAACTCAGGAGAAAGGAGTAAAGGAATAAAGGAGCAAGGACAGCCTGCTTTCAGAGTGCTTTCTGCAGGAAACGTGTTTGTTCTAAACATCTCCTTTTACTTCGTCTGAGCTCTTCTGGGGGAGAGTGGGCACGGTAGACAAAGGTCGAGAAATCATATCCTACAAGGAGGAAATGGCTGACAGCTTTGCAGATGCTCACCTGGAAAAGAAAAACGCTATAAAGAAGTCCTATCTAAAAACTATCTTAAGAGAGCTTGCCACCACGAGCAGCGTTCAAGTAAGGCTGGGTCAGAGATGCAGCTGCAGCCGCAGATTTCACAAAAACCAGCCCAGGGAGAGAGGATCGCCAAGTGGTAAACAGAAAAACAAGTGCAGGGAATTTTTCGAAGAGTTACATTTAATCTAAAATTATGGGTTTCTCACGCTTCTGGCATTAAACAAGTGTGATTCTTTGGGACCCCATGGACTGCAGCTTGCCAGGCTCTCTGTGCATGGAATTTTCCAGGCAAGAATTCTGGAGTGAGTTGCCATTCCCTTTTCCAGGGGATCTTCCTGACCCAGGGATCAAACTTGTGTCTCTTTCATCTCTTGCATTGGCAGGCAGGTTCTTTATCAGCTGAGCCACCAGGGAAGCCCTATTAAACAAGTAGTGGTATTAAAATAAATAACTAAATAAAATACTTCAGGTAATTTTATGAAATAGTGACAAAAGATGGTGGTTGTTTTAGCTTGTGTCTTCCTGACAAAATAAAAATTTAACAAATATTACTAACTATTTATAAGCAGTGTCTCCAGCACTGCTGATTTTTTTTAATCATCTGAGCCACCAGTAGAAGCTTATTTAGTGTATTGCTTCTTAAATCCCCAAATCTGGGGAGCCACTAAAACACAGTGGGGTGGTGAGTGGGAAGTTGGCATTCCTGCTTTGAAAAGGAGACTTGCCTGGGTGATCAATCGGATTAATGTTGGTAAGGATAATGGTTACATGCACCGAATCATTTGGGTCAAGAATAAAGGCAAAAATATCTTTCAAAAAACAATACCACACACAGTTCCATTTATTTTAATTTCAAATTATAAACTGGGACAAAAACAGCTCAATAAAATCCTGTAAAACTGCACATGAATAGACCACGCTCCCCCCAAAAAAAATACACATAAGGCTCTGATTAGGTCTGTTCTCTCTGGTTTTCTCTCTTGGATTTGGCTGATGCCATTGCTTACCAGCAAAAGTGTAAGTCTCCTTACACTTTCAGAGACTCTCCTGCTGAGAACACAGCCTTCAGCTCCCCTGACTTCCTCCTTCATTTGGGGTTACTTCAATCAGCCTTGGCTTCCCTTGTACCTTAGGGGGTAAAGAATCTGCCTGCAGTGCAGGAGACTTGGGTTCGATCCCTGGGTTGGGAAGATCCCCTGGAGAAGGAAATGGCAATCCACTCCAGTATCCTTGCCTGGAAAATCTCACGGACAGAGGAGCCTGGTGGGCTGCAGTCCATGAGGTCGCAAGAGTCGGGCACGACTGAGCTACTAACACTTACTTCAATCAATCTTGCATGCTTAAATGGTCAAGGTAAAATGGGTCCTGAAAACCGCAGCATTCTACAGATCATTACAAAGGTCTCATACAACCTGCAAGGGACCCTCAAAAGGAAGCTGAAATCCCAGTGATACTAGAGACTCACCGAAGACATGGTGTTAAAGGAAGTCACCATTATCACATAACACAGTTTTACATATATAAGCACATACATTATCTGTGCACACACATCCACACACATACATGAGAGTTCTTTCTAGGCGAGTGTGAAGCTTTTTATATTTTAAAGAGTAAGTGTAACATCTCTGGCATTAATGTGAGATGCAAATATAAGGCCACCGAGATAGAGGTAAACTCACTCTTCCTGGACCCCACCCCAGGCACGCCTGGGCGGTGATAGGGTGGGAAGGCCAGGTGGGCTTTCTTTGAGCTTGAGCTGAGTGAAACTAGGGAATATGTGAGACTACGGGAGAGGTTAGGGATATGACACGATCATCCTGCCTGTGCTTATTTGACAAATACACATTGCATATAATCTATGATCCTAATGACACAAACTCCCACTCACTTACAAGGAACATGGTAGCTGTTTTAAAACACAGATAAAGACAAAGCCCTAAGTAAATATTAAGTACCCTTTCCCACTACTTAACTGTTCAAAGCTCAGCTTATCAAAATATTTGTTTTTCTTTCACCTGGGTTGGCCCCCACCAGGCCAGCGCCAGTTCCAAACTGTATCCAGAGGAAGGTGATAATTGCCCCCTTAACACCCAGGCCTTTATCGAACCCACCTTTGCATGAAATGTTCCCTTCATATCTCTAATTTTCTTGAAGAGATCTCTAGTCTTTCCCATTCTGTTGTTTTCCTCTATTTCTTTGCATTGATCTCTGAGGAAGGCTTTCTTATCTCTCCTTGCTATTCTTTGGAACTCTGCATTCAGATGCTTATATCTTTCCTTTTCTCCTTTGCTTTTCACTTCTCTTCTTTTCACAGCTATTTGTAATGCCTCCTCAGACAGACATTTTGCTTTTTTGCATTTATTTTCCATGGGGATGGTCTTGATCCCTGTTTCCTGTACAATGTCACGAACCTCATTCCATAGTTCATCAGGCCCTCTATCTATCAGATCTAGTCCCTTAAATCTATTTCTCACTTCCACTGTATAATCATAAGGGATTTGATTTAGGTTATACCTAAATGGTCTAGTGGTTTTCCCTACTTTCTTTAAGTCTGAATTTGGCAATAAGGAGTTCATGATCTAAGCCACAGTCAGCTCCCGGTTTTGCTTTGCTGACTGTAGAGAGCTTCTCCATCTTTGGCTGCAAAGAATATAATCAATCTGATTTCGGTGTTGACCATCTGGCGATGTCCATGTGTAGAGTCTTCTCTTGTGTTGTTGGAAGAGGGTGTTTGCTATGACCAGTGCATTTTCTTGGTAAAACTCTATTAGTCTCTGCCCTGCTTCATTCCGCATTCCAAGGTCAAATTTGCCTGTTACTCCAGGTGTTTCTTGACTTCCTACTTTTGCATTCCAGTCCCCTCTAATGAAAAGGACATCTTTTTTGGGTGTTAGTTCTAAAAGGCCTTGTAGGTCTTCATAGAACCATTCAGCTTCTTCAGTGTTACTGCTTGGGGCATAGACTTGGATAACTGTGATATTGAATGGTTTGCCTTGAAAACGAACAGAGCTCATTCTGTCGTTTTTTAGACTGCATCCAAGTACTGCATTTCAGATAGATGGGGAAACAGTGGAAACAGTGTTAGACTTTATTTTGGGGGGCTCCAAAATCACTGCAGATGGTGACTGCAACGATGAAATTAAAAGACGCTTACTCCTTGGAAGAAAAGTTATTATCAACCTAGATGGCATATTCAAAAGCAGAGACATTACTTTGCCAACAAAGGTCCGTCTAGTCAAGGCTGTGGTTTTCCCAACGGTCATGTATGGATGTGAGAGTTGGACTGTGAAGAAAGCTGAGTGCCGAAGAATTGATGCTTTTGAACTGTGGTGTTGGAGAAGACTCTTGAGAGTTCCTTGGACTGCAAGGAGATCCAACCAGTCCATTCTAAAGGAGATCAGTCTTGGGTGTTCTTTGGAAGGAATGATGCTATAGCTGAAACTCCAGAACTTTGGCCACCTCATGCGAAGAGTTGACTCATTGGAAAAGACTCTGATGCTGGGAGGGATTGGGGACAGGAGGAAAAGGGGACAACAGAGTATGAGATGGCTGGATGGCATCACCGACTCAATGGACGTGAGTTTGAGTGAACTCTGGGAGATGGTGACGGACAGGGAGGCTTGGCGTGCTGTGATTCATTGCGTCGCAGAGTTGGACACAACTGAACGACTGAACTGAACTGAACTAACACCCAGGCCTACCCTAGGCTCACTGATTGCTCCAAGCTCCTACTTGGGGATCAGAAAGAAAGCAGGGGATGATTTGAAGCGGCAGCTCTCTTTCTAGAATTGACTCCAGACACTTTCCAAACCACACATCTCATCTACAAAGGTGATCGGATGCAGAGCATGTGAAGTCAGGGATGGCTGGTGGACAGGAACACACACTTTTAGGTCCAGTAAACAAAAAAGTTTCCTTCTAATGCCTGGACATAAAGCACAAAAGATCATCAGAAGAACCAGAGAGAAGATGCAATGGAAATTCAGGAGACAATGACAAGCCAGGGTCTTTAAAACTGACAAATGAAACCACGCAACTCAAGCGTGAATCCTGAATGGTGAACCTCAAAGAACAGAGAGAAACAGAAGTGTGGTCAGCTGTATAGCACAGGGACAGCTCCATGCTCTGTGATGACCTGGAAGGGTGGGGTGGAGACTCAAGAGGGACGGGATGTATGCATACTTGCAGCTGATTCACGCTGTTATACAGCAGAAAACAACACAACATTGTAAGGCAATTATCCCACAGTTAAAAAGTTACCATATAAAAAAAGTGTGGTCATTTTCAGCAGAGGAAAACTTGAGGGGTAGAGTGCCTCTTCCCACATCTGTAACTTCATTTTGGCAATGATGATCTTTTTGTAGGCCTACTTCTAAAAATATTTTTATCCTGTCCAATGAGGAATCCTCCATTACTACTCACAAGAATTTATCTACAGTACCTAAAGATTCCCATTTCTCTGACTCATTACACAAGGAGATTTTGCAGAAAAGATGTACAAAGGCACTTCAGGTCCTCAAAAACATTGTTTTGAGTAGACAATGAGATAATGAATGGGGAATTTCTATTTTGTTTTAAATTGGAAGGTAACTGCTTTATAATATTGCATTAGTTTCTGCCATACATCAACATGAATCAGCCATAGGAATTTGTATTTCTGACAAGTGGGGAGGCAGTTAGAAAAGAACCAGCAGAGAAGCTATGACAAGTGCCTGATTTCCAGGATTTCCTTGATTTTAAACGTTTTAAAGAACTGTCACATTTGACATTTTCTAAGGGCTTTCACCCAAGCCTCATGACAACCCAGCAAGGGAGAGCAGTCCTGTGCTGCAGAGGAAGGAAACTGAGACTGAGGGGAAAGTGACTCATCTTTCCAGGGCACGCCTATACAAAAGAATCAGAAAAGGAAACCAGGCTCTTCGGTAGATACTCGGTTAAAATGAATCTGTGTCAGGCTCCTGCAGCTCACTGAGCAGCCACTTCCAGTGAAAGAAGTGTGTTAAGGAAACTTGTTGGCTAAAATGGGAAGAGAGCATTGCTAAAGAAAGCCAAGACTGGACCTGAGCCATGAAGAGTGTGTTGGGTCAGGGAAATAACAGCATAATCTTTTTTAGGGAAATAAAACAAAAACATGTAAATCCAAAATTCATCTTTTTTAGTCACCTTTCCAGGCTAAGTTTAAGGCACAAGTTAAAAATTTAGGCAAATAAAAGCAGAGACTGGAGATAGATGGTTGGGAGAAAAACAACTTCAAAAATTACAGTCTTTCAACCAAATGACATAGGTGTAATGTATATCGAAAACAAAAAGATATTATCTCAGAAAAAAAGGCCAAATCCCTTCAGCTAATCAGGTAACAAAAAGCAAAGTAATGAAGACTAAATTCTATCTTAATTCCCTATGCAGGAGAAAGAGGAAGAAATGTCTCTAACTTAAAGAATATGACTTACACACCTAAGCTCAGCAAAGAAAAATAAATGCTTTCTGGAGAAATGGCATGTGACCTATCCATCACCCACAAAGGGGAGGTGAGAATGTGTAGGATGTTATTTGGGGGTAGGGGGCGTGAAATATTATTTCATTTGATATTTTATTATCAAACTAATCAACCAAGTGAAAAAACAAACAAAGGCACATAAGGATGTGCAGTCTTGTCAAGCTTTACACAGAATACAAAGTAACGGGGAGAACGAAGGCAGCCCAGATGTCTAGAAGCATCCCATTCATCAAGTGGCTAAGGCTCTCTTACTGTTACAGCCACACAGCAAACCTGAGACATGACAATTATAGGACAGCGACCTCCTAGGGAACTGTTCCAATTGTTGTGTGTGAAAAATGGTAATGGGCCGGAGAACACAGTGCCCATCAATTTCTAGACGTAAACCAGTCCTACACAGTTGGCAAATGAAAAGAAGGAAAGCAAAAGTTGCGTGTGTTCAGGGCTCCTTTTCATTTGTTCTCAAGCACATAAGGCACAGGATGCATTTTCGTAAACTCCTGGCTAATTGGACTTGCAATCCTGATGCAACCGTATCCCAGGCAGCCAGGCCAATTAGAAACTTCCCAGGCAAGAAGGACACTTTCCCCAGGATCTTCATTATGAAACTTGGACAGCTACATGGGATGCTAATGCTCTTGGAGTCCTTTCATTTCCAGGGCACGTCAGTGGGCTGACTCATCCTACCAGGTAGTCTGTGCCAGGTTAAATTATTTATTTCTTAGGGTCTTCATGCTGGCATAAAGTCTGAAAAATATAATTTGCGATGGTCACCCAGTCTGATATATTTCTGCAGAGACTACAAATTAATTCAAACCTTTATCCAAAGCGGGTTAGGATATGCTGTCCTTTTTCATTCTTTGTGTTACTTTACACTGAGCAGCTCATGTCAGAGTGTAAAATTCAGTTGTTTTCCCTTTTCTAATAGAGATAATACTCCCCATCACAACAACAACAAAAGTCCCCACGATGGAGAGAAAATTGGCAAGAGAGGCATCTGCTCTGCTAAGAGCAAACAGGTCATGTTGGGAGGGCAATGTGAAGCAAAGGCTGCAAACCATTTCTCCTGAGGAAACTATTAGGATCATGCACAAAATTCAGTGACAGAGTCTGCAGAATGACTGCACATAATCTAAATACTAAGTAAACTGCAGAACAGCCGTGGGATGAAAAATATGATATTTTATGTCCTTGTTACAGAGACAGCTCCTGCCTGTGGGACAGAGGCAACAAAATCTGTTATTTTGTGGAATACAGACAGTGAAGAAACCAGACACATCCCCCTACCTTTTCTCCTGAAATACCTAGACCAGCACTGTCCAATATAAATATGTGGAATGCAGACTGCAAATGTGACCCATATATTTCATTTTAAATTTGTAGTAACCACATTAAAAGGCAAAAAGAAACACGAAATTAATTCTAATATTTTCTTTGATTCCATGTCCAAAATATCATCAATCCAGCACATAATCAATATATTTTTTCTCCTAAGCCGTATCTGAAATCCCACGTGCATTTTATACCCTAGCACATTTCAATATGGATTGGGCATGTTTCAAGCACTCAAGAGCCACATATGGTGGCTTTGTGTTGTTTGTGCAGACCTAGATGTTCACGGGCTGCCTGTGTTCTACAGTTTACGATTTTCCTTGCATGAGAAATAGTATCCTGGCATCATTTAAATCACGGAGACAGCAGTTGGCAGGTACTAGTTTAGACTGCTTGTGGAAATTGCTTTAGAGTGAGCACAGAAGAGAGCAATCAGCCAACTTTTGCACTTCTGACATTATTTTTCTAACCCTGGCTATACAGGAAATAATAAGTATTTACCTTTTGGGGTTAACCTTTGAGAATATCTGAACAGCAAGGTATACTTGAAAGGCCCTGACAGAACTGTCTTTTTGACTTTCATGGTAAGATTTTGTGGTTTCTCTCACTGAAGACCTGTGGCACATATACAGCAGCACATTCTACAATTATTCCTTTATCACCCCCAATTCTTGGGGGCTTTAATCATGCACTCTGAGTGGAATGGATAACATATGACAAGACCACATGTCAGAATGGTACATTTGTTTGATGAGCCTCTTTTAAAGAAAAACATCTGTGGGGGCAACCACACATTTACTGACTGTTTGAAAACAAGGAACTGCCTAATCTGAAGTCAGTGTGCCATCCTTGTCTCAGGTTCGCATTTAGCCATTTGCTACTATAAGGTTAGGGGAGCCACCAGGGCGACCGCCAGCCTTTAAGACAACTTTCTTGCAAAATGAAAAAAGACTCCTCCGTGGTAGGAAGAAATCCCTCAGGCACAGGATGTGTGTCTGACTTTGAGAGGGATTTCAGTCCCATACCCATGCTAACCAGGCATTTCTTATGCAGGTGACAATGTTCCCAATTTTATGGGGGTCCTGGGAACAATTTCCCAGCTGGCACACAATAGCAGACATGGCTCCAAGCCCTTGGAGACATAGCAATGAGCTCAATGCATAGGTTATATATTCCCTTCAGGAGCATGAGTACCCAAAATGCATCCTTCTTAAATGCTGAAGAATGGTGGCAGGCCTCCTTACAGACAGGTGAGGCGGAAAATACAGAAAAATCCAGGTATTCAAAAATTGAAACAGTTATTGTACATATAAAACTTGGAAATTAAAGTTTTCAAGGTTAAAGCGTTCTTAATATGAAGAAATACATGGTAACTTTAATAAAAATATTTTCCATGAATCTTTATGTGAAGTCACTTCAGTCGTGTCCAACTCTGTGCGACCCCATAGACGGCAGCCCACCAGGCTCCCTCATCCCTGGGATTCTCCAGGCAAGAACACTGGAGTGGGTTGCCATTTCCTTCTCCAATGCAGGAAAGTGAAAAGTGAAAGCGAAGTCGCTCAGTCGTGTCTGACTCTTAGTGACCCCATGGACTGCAGCCTACCAGGCTCCCCCGTCCATGGGATTTTCCAGGCAAGAGTACTGGAGTGGGGTGCTATTGCCTTCTCCGTAAATCTTCATAATACATAATAAACAATCCTGAGAGAATGTTTTTGGCCATATGGCACAGATAATAGGATGAGTACAAAGGAATATCCAATAACCACTCCATACTTAGAAAAGGGAAGGCAAGGGAAAGAACCAAAGAAACCATATTTGTGCCTACTTGTGCCATACCCTACTTGTGCCAAGCCCTGGGGGAGTAACTTTCGGATGTTATCCTACTTAATTCCCTGACTCTACGCCTGAGACACTGAGGCCAGAGTGAGGACCAATTTGCGGAGGATCACCCAGCTATTACATAGGAAACCAGGACTGAGCTAGGCCTGCCTGTGCCCTCAGCGCAAGGGGAGGACCTGCTACAGAAAATGCGGAGAGGCCAGCTGTACAGACTCGGGAGGAAAACTCTGTGTTGCATTATCCAAGTGGGTAGCTGTCTTTCTCCTTTTTCCTTTACCGGTTACCCATCTCACTGTAGTCTACTGAAATAAGTTTATTTTCATTATGAGTAACATTACAATCTGAGTATAAATTCTAAACTGATAACCAAGTTATCTTAGTAATACTCAACATAAAATTCCAAGAAGGCAAATTATTTTGAGCCTCTGAAGTTTACAGTAACAATGATTTTGTTATCCATTGTTTTTAATTGTGTTTCTGATGTAGTTGGAAACAAACAGATGTCAAAGCTATGCTGATGCTCTAAAATATTTGTGGTGATTTAGAAGTTCTGGGAACAGTATCTGTAAATTAATTTTCCCCACAGTGCCAAGAAATGAAACACAAGGGTGTTTTATTACATACTGTGGACTGTCCTAAAATAAAGTCCTTAGTAAACTGTCCAAAATAGCAAAATAAATATATGCATGTGGTCAGTGTGTGCACGTATCTTTATACATAGGTGTGTGTCTGTGTGTGATGCAATTTAAAAAATGTGTTTGTGTGTTTCTATGTGTGTGAAATAGCCTTTGTGACTAAAGTAAACTGTAACAAGGAATACTTTGAAAAAGTTAGATTAGTTCGTGCTGTGTGTGTGCTAAGTCACTTCAGTCGTGTCTGACTCTTTATGACTCTATGGACCTTCACCTGCCTGGCTTCTCTGTCCACGGGTTTTTCCAGGCAAGAATACTGGAGTAGGTTGCCGTGCGCTCCTCCAGGGGATCTTCCCAACCCAGGCATCAAACTCAAGTCTCTTATATCAACCTGCATTGGCAGGTGGGTTGGACTCTTTACCACTAGCGCCCTCTGGGAAGCCCAGGTTAATTCTTAG
Organism: Aepyceros melampus; assembly: GCA_006408695.1. Taxonomy (NCBI): domain Eukaryota; kingdom Metazoa; phylum Chordata; class Mammalia; order Artiodactyla; family Bovidae; genus Aepyceros; species Aepyceros melampus. The sequence goes on from SJXQ01010489.1 coordinate 177,709, forward strand.
TTCATAGGTATTTTCTTACAACACAGAAACATATTTAAAGGTATTTGTCTTATCCTTGGATTGGTGATGTTCGGACCATTAGTGCTCATGTACTGTTCACAACACTATTCGGGGTCCCTACCTCACCTGCTGTCCTTCAGAAGAGTCATGTCTCAATCAGTCATCTCCCTTGTTCTCTCTCTCATGCAAATTTGTGCTCTATTGTGCAGACCTTAATGAACCAATTTAGGTTAACTACATGGACATATTTTAAGTATCAACCGGAACACTGTGGAGAGGGGTTCTTTAGCAGTGAAATTACATCTTATTCTTAATTTCTTCTCTAGACTTTTGTATACTTTTTCTTCACGAGCTGTATAACTTTTTAAGAAAATACTAAATATGCTACTTCCTTTGCTGTGATTTACTAATGGATCAACACTATTTAAAGAATGTTAGACAAAATAGTAAAATAGCCATAAAGGCAACCATCAGAAAAGATGTCTAATTCTGCTGAATCCCACTGACAGCTTTAAAAAGGGATACCTTCGGGGTATGTTGCTATAGTGGATATGAGATTCTGCCAGACACTGCAAGGAAGAATTTCTCATAATATACTCCCCTGAGGCCCAACACCGACTTCTGGCTCCTCAAGGAGTAATCTAGTCAGAGCAGAAATACACCAGCTGACCTCAGGGTACATAAGGGAAAAGGAAGAAAGAAAGATCTCTAAGGAAACGACGACAGAAATTACAGGAGGCCCAAGAGTGTGAGGAATCAACAGCTCTTGGAAAAGATCTGAAGCAGGTGCAAATTCAACAATGAAGAAGTGGAGAGAACCAGAATTTTCTGATACAAGTTACAAAAACAGGCAAACTGTTACCACCATGCAGAAAACAAAACAATAAACCTAACTCAGAGCTAATGAAATTAGTTGTACACGTTCATCCCTTGAAGATGAAATATCCACTTGAATCTTTTAGAATACTAGGATCTTCACAGGTATGTCAGAAAATATGCAAAAAATTTAAGACTTGCTATTTCAAAACACGTATGTTAGATGAGTGACTACATACCCAACTACCCAATTATCATCAGAGAAGATACTCTGAATGGTGAGTTTTAATTTAATGATTAGGAAAATCTTCATAGTCTACTCTCATTTTTATCATTTCTCTCCTGTGAAATGTTCACCCCTCTGTTTTTGCTTATAAAATTGGCAGGTGCTCTTATAAAATTACGAACAGTATTAACTGTCTTAAAAGAGTTAAAAAAAATAAACGTATGTGAGTGGCTGGCTGGATGACTAAAATTTTTTAACAAAATTGAGATACTGTTGAATATATAAGTATAAATTTTTTTCACTTAATATACTGAGAATTTTGAGCATTTCAAAAATATTCTTTAAAAACAAGATCTATCAATATGATTATAACATATTTTAATGGATACACTACAAATTATTTCAACATTCAGAAAACGAAGATCATGACATCACTTCATGGAAATAGATGGGGAAACATTGTCAGACTTTATTTTTCTGGGCTCCAAAATCACTGCAGATGGTGACTGCAGCCATGAAATTAAAAGATACTTACTCTTTGGAAGAAAAGTTATGACCAACCTAGATAGCATATTCAAAAGCAGAGACATTACTTTGCCAACAAAGGTCCGTCTAGTCAAGGCTATGGTTTTTCCTGTAGTCATGTATGGATGTGAGAGTTGGACTGTGAAGAAGACTGAGCGCCGAAGAATTGATGCTTTTGAAGTCTGTGGTTGGAGAAGACTCTTGAGAGTCCCTTGGACTGCAAGGAAATCCAACCAGTCCATTCTGAAGGAGATCAGCCCTGGGATTTCTTTGGAAGGAATGATGCTGAAGCTGAAACTCCAGTACTTTGGCCACCTCATGCGAAGAGTTGACTCATTGGAAAAGACTCTGATGCTGGGAGGGATTGGGGGCAGGAGAAGAAGGGGACAACAGAGGATGAGATGGCTGGATGGCATCACTGACTCGATGGACATGAGTCTGTTATAAATTTTTTTCACTTAATATACTGAGAATTTTGAGCATTTCAAAAATATTCTTTAAAAACAAGATCTATCAATATGATTATAACATATTTTAATGGATACACTACAAATTATTTCAACATTCAGAAAACGAAGATCATGACATCACTTCATGGGAAATAGATGGGGAAACATTGTCAGACTTTATTTTTCTGGGCTCCAAAATCACTGCAGATGGTGACTGCAGCCATGAAATTAAAAGATACTTACTCTTTGGAAGAAAAGTTATGACCAACCTAGATAGCATATTCAAAAGCAGAGACATTACTTTGCCAACAAAGGTCCGTCTAGTCAAGGCTATGGTTTTTCCTGTAGTCATGTATGGATGTGAGAGTTGGACTGTGAAGAAGACTGAGCGCCGAAGAATTGATGCTTTTGAAGTCTGTGGTTGGAGAAGACTCTTGAGAGTCCCTTGGACTGCAAGGAAATCCAACCAGTCCATTCTGAAGGAGATCAGCCCTGGGATTTCTTTGGAAGGAATGATGCTGAAGCTGAAACTCCAGTACTTTGGCCACCTCATGCGAAGAGTTGACTCATTGGAAAAGACTCTGATGCTGGGAGGGATTGGGGGCAGGAGAAGAAGGGGACAACAGAGGATGAGATGGCTGGATGGCATCACTGACTCGATGGACATGAGTCTGAGTGAACTCCGGGAGTTGGTGATGGACAGGGAGGCCTGGCGTGCTGTGATTCATGGGGTCGCAAAGAGTCGGACACGACTGAGCGACTGAACTGAACTGATCAATTATTTCAGAATATTCAGGTTGTTTCTAAATTTTTATTACTACAAATGGCACCATGATAAATATCCTTTCACTAATACTGTCTTCAGTGCCATAAATTACCTTCCCTCTGCTCAGCACTGAATTCTGAGTCCCAGCAGTCTAATGCCAAAGCTGGTAACATTGTACCACTGTTAGGACTAGAAAGTCTCTCTCTTGACACCACAGAGGGAGAGGAGAACCCCATATTTACCATGAAGAGGGAGGGTTAAGGGTGGAAAAAGAAACCAGAAAAAAAAAAAAAAACCAAAAACAACCTACAAACCATAAATCTATTTACACTACCACGAGAAGAGATATATTAGGTAGTGAAAAGTGTGAAAGTGTTAGTTGCTCAGTCATGTCTGACTCTTTTCAACTCTATGGACTGCATCCTGCCAGACTCCTCTGTTCATGGAATTCTTCAGGCAAGAATACTGGAGAGGGTAGTCATTCTCTTCTCCAGGGGATCTTCCCAACCCAGGGATCGAACTTGGGTTTCCCACATTGCAGGCAGATTCTCTACCACCTGAGCCACAGATAGTACCCAGGAATACTTTTCCTGTTCTCAGGGATACCTAGAAAAAGGTATCTCTAAGTAGAGAGGGGATAGGAAAGTTGAGTTACACTATCATCTGTTTTCTGTTTTAAATTAAACCAGTAAGGTATACTAAAATGTCCAAACAATTTTACCTCCCATTTCAATTTCCCTTCCATTACAAATCTCATGGTATTTAAGAAGACAGATGAATCTGAGCAAGATCTAAAGTTGAACTTTTACCTTCAATATAGTTACATGTTTTCAAACGTTTACAACTAAATTAAAATACTTAACAAAGTCTATGAATAACATTGAGAAAATGCAAAAAAAAAAAAAAAAAAAAAAAACCACCTTTCTCTCCAAAAGAAAAGATCAGTAAACCTGGTGAGATTGCTCTTAAATCATTTGTTTTATCTAGCAATAATAAATAAGTTCCACTTTACAGTCTTAATGTTTGATCTTGAACCTGGTAAAACTGTCTCTGAAATCAAGTGCCAGAAACAAACTGTTCAAAGGCCTAATTAAGATACCCTGAGTTCTTGGGACTTCCTTGGCAATCCAGTGGTTAGGATGCCATGTTTCCCCTGCAGGGAACACAGGTTTGATCCCTGGTCGGGCTGGGGAACTAAGATTCTACATGCCACATGCTAAAAAAAAAGACTCCCTGAGTTCTGAGCAGCTATTTCACTACTGTCATTTATAAAATTTGTCTTAAATATCTGATCATTTCTCCTTGAAGAAAATGATTTCTATTAATGTTTGGCATAGTATTATGAAATGTTGGGAGTCAAAATCTTCTTCTGAAAGTGGTTAAAAGGTACAAACTTCCAGTTATGAGATAAATAAGTCCTGGGGATGTAATATGCAGATAGCATGGTGATTACAGTTAACAACATTGAAAGTTACTAAGAGAGTAGATTATCAAAGTTCTCAGTCACAGGAAAAAAAACAACAACTATGTGTGGTGAATGTTTTTATTGTGATAATCATTTTGCAATATATATACATATATATATCAAATTCTTATGTTGTATACTTCAATGTAATAAATAAGACATTTATATTTCAATTTTCAAAAGTAATCTGAGAACTATGTTCCTATACATGTTTTCAACATATAAACAGACATCCCTTATAGTTACTGAAAGATACAAAATGTGTAAGGTAAAAAAATCCATCCAAAGAGATTATTTCTTAAACTCATCACATTCATAGTCAATGGTGCCAGCTGCCTATTTACTTCAATGCTCACACAATGCTTCCTCTTAAGATTGTGAAATCAGTATAAGAGCAGAAATAGAGCATATTCTTAGGTGTCAGACACTTCTTCCACCTGAAAGCATCTGCACCATTTGTTCACACTGGAGTCCTTAGTGGGCACATACCAAGTTATCACTGCGAGGGAAACTTTAAGGAAAAATTTTATGTTCTTATGACTCTATTACAATCCAAACTGGAGATCTTCAGTTGATATATTAAAATATGATTATCTCCTAAGAACTCGAGTAAGGGATCTAGGAAGCCATCCTGGCACCAAACACATTTCATGGAAACTTACTGACTGAACCAAACTAAGATCCCTGGTGATTTTGTCGTTACACACCACATCAAGAAGTCTATTATTGTCTAGATTAAAAATGCTCACTTCAACCAAATGCTATATTCAAGGAGTGACAAAACACAGCTCTTATTTATGCTGCCTGCTGCTATTGTCCTTGAGTCGTTCCCACTCTTTTGCAACCACATGGACTATAGCCCACCAGGCTCCTCTGTATATGGGATTTCTCAGCAAGAAATACTGCAGTGGGATTTTTAGAGGCAAGAATTTCTTTCTCCCGGGGATCTCCCTGACCCAAGGATTAAACCCACGTCTCCTGCAATGGCAGGCGGATTCTTTACCCCTAACCCTTTTCCTACTAGGGTTAGGAATTTCTCTTTTTGCAGAATTTTAGGCAAGAAAGATCCTTATTTCCAGTGAATAGCCTTAAAAGTACAATCAAGGGTTTTCATTAAAAAACTTAACTTCAAAAAATGGCTGTTTAGCACTTCAGAAATTGTATCTTTGAAAAAACAGCTTGCACCTTTGAAAAAATGGTTTGTACCTTCAAAAAAATGTTCAGCATTTAAGAAATTCTCCTTGAATGTCATATATTTAAAATAAAAAAGTAAAATCCACATTAAAATAACAAACTGACTTTAATTAGCATTAGGCCACATTTTACTGGCTTATTATAGCCAGGTCCTAGCAGTGGTTCCATCCTAGGTCTGCATATGGAAATAGAACAAGTTCAGTGGGGCCTCTGGCTTCGTTAGGAAGCCTATCGGATTACTGGTTCTAATTAAGGGTTGTGTTACTGGCTACCACACAGCTATTAATGTGCATTATTGTCATTATAGGAAGTTCTGACCTCTGCTGTGCGTCACCTGGACTAAAATTTAATTATCAACCAGAGAATATACGAGTAAGAATGATATAAAATGGCTCCTTGTGAGGCATCTGTGGTGGTGGTTAAATACAATCTTACAATTTTTGATTTGACATTAGGAAAATGATTACAACTAAACCTCTTTCTAAAATCTGAAAATAATTCACCCAGAGTGTGAGACCACAGTATATTCTGATTTTCCTGTGTGTTATTAATTTAGCAAATTCTTTTTATATTTTTCAGTGTACAAGAACATGAGCTACAAGAACTGACTGAAATTAGGCTGACATTTAAAACAATGTTAGAGGACTTGCATGTTAAAAACTATGTATCTATTTCATATCCTATCCTTCACTGGCCAAAAGCTCTGAACTTGAACAACTTTAGAATTAAGGAAACAGCTGTTACCTTTTGCATGCACATTTTCTTTTTTTTGATAACCTTATATTTTTAAAAAAGTCAATGAAATCAGTGAAATCGGTCTATTTCTGATATTTTAATTACTAATGATCTCATATAGTTCTCACAACAGCCAGTAAAGTAGGTAAAATAGGGAACTTATAAGCAGCAATAGTGGGTGGGGCAGTAAGTATTACTAAAACGGCAACTAGTTTGTTCCTTTAGAAATTTTAACTTCAGATGAACACCTTTCTGAGATACATTCAAGGCAGCCTCAGTCAAAGACAGAACAGAGGGAGATAGGTTTTCATATTCCTTTCCATATCTATGATGTTTTGCCTGACTTGATGAGAACTTCATGACTCGTTAACACTAAATGGAAACATTGATGGGTCTTATAAGGAAGATGCAAACATAAGCTTTTCAAAAGGAAGAGGTCAGGTTTTAATTTTTCCACCTGCAAGTAGTATATGGGAATGGCAAAACATTTCACAACTATGACATTTCACAACTATTTACTGAGCGTCTACTATCAGATGTTAAACTACAAAGGACAGAAAAGAAAACCCAGTATAAAAATAATACATGTGGGTACATGTTAGGTGCAGTGGGCTACAGGTGTCTGTGCTTGTTCAGCTTAGTATCATCTTTGCTTCCTGTCATTCAGCACAGTGTCTGACACATAGCAGATGCTGAAATAAAAGTTTATTAAACTGAACCTAGTGTGCAAAGATTCCTTGGACTGGGTTATTGATGCATCATTAATTCTTACCTTACAGTATGATGACAATGTTACTATGAATAGAAACTTCCTCTTGGGACTGTACATGGGTTAGATACTCTATATAACAGCTCAGGTATATCTCTAAGTCTCCTAAAAAATAAGCTTAGAATGTTAGTATTTCTACTCCTATTTAAAAAAAAAAAAAAGGACACTAAGTTTAAATTCATCCAAGATTACACAGTAATTTCAGAACAAATGAACTTTCCCTTCCCATTGTAAAACCTGCAATGCTGAGTTGAGTAACCTGTACGACATTCAGGTCTTACAAGCTAGTAAACAGAAACGTAACCCAGCAAGTTGCTCAGAGAAGAGGGCTACACTGGAAATAGTCAGTTTATAGAGAGAGAAGATAAAAATATGAAAGAGTGAAGGAGAGTTAGTTGTCAACATGTGAAGGCAGGAAGAGTAGCCCAAATGGAAAAGCTAGTCCTGTTTTAGAAGACACAGTGAAGATTTCTTAAGGGAGACCTGAAATTGCTCGTTCCTGTGGGAAGTTAGGAAACTTGGGGTAAGGGTTAGAAATTCACATTCCATATGACATCATTTCCACTTTAAAGGTGAAGAAACTGAAACTCAAATATTTAATGCATTCCTAAGGGTTGACTTATAACCAACCCTTGTTAGAAAAGGGTAAGACCAGGGCCTGAAATCAGGTCTTCGGTCTTTTATTAATACTTATTCTTTGAGAATACAGCCCACACATATTATATGCTTAAAATCCCCTTAGAAAATTAAAGAAGCTCGCGCCCTGAGGGGGCAGAACATACATAAACCAGCTTGCCAGTGCTTATTCTGATTAGAGTCTGCTCTAATTGATTCTCACTCACACCTTCACAGATGAAGGTGGTGGGTAGCAGGAACAATCTTCCTTCATAGTGCCATTAAAATTTTAAGGATGGACACCACTTTCACAGTCCAAGCTGTGTCACACATGGTGCCATAATTAGCATCCTAAGCAGACAGTGACTGTTCAGAGTGAAGGACTGTTATTATTAACTTTACCTTGGATCTCCCAGAACCTAGCACGGTAAGCACTCTCAGCAGATATTGGCTGAATTACTTGATAAATACATTTCCCCAAATCTGGGAAGCCTTCTTCTTCCCAGGAAAAAGTCTTCCTGGGGAAGAAGTCTTTTCAATAATGAAGTCTTTTCAATAGTGAAATATCTCCTATGCTTGCCCTTTCAGTGAGGGTCTATACACTTCTTATCAGAGGTAAGCTACAGCATTGTTTACCATCAAAATGTAGTCTTTAACTCAGATATGCCAGCACAGACGTGATGCCAAAAATATTTCACTCTTAATATGACACAGGCACTGACCAATCAGAGGGCAGCTACCAGTGGGCCCTCCCGGTGCTGAGTGCAGCCCTGACCATTCCTGCAGCTTAGGAAAGGTTTGATGAAAATTTTGTCAAAATTTTATAAAATGAAAATCAGATCACATCCTTAAAATATAGACAAATCACAGAAAATGTCCAAATCTTATTTCCAAATTTCACCTAAGTTGCCCTGTTGTAAAAAGCTGCCATGTTGTAAAACTGGCTTGAGCTTCTATTCTCTGCCCTTTCCTCCTAAAGATATATTAACCAATACAAGAATGGGGTTAGGGTGAAAGCAGCTAGCAGGTAAGAGACAGTACACATTAACTGTCTTCACGATAAGTGCTGTGACTGAACATTCCTTTGTTTTAAGCCATTCTTAAAAGTGAAGATTTTAAAGGCAATACAACGAGAAGGAAGGACCAAGGAACAGAAATTAACAGTTTTGTGTCCAATAACAAACTCCTCTAAAAACACTACAGAGTTCTGAACAAAACTTCTTAAAGTTACCTTCAGAAAACACCAGAGAATTCTAATTTTTCATTTAGGTCCCTCAATTCAAACCAAATGTAATTATTATGGAGAAGTTCTTTAAAAAAAAAAAAAAAAAAAAAAAAAACCTTTGCAAAAGAACTGGTTAAAAAGGAAATTCACTGCTTCTTTTTCTAGACAGAAAGTGAAGTTGCTCAGTCATTCAGTCATGTCCGACTCTTACCAAGTTCCCCCTCCATGGGATTTTCCAGGCAAGAATACTGGAGTGGGTTGCCATTTCCTTCTCCAGGAGATCTTCCCGACCTAAGGATTGAACCCGGATCTCCTGCATTGTAGGCGGACGCTTTACCATCTGAGCTACTCTGTTGCTGCTGCTGCTAAGTCACTTCATCGTGTCTGACTCTGTGCGACCCCACAGACAGCAGCCCACCAGGCTCCGCCATCCCTGGGAATTCGCCAGGCAAGAACACTGGAGTGGGTTGCCACTCCCTTCTGCAATGCATGAAAGCGAAAAGTGAACGTGAAATTGCTCAATCCTGTATGACTCTTCGCGACCCTGTGGACTGCAGCCCGCCAGGCTCCTCTGTCCATGGGATTTTCCAGGCAAGAGTACTGGAGTGGGGTGCCATTGCCTTCTCCAGAGACACTCTGCTGGGGCCTCTTTTTCTACAAGTACTATGAAAGAGATCTTTTCTTATCATCAGGGGTAAAAAAATAGCAAAACTACTGTTAGAAAATGCCTGAGCTTTAGCTTAAATATAAGACGCATCAGAGAAAAAAAATGAATGACTTGGAATGAGGAATAAAACTACTTTTAATATTAATGCAGAGGTAGAACCATAGTTGTCTTTTCCTAAGTTCCAGCAGTTAATTGTTCACAGTACTCAAGCAATATTCTACTACCTCAGTGGCTGTAATAATTCACATGGTTTGAAAATTCAATGAAAAACTCTGCATAATGCTCACAGAGGTATTTCAAACTATCAAACCACCAAAGTGAACATAACCCTACAAAATTGTAACGTTCTTAAACAATTTTCACACAATAGTTATAACACCATGCAGTGCTTATTTATTTAAACATCATTAAAAATATATATATTTTTCCCCTTGGCCACACCCTGCAGTGTGTGGGATCTTAGTTCCCTAACCAGGGATCAAATCATGCCCTTTACATTGGAAACGTGGAGTCTCAACCATTAGACTGTCAGGGAATTCCTGTAAACACCATTTTTAAAAAACTTTTCACTCTGTACTGAGGTATAGAGTAAAAAATTTTTTGTAAAAAAATGTACTGGGGTACAGAGGTATAGCCAGGTGAACAGTGAAGGGATTCAGCCATACACACACACACACACACACACACACGTATCCATTCTCTCCAAATTAACCTCCCACCCAGGCTGCCACGTACATTGATCAGAGTTCCATATACTATACAGTAGGTCCAGTTTTACATACAGCAGTGTGTACATGTCAATCCCAAATTCTTAATCTATCCCTCCTCCCTAACCTTCCCCCCTGGTAACCATAAATTCATTCTCTAAATCTGTGAGTCTGTTTCTGTTTTGTAAATAAATTCATTTGTATCATTTCTTTTTAGATTCCACATATAAGGGATGTCATATGTTATTTTTCTTTTTCTGTCTGACTTACTTTACTCAGTCTGACAATTTCTAGGTCCATCCATGTTGCTGCAAATGGCATTATTTTGTTCTTTTTAAAGGCTGAGTATTATTCCACTGCACATATATTAACACCATTTTTATTTATTTTTTAATTGATTTTTTTAGTTTGTTTTGCTTTACAATACTGTATTCGTTTTGCTATACATTGACATGAATCAGCCACGAGTGTACACGAACTCCCAATCCCGACCCCCACCTCCCCCCTCCCGCCCCACACCTTCTCTCTGGATTATCCCCGTGCATCAGTCCCAAGCATCCTGTATCCTGCATCAAACCTAGACTGGCGATTCGTTTCACTTATGATATCATACATGTTACACTGCCACTCTGCCAACTCATCCCACCCTCTCCCTCTCCCACAGAGTCCAAAAGGCCGTTCTATACATCTGTGTCTCTTTTGCCGTCTTGTGTACAGGTTTATCATTACCATCATTCTAAATTCCATATATATGTGTAAGTATACTGTATTGGTGTTTTTCTTTCTGGCTTACTTCACTCTGTATAATCGGCTCCAGCGTCATCCACCTCATTAGAACTGATTCAAATGTATTCTTTTTAATGGCTGAGTAATACTCCATTGTGTATAGGTACCACAGCTTTCTTATCCATTCATCTGCTGCTGGACATTTAGGTTGCTTCCATGTCCTGGCTATTATAAACAGTGCCGCAATGAACATTGGGGTACACGTGTCTCTTTCAATTCTGGTTTCCTCGGTGTGTATGCCCAGCAGTGGGATCGCTGGATCTAAGGCAGTTCTATTTGCAATTTTTAAAGGAATCTCCACACTGTTCTCCATAGTGGCTGTACTAATTTGCATTCCCACCAACAGTTTAAGAGGGTTCCCTTTTCTCCACACCCTCTCCAGCATTTATTGCTTGTAGACTTTTGGATCACAGCCATTCTGACTGGTGTGAAATGGTACCTCATTGTGGTTTTGATTTGCATTTCTCTGATAATGAGAAAACACCATTTTTAAACCTTATTTTAATCCTCACTTTTAGCATCCATGTGATATCCAGTGACAGAAGAGGACAGTCACAATAATGGAATTAATTGATGCAAGAGACCAAGTTAGATTGAGGAACTGGAAAATTTTTTGGAATAGAACAGTGGTAAACTCAAGACAGCAGGAGGACTAATCCATTTCCTCACTGGAGGTCATGAAGTAACAGAATAAATAACCAACCCTGACACTAATGGGTGAAACCACCTCAGAGCTTGTCCACTAATTTTGTACACAGAACGCACAGTTTTGAGAGTAACATTCTTATTGATCTTCAAGCACTGTCACCTACATTATCACATGAATCATAGCATTTCTAAAGAATTTTGCTGTGTTTCATGGCAATGTCTCAAATTAGCCCAACAGCACACCAGCAGAGGTCCTGATAACCCTGATCTTCTGTGTGAACAGACTGTTTTATACTTTATAAAGTGCTTTCACATTCATTCTCTTAATTTAGAGTTCATCACTGGGAAAGGAAGCTAAAATAAATGATAACAAATTAGATACTGCCAGTCGCATGGAGAATGGTCAGGGGCAGTATTCCTGATCATTCTAGAAGAGAACAATGGCCCACACAGTCATTATCGCTAATTTTATTACCTTTAACAAGTTTTCTAATTGTGATCCAATTAAAGAATACCATCTACTGCACTAAAAACAGGATATGAAAGGAAACCATCATATAAATCTACTGAAAATCAATTTGAGGTATTTTTTTTCTTTAAAATACTGTATATATGCATTTGACACCCCAAATATTTCCATAAGACATTTTAAAAGGTGACTCACCTCAAAATATCCTCTTCACCAGAGGAATGAAAAGATTTCTAGTTGATGTTTTTCATTATTTTCCTCACAAGACTAAAAGTGACATTTATTCATCTATTTATGCATTCAAACATGTAAGATGCTTGTGTGCATGTGTGTATAAATACATATATAAACATATACACCTATATGTGTGTTGTCTGTCCTGTTCCTGAAAGGACTTCAGGAAGCTGATGAAAAGACATATCCTATCAGATAAAATAAAGGCAAAAATCAACGGTAAGGAACATGAGACAAAGGGAAAATGAGGCAGGAGAGAGATGGCTTACTGAGAGGTCAATTGTTTCAAATGCCCGACTTCTCATCGGTGGGTAAGTCTGAAGAGCTTGTCTAATGACTATCAGCCAGCGCTGATCAAACACAGTGAATGACCTGGAGATCAAGCACCTGATTGACAAGAAATCTATCATAAGCATCTCTTCAGCACAAGCATACTTCAGGAATAATTGGTCCTAATGATAACTCTGCAATGCAAGTGTTAAGTGTAACCTGCATCATGATAAGAAAATGTCTTTCTTTCTTTGTGTCCTGCTGCTTTGAAAATTGACAATTCATACAGAATATATTATATTTATAATCATAAAATTAATGTAACCTATTTCCTGACTAAACTGGAAGACAGCCCAGTTATTGATGACTTGGAGATACAAGCCCCTGCCTTATTAATATGTTCTGTGCAGGGATATTAAATGCCCTAAAAAACAGAAACAAGGTTCAAGGTCCCTAGAAAGGCAAAGAGTAACCCTTTGTCTCTCCCTTTCTTAGAGCACAGAGCCGGAAGGCATCTGTCAAGGGTTTCAAATAGCTTTCCTCTCACATGCCATCCCTGAAGCGTCAGTAGGCTTGTGCTGTGCAGGGAAGGATTCTGAGGCCCAGCCAGGCTCAGCAGGAAAGAGTGTTCCCATCTTTGTATTAGAAATGCTGCCGGGGAAGAGGAAATGAGGCGGTGCACTGCGCTTACTTGCTCTATTCCTCATCTCAGTTCAATCTGCTGATGTTACCAAGGAGGAACTGGAGTCTTAAAAGTGCTGGGCTACTTATTTACCATTTCTCTTTAGATTTATTTTAGCTTGCTTTACTATAAAAACTATTTGACAGGTCTCAGAAATACACACAGAAACAATAAAGAGACGTGACAAAACAGGATGAAAGATAAAATATATACATTATGAGGAGGATAACGCTTGTCCTTGTGGCCAATTCTGAAGCCTTCATTTCACCACGGCCTTTCCCAGTGCTGGAGAATACAGATTCACTCATCATCTAGTTGCTGAGTATGAATGTGTATGTGAGTGTGAGTGTGTGTGGGTGTGACAAATAGGTACCTCAGGAGCAGGTCCTAAGCTTGGCTGTCAAGAAAACAAGGCCTCAAGAAGCACTGCCATTTACTTTGCTACTATACTTTGAATTACTGGCAATAATACATTTCAAAAGGAGATTTTTAATGACTACAGGTACAGGAAAAGTTATTAGTTCTGTCAGGGCTATCTGGAAGAAATAAATATTTTTCTTTAATAATAAGAAACAGTGGTCAAATTAAAAAAGAAGAGAAGAAAACAAAGCCTCTGCAGTTAAGAGAGCTGGACTCATACCTCAGCTGCCTTCTGTGCCATAAAGAAGCATTTTAGTCATTCATTCAAAAATGGTAACTGGTATTTGCTTGTAATAATTAAACAAAAATAAGCAAATTACACAGTATGGTAGAAGGTGGTATTATAACAATTGGAAAGACCAAGGAAAAGGGGACTGAGATATACCACGCCAAGGTGACACAGAGGCAGATTATAATTTTTAAAAAGGTGGCCATGGCAGGCTTGTTGAGGTGACATCTGAGCAGTCTTGAAGGAGGTGAGGGAGTGAGTCAGGATGACCTGGGGAGGAGCAAGGCAGTTATGTGAGGAGGAATAACCTTCGCAGGACTGGAAGGCAGAAGCAGCCTTGGCAGGTTTTAGAGAAACACCAAGGAGTCCACCATGGTGGAGTAAAGCGCTAGAGGAGAATAAGGGAAGACAAGGTCAGAAAAATAACGTGTGCGTGGAGGGGCAGGTAATACAGAGTCTTGCAGCCATCCTAAGACTTGTAAACGCTGAGTCAAATGAGAAAGTCGCTAGGGGTCAGCCAGCCAGGACGGCTGAGTTCCCTGACCCTGGAGACAGGGCTGACCTCCACATTTTGTGCAGTTGTGGGTAGTGGCAGGGCACAGATTTGAAGAACAGGCCCAGAGATATTTACCTTCATGGCTCACATCGGTCCATGACGTGAGACATCCTGGCAGCTGTGTCCGTGTGGCAGCAGTGCTCCTAAGGCCATATTCTGAGAAGGTTCAGAGAGCAAGAGCAAGGCAAGTGAGAGTGAAGGACTGTCCCATCTGCTGTATTCTGAGACCACTTATGAAGCATCACCTCATCATTTCTCTTCAACAGGGTACTAAGATTCTTCTTTTGGGATGTTTCCGACTCACAGAGGAAACCGTGGTCTGGCAAGTACTGGAGGTCAGAAAACCACTATTTATGAATATAGACAGTCCTCATACTTGACAATGGTTCCTCTTACAACTGGCTGGTGCTGTGTGTATTCAGCAGAAACTGTACTGTGAAAGATGATTTTTCATCTCTTTCTGGGTTAGCGATGAGTGGGCAGATCCTGTCTTGTGATAGGGGACAGCAGCTGAAGCCCCAGGTCAGCCACACAATCACAAGGATAAACATCCAATACACTTACAACCATTGATTCCCACTTTCAGTGCAATATTGCGACCCCACTGACTATAGCCCACCAGGCTTTTCTTGTCCTGGGATTTCCCAGGCAAGAATACTGGAATGGGATGTCATTTCCTACTCCATTACATGAGATATTCAATACTTTATTATAAAACAGGCTTTGTGTTAAATGATTTTGCCCACGTGTAGGCTAACATTAAGTGTTCTGAGCACATTTAAGGTAAACCTGGCTCAGCTATGATGCTAGTGAGGTTAGGTGTGTCAAATGCATTTTTGACTAGGTTATTTTCAACTTTGTTGTTGTTCAGTTGCTCAGTCGTGTCCAACTCTGCGACTCCATGGACTGCAGCATGCCAGGCTTCCCCGTACTTCACCGTTTCCTGGAGCTTGCTCAATCTGATGTCCATTGAGTTGGTGATGCCATCCAACCATCTTGTCCTCTGGCGTCCCCTTCTCTTCCTGCCTCCAATCTTTCCCAGCATCGGGGTCTTTTCCAATGAGTCAACTCTTTGCATCCTGTGGCCAAAGTACTGGAGTTTCAGCATCGGTCCTTTCAATGAATATTCAATCCTAACTTCCTTTAGGATTGACTGATTGGACCTGCTTGTAGTCCAAGGGACTCTCAAGAGTCTTCTTCAACATCACAGTTGAAATGCATGAATTCTTCGGCATTCAGCCTTCTTTATGGTCCAACTCACACCTGTACATGAATACTACAAAAACCATAGCTTTGACTACAAGGACCTTTGTTAGTAAAGTGATGTCTCTGCTTTTTAATACGCTGTCTAGGTTTGTCATAGTTTTTCTTCCAAGGAGCACATGTCTTTTAATTTCATGGCTGCAGTCACCATCTGCAGTGGTTTTGAAGCCCATTAACAGGATATATCCCCACAATGCAAGTTGAGGAAGATCTGTTTTAAGACTGAGATATATAAATGAACCACAAAGAAAACCAATCCTGAAAAACTCAGAACCGATACATCATTACTGTCTACACATGCCCAGTTAAGGCTGATGCTATCAGAACAGACATCCAAAGAGAGGAGAAAGCAGAAGAGAGGGAGACAGAAAACTGTGTTATGATGACCTACTTCTGAAAGAAGAATGTTCCTTCAAGTTCAAGAGTAGGAATTTATCAAGGAATTCATCAGGAACTCGTAGTAGGTAGAGAATGAAGCAGCTGTGTAGCCCACAGGAGGTTTAGAAGTCAGAAATGAGTATTTTAAACTGTGACTTATGAAGCCACCAAAACACAGGTGAAGTAAATTTCCACAGCTAAAACACATATCTAAGCAAGTTGCGAATGTTTTCTGTCTCCAAACATTAAAGAGGGCCAATTAATTCAAGGCCAAAGGGAATTCCAAGTGAGAATGGGTATAAGAAAAGTAGTTTAAAAAAGCCTTCCTTTTCCTTAAAGATGTCAATCAGGGGAAGAGTTGTTGGCAATCAGAATTTTGAGTATATGATGATTGTAATGTTTACTGACATCCAGGGAAAAGTTGTGCACCCACTTATGCCTTTATAAGGCCAGAAAGAAGTTTTCTTTTCCAATGGAAATGCCATTGAATATTCAAACATACCGAGCTTCCCAGGTGGCTCAGTGGTAAAGATCCTCCTGCCATTGCAGGAAACATGAGTTTAATCCCTGGAGGAGGAAATGGCAACCCACTCCAACATTTTTGCCTGAAAAATCCCATGGACAGAGGAGCCTGGCAGGCTGCAGTCCATGGGGTTGCAAAGAGCTGGACACAACTGAGCGACTGAGCATGCATGCACGTATTCAAAAATACCAGCATTCCCCAAAGAGCCACTCAAATTGATAAGAACAATGTGGTACAAACTGACAAAAGAAGATGACCCAGGAAAGTTCTGTCTACTGTGAGGTTAAAAGGGGTAGTCAAATAGAGAGCATGAGAAACATTTATTTATATTTCTTCCCATAAAAGCTTGAGACTGCTGGCAGAAATGTAACTAACACCACAAGATAGAAATAGATATGTAGTTCAAGGTGCAGGGAAAATAAACCCAGGAGTAGAGTTATTCCATAGACATGCAAACCAGAATATGAAGTCCCACAGAGCTGCCAAAAGCGGATGCAAATTTGGCCTAGAACGTCCTAGCAGTCAAAATAAGAAGGAAATATAACAATTATGAAACTAGTGTCCACTAGAGTAAAAGCAAGTCTAGGGCTCAGGAGAAGTTCTTTTTGTTCCAGCTCTGAAGCCAGAAGGAGCTTATTCCTGTGGGTCTTCCTGAGGCCACAAGTTAGATGCAAAGCCAGATTGGGTGACCTCATGCCTGGTGGAATTGTGCCTTGTGGTGCACAAGTGCCCTGGTGCCTTATGGAATTCTACAAGGGCAAAGGGTTCTGTGGTTACTATAGCATACTCTCTGCTGACTTTGTAGCATCCAGGGATAAAGTCCACACTCCCTGCAACAGTGGTTATCAAGTTGGGTTCTAAAGAGGTACTTTCAGAGTTCTACCAATTTTTTTTGGAGTTCAATTTCCTAGTCTTCAAATACAAACAAAACAACAACCTTCCCCACCTCACCCCCCAAAAAGAAAACACGCCAAAAAACCCAAACAGGAAACACAAGTAAATACATAGCACAACACATTTTAACAGTGATAACCATCCTCATATTAAGTCTCTTTAAGGGCAGATGCTGGGTCAACGTGCGTCCTGCCATCTCTTCTCGTACATTTGAACTTCTTAAAAAATGAGTCACTGATTAGGAAAGTTATAATTCTGTGTTGGTATTCTGGAAATTCAAGCCTGCGCATGTCCATTCATATAAAATTATACAAACAACCTACACATACATCACCTTCAAACAAATGACAGGCCAGGAGCAGGTACAACTAGTTGGTGTACGCCCTCATCATGACCTAATAGCGAGCTGCACATTAATAAGCTGCCTACCACGCTCACTGAATCACAAGGTAATATCACTAAGACTGGCCCTAACTGTTGTGTGAAGTGCCCCTGTTCTGACTTTGATACAGATAGCTATATTAGGATTTAATGACAAAACAAAAAACTTTTTGGTTCTTTCTAGCTTTTGGATCAAATTAATTCAAGATGATACTAAGAAGATAAAATGAGAGCTTAGAAGATAGGTATCTCTGCAACTACTTATGGATGTAAGTATTTTCCCTAATAGTATACTACTGAACTGGAAAACAGAAATAATCTAGACGTTAAGTCATTAATATTGTTCTGCAACTGTCAGAAGTCTCCATCTCAAATTTTTGAGTTCATCAAAACTTCTTCGTGTCACTCCCCAATGCTACATTTCATAAATGCTACAAATGCATTTATAAAATATGCACTAAAAAAACTATGTGAAATATTTGTATAGGTAGTTCTGTTTCAAATTTCATTTGAAAGAACTTTTCTACTAAAAAATTTCAAAATGACCTCTGGCTAGGGCAGTCCTATGACAGACAGGGAGATACTGATCCCATTATCCCCCACCCAACCCAAGACTGGGTGGGGCCCCCTCACTAAGCACTGAGCAGTCTTTAAATCTAATGACCTACAAGTCTAATCTAATCTGATACCAATATAATCTAACACAAACACCAACCTCTTCTATGAGTGGTATGACAAGGTTGGGAAGCTCTCTGAAGAACAAAGGAATTACAAATCGTGCTGGCAATTTTTCATAAATCTGATTTCTCCCAACAGCTTTTGACAAGAGCTGCAGTGGAAAGAACAAAGTTAAGTTCTTTGGCAACAAATTGAAGAGCAGATATTGCATACTCATGATAAGGGCAGAGATGAGGATAGAGTTTCATTCACTCATGAAAAGTAAAGAGAGAAATCAAGATAGGTCGGTGACTGGGGAGACAATGGGATGTATTCCCAGGCCCGCCGCTTCCTTATTTTGATTCCTGAATGGTTACTTAACCTTCTCTGAACCTCAGCATTCTCAATTGTAACAGGAAGGGACTAAATCAGTAGCTTTTAACAGGGACTGAACATCAGAACCTCCTGAGAGCTTTATGAAATACATCATGGTAGCAATGATATTCATACATCAGGAAATGCGAACATTCTATGTGTATTAACCCATTTAGTTCCCACAAGAATTCTGTTACAGGTACTATTACCCTGATTTTACAGGGGAGGAAACTGTGGCACCGAGAGGTTGAGAAATCTGCTCAGTCAAGTGGCAGAGATGGGTGGAAGGACCCCAAGCCAGTGCTCTTTAGTACAATTCCACGTTGCACTGCCTCTTTCCAGGTGTATCTCGGAATCTTCTGACTCAGACTCTACTGAAGGGTCTGCACATGCAAATCTTAATTTTGATGAGTTTCCTTGTTCACAGTCACTTGAACTAGAAGAGATGTAATGTTCTGTATTCAGCTTGGAGATGAAAAAGGCGACATAAACTTTTTAATTAAATAAATACTCAAGGCCTCAAAAATCTCAGTCAAAATTAAATGGGTTTGGCTTTCAACAGCTACACCATACGGTATCAAACAATAAAAACAAAGATAATGAATAAAGAAATAGCAGGGAAAATTTAGGAAACAAAATGTTATCTAGCCAGTTAACTAGATGGATTGCACCAGATTACTTAAGTTGATTGAGTAATGGAGCAAAACTCAAGCCTATATACATGGGCAGTAACAATAATATTTTCATAATTTTTGGCTTAGATTTGGGGGTGAAGATGAAACATTCTGGAAAATCCCTTGGAAAGGATCAGTGCTTTTATCCAAATGGGCCAGGGGTCTCTTTGTTTCTAGGATCACAAATAACCACCTCTTTGTTCCATGTTTAAATAAACAATCCTTATGCTACCAGAAAAGAGGCATCTTTGGAAAAGATGTAACTCTGCATGTAAATGCTGATCCTTTAAATAATGTTGGTTTTTTTCATACAGGTTCCCTCACCGACAGCTGAGTAATAGAATCAGAAAGATGGTATGGCATAAAGAGAAAATGAGAAAGTCAAGAGATCCTCGTCCAAAAAGCCAGTTGAGCCTAGGAGGCAGGTTTAAGTCAGGTCACTGAGGGTACAGATGGCATCCCCTGGCACAGCCCTGAACTTGGTCAGGTTTGTTTGTGTTATGAATGTACTTCCTCTCTAATTCTAGATACCCCATTTAGGGAAACTTGTCCTCCTCTCCTCCCACTCAATCCCATGGCTCTCTTACAAAATCTCTTCTCAAAAGTCTCCAGTCTGAAGCCAAATGATCCTATCAAGGGAGTTGCATAGCTCGTTATTAAACAAAAAGCAACTTTAAAAAAAATTTAAGTTCCTAAGACTGAACTATAAAAATTTACAAAAATAATGATGTTAGAGGACTGTATGTATCAACGGTGGCTATACAGATGGAAAGTTTCTAATATACAGTATTCCAGCTGACAAACAGGATAATTACTAGTCACTCTTCTGCACTAAAGTTTCTTCAGTCTGGAATTGACATATTATTTCTTTCCACTTAATAGCCACACCAAAAGCACACAAACTCATAAAGTAAACAAGTACTCAATTTGAAATTTCCTGAATGTAGATGAGAATTTGCAGGTAAGAATAAAAGTAAGTGCTTCCCCTTGATCCTTATATCTGTTAATGGCACCAAACCCCCAGTTTCCTAGACTCAAAATCTCATCTTCACCTGGAATCATCTTCCTCCTTGGACTTACCCTCTTTTACGTGCCGTCAAGGGACAATCCTGAAGGTATCGCCTACCTTCTCAGTGAAGTACAGGCCTTCTTTTGGGACTGAAGTCCCCCATGACACAGTCCTAATGAAGCCCAGACAAGGCAGAAGCCAGGCTTCAAACCTGGGCTTAAGCTGCTCACCCAGACTGAAGACTTACTCAGATGCCAAGTTTGTTTTGATGCCTCCGTGCTAAGTCACTTCAATCGTGTCTGACTCTTTGCAACCCCATGGACTGTAGCTTGACAGGCTCCTCTGTCCATGGGATTTTCCAGGCAAGAATACTGGAGTGGGCGGCCATGCCCTCCTTCATGGGATCTTTTCCATCCAGGTTATCAAACAAACCCACATCTCTTATGTCTCCTGCATTAACATGTGGGTTCTTTACCACTAGCACCATCCAAGGACATGCAATCATGCCCTACCTTGTAAGCTCTGAGTACTTTCTATCTCTCACCTGATACACCACATTCTGGTCTATGTCTATGAGTGAAGTGTATTTCCTATGTAAGACAAGAACCTCCCTGAGGGTAGGAAATGAGTCTTATGCAGTGCAGGATCTAGCAAAATCAAAAGCATGATGCTTAGTAAATAATGGAATTCACCACCCAATTCTACTTGTTTAATTTCTCCCCAGAAGAGGATCGGTTTGTATTTTAATCCAGTTGATACTTGTATTAAAGTTATAATGCTATGTTATGCCATTTTCTAAAGCACTGTTGTTTAGATTTTCAGATGGGGATCCGTAAAAGAATGCTCTTTTCGTATGCACTATGCCCCTCAGGCATCAAGCGAATGACAAAGTGCATACCTTATCTGTGCTGTGTAGTCTTGGGCAGCTGCGCACTAGACAGCTAACTGGGAGCAGAGCTCTGTATAACCGGTTGCATTAAAAGGGATTACTGTGTTAGATGTCCGGAAAGATGAGTTCCTCCTCTATCCTCTCGCCTTTGCCTTGAGCTTTTGATTCTACTAACCAGTCAACTGGACTTAAGGGAAGCTGATTTTTCTAACAAAATCTTGTTAAATCTATCATGACTGAATTTCTCTCTTTCTGGATCCTTAGGAAATGAGTCTTTCTATAGTCTATACTAAACAGAGGACTATGGGCACTGATGAGGGGAGGGTGAAGACAATGAACTGCCATTCAGAGGATATTCAGGGAAGTAGAAAGCACGGTGGTTCTGAGTATGGGCTCTGGAGTCAGACTGTCCAGGCTCACATCCCGGCTCCACCATCATCAGCTGAATTATCCTGTGCAGTAAGAGAAGGAAATCTCTCTCAACTCCATTTTTAAAATAGGGATGACAGACAGAGAAAGACAAATATCAGATGATCACTTATAAGTGGAATCTAAAAAAAAAAATGATATAAAAGAATGTATTTACTAAACAGAAACAGACTCACAGACATAGAAAACAAGCTTATGGTTCCCACAGAGGAAAGAGAGGGGGACGGATAAATTGGGAATTTAGAATGAATAAGTACATCCTAACATACATAAAATGGATAAGCAAGGTCTTACTGCATTGAACAGGGAACTATATTCAGTATCTTGTAATAACCTATAATGGAAAAGAATCTGAAAAAATACTATACATATTTAAATTTAAAATAATTTAAATATTAAAGTTTTATCAATTAAAAATTAATTTAAAAAATAGGGATAACAGTACTGCCCATAATGTTGTTCTTAGGATTAAATAATAAAACACCTGGCGTACTTACTGGCACAAAGGACATATCTGAAAAGGTAGCTGTTGCCATTATTGAGGTGTTTATATATTATACCGAAATTGTTCACATATATTTATTATAAAATGCCGATGGGGAAAGATGAGGGAGAGGTTGTAAATTTCTTATATTCATGGTAACCCAGTAAGGAAATTCTAAGTCAAACTAAGCATAACTGCCAAATAAAGACTTAATGCTTTTATTCTTGATGACACTACGTTCACCTTTATTTAATAATTAAACACTCCCAAGCTGCTGCCAGAGAAGATGGCACAGAAATGCAAGGTTCATACAGAGGAACAGGGAATGGACAAACATACAGTAAACTCCACCTGCTCTTACAGAGAAGGAGAGGATGCTCCGGTAAAAATTCATGTGGCACAGCCTTTATCTTCAGGGCTGGTTTGCCAATTAACTTCTGCTAAGGCTAACACTGAAACTGATTTGCTATCAGCATGTGCAGTATCTGGGTAATACAGGGGAGAAGGCTCTTAATTATGCCCAGGAACAATAAAAAGAAATCCTTAAGGAAAAGGCCAAAGACAATATGGAGGGTTGGCTAGAGCTCTACATATCCATGTCAACCAGCAGATATCACACAGAGGATGAATTAGAAAACAGACATAATTGAGATTTTTCTGCCAAAGTATCAAATGCATGTATACATCAGGTATGGGGCAATACCTAATGCTTGAGGTTTCAACTGCTTGTGATGACACTGGGTATTGCTGACCTATAGTAATTTTCAATTTTGCTGTGGTATGTACTTGAATCATGGGCACTCCTAGACAGAGGGAAGTGAATCATGTTGCCAGTGAAGAAGCGTAGCCCATGACCCAGAGTCCATGCTTCAGGAGGGCTTTGCTCTAATTGTGGAGCAGCAACTCTCAAGAAGGGATTCAATATTGTGTTCATTTTTGAAAACTGCTCATTCCCTTTAAAAAAGCCAACTGACGTTTCTAATGATAAAAGGGAAGAAAAAGCAGAGAGCTGTAGGAAAGAGATGGTTCTCTAATGGAAAGCAGGTATTTGTGGGGGATTTTTTTTTTTTTTTGATGCTGAAATTATGTCTGTGAAATTCTGGGATTTCCAAAAGTCTTCAGATTATATCTTAGCGTATCAAAGACCTATTGTACATAAAGTATTTCTTAAAGTGCCAGAATTCTTTCATACGAAGAAGGAAAATGAAGCAATTAACATGAACGAGAAAAAAATTCTTTATGCTTATCCAAGAGATGAATAGGATTTAGTTAAATACACACTGTTCCTCCTAAACTCTGAAATTGGCTGTGACTTCCATTTTTAGAAGAAAAGATCACAAGATGATATGTATCCTGCTCAGTGTCTAAAGCATCGTGTTTTTCTCTTTGACTACACATACCCTTCTAGTCAAGGCTATGGTTTTTCCTGTGGTCATGTATGGATGTGAGAGTTGGACTGTGAAGAAGGCTGAGCGCCGAAGAACTGATGCTTTTGAACTGTGGTGTTGGAGAAGACTCTTGAGAGTCCCTTGGACTGCAAGGAGATCCAACCAGTCCATTCTGAAGGAGATGAGCCCTGGGATTTCTTTGGGAGGAATGATGCTAAAGCTGAAACTCCAGTACTTTGGCCACCTCATGCTAAGAGTTGACTCACTGGAAAAGACCCTGATGCTGGGAGGGATTGGGGGCAGGAGGAAAAGGGGATGGCAGAGGATGACATGGCTGGATGGCATCACGGACTTGATGGACGTGAGTCTGAGTGAACTCTGGGAGTTGGTGACGGACAGGGAGGCCTGGCGTGCTGCACTTCATGGGGTTGCAAAGAGTCAGACAAGACTGAGCGACTGAACTGAACTGAACTGAACCCTTACTAGAATATGGTCCATGAAGAAAGAGTTAAATTACAATGAGTGACTCAATATTTTTATGCAATAGATTGGCATGCTTTTTTAAAAGGGTGACATAAAGTCTGAAAAACACATCTTAGATCACATTTTTCAGAAAATGCTCAATTTTCTTGGTTTAAGTCCTCACTGAGTTATTATGTGTCATCCTCTTATGCTAGGAATAATAAAAGAAACCAATCCCAGAAAGTATTGCTGTTAGTATTTTGTTTTGAGAATCTTCTAGATCGATGAAGAAAGAATCATTGAGAGGATAAAAATCACCTGCGTAAAGAACAGAAACAATTGGAACTTAAAAGAAACACTATTATTTATTATATAAATAAAACCTGTATATGGGCAAGGAGCTACACAATAGCAACAGAAAGAAAAATGTCATGTATTTTCTATGATTAACTGTGGCAAACTTATCTTATCTTGACTTTTGGGGAGAATTTTTTTAAGTATGCCAGTCAATAACACTTTTTTTAAGGCACACACTTAATGAGAGAAGAACTACTTTTTTTTTTTTTTAATTACTCTATGTTCCTGTTAACTTTTCTTTTTCTGGCTGTCTTTCAAAGGAAAAGACATAAAAAATTGCTAGACATAGTTTCAGTATCTTTGTAAAATACAATTAAAAAAAAAAAACACCTAAAAATTCAAATGGCTTTGGGATGCAATACAACTTCAGTATTGAAATAAATGTCAATTATCCGAGATGCAGTCAACGCCAAAGAAAAAAATGATCTATGGGTCTTTTATTGTCGAGGCATATGTGAATTAAATACATGGTCACCACCACCAATACCACTGCCACTGCCACGAAGTAGCTGACACCACTTCAACTTGCCTGGAAACATCACTTGAAGGGTAAATTATGCTTCAAAGAGAGACAGCAGCTTCTCACTTAACCCTGCTTCCAAAGCTCTGGGTTTGTAAGATTCACAAGCCTGACTTGAGAATGATACTGAATGTAGGCAATACAATCTTTTGGTCCATATCTTTGATGTCTGTACAGTTATCTGAATACCCCAGCATAAATGCATGTGAGGTGTGTGTGTTTCTTCTCTAAAGTAACTGTACTATGGCTCAGGGTACGTTCGGGCTTCTTGGACTGAGTCATTTCGGGATGCCTGCATGGCCTTGGATCATCTGGTTTTAAATTTTCTCATCGATTTGAAAGTGAGTGAGAATCAGATCACTTTTGGGTGATTTTTCCTCTTCATCAGAGGATGTTTGTTTTGTTTCAACTTAAGGTCTTCCCATTTCACAGAGTCAATTCCAAAGGACTTCATATATACCTGGGATTTCCTAATAGTGGGTCTGGTAGACCTATTGTTACTTTCAGAGTTTAACTTCATATTAGGATTAAAAGTGGATCATTTAAGCATAAAAAACTAAACTATCTCACTAGGAAACCTTCACTTCCAAACTTACCCTAAAAATAGCCTAATGATTTTGAAATAAAAGGGATGATCATTTTATTCTTGGATAGAGAAAAAAGAAAGTTTAGCTGATAGAATGTTTAAGAAATTTTGGTTACAGAGATAGATGGAAATGTATAAAGAATTATTCCTTATAATTTCAAGTTCTCCATTTACCTAATAGTTGTCCTGACTTTTTCAGTCGGAACTTAAAATATTCTTTTAACATCAGTGTTCAACAACAAAAAAAAAACTAGTGGTTTCAGGAGAGTATTTAGTTTAGTGCGGGCTGTTTGTAGGTTGCATGAATGAACAAAAGTATGGTCACATCTGGGGAACACAGGGAGAGGCTGGAGTTTAGGGTATGAGAGAGAATCAGTGAGTGTGTATGCCCTTCAGGCCTTCTCTCTCAGTTAAGTGCAACTCACATTTTCATTTTATTCAGAGCTAAAACCTTACAGTCATTTTAAATCCTGCTTCAGACCCTGGGTTTCTATCTCTAGGGTGCCCCTCCCCTCCATCTTTCATTACAGCCCCAGATGAGGGTCATGTTAACTTGACTTATAAGAGCCCCCTTCTCCAAGCCAACCTGTTGACTTTTGGCATAATTACCATTTTGAAAAGACAGAAAAAGGAAACACAGAATTGTGTTTCTCTTTCACACCAAGAGCCAGCTTCTCCTCTGTAACTAAAGAATAAACTCCAAAAGTTTTAGCTTATTATTCAGTGCTAACAATATGCTACCAACCTGCTTCTCTTTGCTCTACACCCACTCTCCCGACTCCGGACACCAGAAGCCCTGGCTAACAAACAGCTGCAAATGACAGTTAAGCACGAGGAAGTGCTCTTTGTGCTTTCTTAAACATCCAAGCATGCTCACATCTCCTGGGTCCTCTCAGAGGTGTGGAGGACACTATTATTTCCATCCTGCATGAAATCTTCCTTCTTTCTGGTTTAGCATCATCTCCTCCCTGGAAACAACTCCAATTCCCTGGCATTGGGGTTAATGAAATCGTCTTCTGACTCCTCCCAGAACACTGCACTGATTATAACATTTACTTTATTCTGTCTCAAATTAGGGCTGGCTGTTTATGTCTGCCTCTGTTGATCTGTCCTGCTTTTTCTGCTTTGCCTTTTTAAGAGTTGCATTGTATTCAAAAGAATAAGGAAAACTTGCAGAGAGCAGAAAACAAAAGGCTAGGAAATGAAAATATACTGAGTATTACAACCAGGGAATCGTACTTCAAAAATATTTCCTTTTAATTAGTACCAGGCTATAACAAGCTAAATTTAATTTCACATTTATATAAAAATCATGCTTTATTTCATTGTGAAATGAATTAGATATCTGTTGAATGAAAAGGGGGAAAAAAAAACCAACCTGGTTGACCAAGGACTGGTTTGGGAATGAGAGCAAGGTTACAGAAGGTAGGAAGAGTAGAAACATCTCATTTTGTTTTAATATCAATGCACTGTTTTTCCTTTGGCTCAACTGGTAAAGAATCTGCCTTCAGTGTAGGAGACCTGGGTTCGATCCCTGGGTCGGGAAAATTCCCTGGAGAAGGAAATGGCAATCCGCTCCAGTAGCCTGGGAAATCCCATAGACAAAGAAGCCTAGTGGGCTATAGCCCATGGGGTCACAAGGGTCAGACACGACTCAGCAACTAAACCACTACCACCATGAAGCTGTTGATACACTGAGTTATGTAGACCCTTTCATGTGATGTCAATACCACAGTAATGTCTAGCCTCAGCCAGCAGAGACCCACGCATCTGCCCGCCCCCACTGCAAACCAGGAAGAACTATGTACCAAACCTTGTACCAAATATTGTTTTTAAGCTTCAGAAAAAAATAGTTTGGACACAATAAAGGACTTTACATCATTATGACAAGGACTAAATCATGGATGAGTGGCAACGAGAACGAACCTAGTGCTTACTTTCCCCCTCCTCCAGCTCCCCCAAAAAGCTCCAGGGAGAGAAGGCTGGTGGTTTTTGTCAATGCAGCCTATGGGCATTTTGTCAAATGCCCTGGCTTTCTCAGCTTTCAGGATCAGAATCTGGTATTTCCTTCTTAATTTAAGGTGTAGAACTATATGTAATTAAAATGTAATCCAGCCGCTGGGATTGTGAGGAGCAGGGGCTCAGTCATGGGGAGACAAATATTTGTTCAATTACAAATGAGTTTCGATGATCCTAGAATGTGGACCAGTTCCTTTGCTTATATTACTCGATTTAGTTCTAATCACCACCTCCTGATATTAGTACCATTTGACCCATTATACAGGCTACTGACAGAATGAGGTACTTGCTTAGCACTGTGGTAGGTAACTCTGGGGTACCAAAAACTTGCCACTTTGACTACCATGATTTTATACTGTAGGTAAGAAAGTCATGAAGATGACATGCTGTCAGCTAGGGCTGCTGAGCTGCCGTCATCAAATGCTCTTAGAAAGTGGACCTACTCTTACTCCGAGTCACCCGACCACCATCGCCAGTGTCACATCCCTGCCTGGTCCTTGAGGCCAGTCTCCTCCAAGTAACCTACACTGGTGGCCCTCCAGCACGAGCCCCCTTCCTCTTAGTCATGCAGAGCTTCTCTTTACGTTGTCCTGAGCTCCTCTGTAACTTGGAAAGAGGCTGCTTTTCCACCATCATCTTTGTGCTGACATCTGCTTTTTCACCGTCATTTTTTCTAACATCATAGCATCTGTATATTCTACTCCAAACACAAAATTTTAAAAATACTTTTGGTTTCTCTTGCCAGTTTTCACAACCCTCATGTCATTCTTGCCTTTAGGTTTCATGCATTGTTCGTACATTATTGAGTCCTTATTACAAATGTTCTTAGGCATCTTTTTCATTTATCTGTTAAATAATCCTCTAAAACACACAAGTTCTCTAGAGATTCAAATTATTTGTTTCTATTGTTGCCCCTCCTATAATTCAGCTCATCAGGTCAATTTGTAAATTACAGTGCTAAATTTTTATTTCTAATATATTTTTTATTTTTTAGAGCTATGAGTTTACACCTATCTTTTCTGAGAAGCTTCTGAAACTTTTCTAAAAACTCTCTAATTACATCCACTGGGTTTTTTAAGCTCTAGGATGAGTCACTTTCCCATAAGAGTTCTTGTCACTTCCATGTCGCCAACTAGCTATTCTTTATTGGAAACAATCAACTCCAGAACAGGAATGCCCTTTTTTGCTCTCTCTCTACATTCTGAGACACAAAATTGTCAACAAGACAAATCTGGTACTTATTAGATGCTCTGTGTTAAAGGGAATGAAGCTCTCAACAGATATTGACATAAGAGTTCTGTATTACTGTGTGTTTTGCCTCTGTATAATATATAAAGAAAACTATCACTGGAGCTAACTATCAAACTTGGGGTTTTGCAAATGATAGGAGAAAGTAAGTGGCAAACTGTTACTGTTGCTATCGATAACAGCAAAGAGACTGATGTCTACACACGCTGAGAAAATCCACATTCGTCAAAGAGGATGAATTATCTAGGACAGATGATCAAATGCTCTTCTGCTGCATTGGGACATGATTTAACTCAGTTTAAAAAAAAAAAAACCTTCCAGTTTAATTTTTTGAATACAGATTTACTGTACATAAAAAATGGTATTATTCTATTATGGTTGTTCAATTCTATCTTCTTTGTGTTAAAACTCACTTTACGTGCTTCCAAACTAGCTGAAGGAAAAATTTGTCTTCTGAAATCTTTTCCCCTTCTCTTAGACCTCAAACATGTGAGGCTCATCTTCATTCTGCTGTTCCCTATGAAGTTGTATTTTTAGCTCCTTAGACTTTATGGTGCTCTATCTACCTGTAATTATGCTGCAAAAACATAGGAAGATGCTGGTAAAGGCCAGCACAGACAAGAGAGCAAAAGGCCTATTTGTGGTCTTGAACAGCTGCAAAAGGGCAGGGCGCGCCTGGCAGCGTTCCTTCTGACTCTGGTCAGCAGGACAAACCCCAGGAGCCGGACTTGCTTTCAAAGTCATCCTGAGCACAGGGACATTATTTCACTGCCCTGGAAGCAAAGGCTGCAGTCCAAGTCCAAAGGGGCTGATGAGAAGGGCAACCTGGGAAAGGCCCAGGGAGGGTGCTGAGGGCGACGGCCGTCAAAAGGCTCTCTGGATCCTGACAAGTCATCTCTCACCGTCCCACACTCCTCTCTAGAAACAAAACAGAGCAAAACCACCACCACTCCTGATGGAAAGCCAGATGTTACTTTTAGTTCCGGTTTGGAAACGCTGCCCAAGTAAGCTTTAAGATTGTTTTTTTTCTTAAAGCAAGAAGTAATAAATTTATATTTCACCCAGGATAATGGAAATAAGATGCTATTAATCAGGTGTTTAGAAATGGAAATACTTTTCAGGGAACAGGAAACATTCTTTAGTGGATATCCTTTTCCACAGTTACATAAAATTCCATTTGTGAAGGACCATGATTGTCTTTGGGTAAATAAAAGATGCTGCTGCATATGCAGGCTTTTATAGCTTAAAGTGATTAGCGGTTTCTAGTCTTTACACAGTGATCCTTGCAATATACAGTGCTTCTGGCTCCTTGGTTTACATTAGTGCTTTCGTAGTGAGTTAATGCAATTGCAGCCAAGTAGCATATTTCTATTCTATTCCTCGACAATATTAGCATAGAATGCACATTTCCTTTGGAACAAAGTGATACACATGTGTACATCTCTTCCCAGGACACAACAAGGGTGGCAGCAAGAAGAGAAACAGGAACTTGAGGAATAAGAGTGTCCAGAGCCAAGGGTGAGCAGCTCGAACCACAAAACTACAGTTGTGAGTGAAGACAGATCACCGCTGCCCCACTGGAATTAAGTTTATACACATTTAGAGCTAGGTTAGATGGTAACTACCTTTCTGGCAACAGTAACAACTGAAGTTTCTCTTAAGGATGAGACCTATTGGCCCCCAGATGTGCTTCCACAAAAACAAAAGCACTCCTCAATAGGAACCAGCCGTGTTTCTAAATAATTCATATTCTCCTTCTCATGTGCCAACGAAGACAAATTCTCCTGAGAAAATGCTCCAATTTATTGTTATATAGGTACCCTGTTGATGTTAATGCTGACTGAGAAAGTGTCCAAGGACTCAAAACTTAGAAACCCTGTCAACTGTGACCATAATGAGGATTCACAGATTTGTACTAAATCTCTCTTAAAACACAATTTATATCACTCTGAAATATGATCAAGGAGGTATTTAGGAGCTAAAAACAAGAACCTCTACTTACGGCTGACACAGCTTCACCAGGTCCTGGTCTGTGGTGTTCGGAGGCAGTCCCCGGATATAGAGGTTCGTTTTGCTCAGCTGATCCCATCCTGAGTTGCTACTGCTACTACTGTTGTTATTACTGCTGGTGGTGCTGGGGCTGGGAGGGGCCATAGGATGAGCTGGGACCAGAGACTGCTGGAAAACAAAGACCACAGCGTTAGAATGCTCCACGGAACTTGTACTCTGCACCATTCAGAGGCTGCATGATCGGCAAAGCGAGATATACATACAGATTATCTTCAGCTACTTTACTACATACATTTTAATTTACATCTTAAAAAAGATCTGTTCATTTTGCAAAAGTATTCTCTCCTTCAACATGAAATTAATAATAGGACAACTCATTCTCTACATGCCCTTGAAATAAGACTAAAATTTTGTTAAGAGTTTCTTCACATACTTTAAGGAATACGTTCAAGACTCAAAGTGAACTTGCATAAAGTTATGCAATAATATTTTAATACACAGTCATTCAGAAATCACTGGACTTTTGAAAAGGTTTTCAAACGCTGAAAAACACTTGACTGAAAGTTGCTGACAATTTTATTGAGATGATACCTAGCAATTAAAAAAGAAAAAATGATTCCTCTTCAAGTGTCAGAAAGTTAAAGAGTTAGTCAAGATGCTCAAATAACGAAGACTTCACCTCGTTCTAAGACAGGCCCATGGCTTCTTTGAGACATCTGGATAAGATTCACAGGTCAGCTGCCTTTCGCTCTGGCTAACCTTGTGAAATTTAACCCCTGTGAGAATGGTGCAGAAGCTGGACACATTCCCAGGCCTGGCAGCAACCAACGTAACTTCTGTAAAGCCTGCAAGCCAGGGCTCAGTGTGGTTTTAGCCACCTAGGAAGACTGTCTGAAAATGTACTCACACCAGATAATTGTTAACCAATTGAAAGAAACCACAGTTCTCTGTCCCTGTGCCACACACATGACCTTTGAGGAAGTGAAATGGTTCGGCGTGAGATGCAAGTGAGCACACCCTAACGTGTTCTCACAGCAAATGTTCTGCAATTTCACACCAGGACAGGAATTTTTTCACTTCACATCTTCTAAATAATAAATAAGACTAACCAACATGGTCCTAATAAAGGACATCACTGACACTGAAGATGTAAAATTAGTCACTAGACATGGATCAAAAATGTCAAACCTTAGGACTTTTACTACCACAAACAAGAAAATAAAGCATAAGACACAATTCCATTCCACTTTATAGAGTTCAAAAAGCAGACCTCTGGCAATACATACACCCCTGCTCACCTTGTTGGCCATCTCAATACCCCAGGATAGATTGTCCCACTTGGCACCACGTTTCTGCCTTGGCCATCCTAACGCCACAATATCCTGGGGGCATGGGGCTCCTCGTGGATCTAGACATGAAACGTATACTATGCAGATTTTTCTTCTCACTCCCCAGGGTCCTTGCTAAAATCACAGCCCAGACACCACTTTATCTCAAAGGATTGTTTTTCAAAAAGGAGTGTTGCCAGAAGAGTTAACAATAGTCAATGTATTAATGAAGGCTGAACTTGAACCAGGAACAGCAGCAATGCTTAACCCCAATGAAACCTGCCTGAGATCATATCCTATCAAATCTATTTGATTTATGCCCTTAATAAGCAGGTGAACTCAACCCTTTCCTGTCATCCCTTGTGTTTCTCTAAGAGGTAAAAATTGCTTTCCAGGTATAAACTAAGCCTTGTCTCTTGCACTGTCACTGATGGCACCGCAGACCCCCATCCGGGCCACAAAGAGGTCTGTGTTCCTTCTTCAAGGTCATTCAATATAACAGCTGGCTGATACCTGCAATCAGCCAGGTGCCCCTTCTTTCTTTCTTCAGTGAAGAGCAGAGGGACTGGGACGTAACCCACCCATCTGCCTCCCTGTCCCTAGCTTTCGATTTACACAAAGAACTGACAGCTGTAGATGATTAGGCAAGACTAAAATTTTTCTTAAATCACTTCTGATTAACGTCCAAGAACCTGGTCCTTGCCACAAACACACAGTTTTTCCCAGTAAGACTTGGTGTGTTCAGTGCGGCAGTCGGGGAAGGCAATGTGCTCACCTGGGTAAGCCTTGCAGGGGTCTGACAGAAGCTGTGGATTTCGGGTCAACGCCCACCTCTCAGGGGGATATGCAAAGCCAGTGAACCGTTAGGTGTTTGAAAGACTGCATTCCAAGTTGGCCTTGGCTCTTGCCTCTGCTTTTCTCTGGGGTGGAAAGTGGAGTGCCAGGCATGGACTTTCTATCGTTAAAAGAAACACCTAGGGGCGTGATTTATCAGGAGATTTTTTGGACAAGAAGGAGTAGGCTTTTATTCATGTATTTGGCAGAAGTAGAACTGTGATTTACATAGCTGATCTAATATATCTTTGACAGGCCTCCCTATTTATGACAGTAATATTTTCCTACTCTGGGAAGTAGGTGGGGAACAAATACTCTCTGTCCCTCCCCCACTTACTCTTCAACTTACTCTCGGGGGGAAAGAAATCTCCTAGTATTCCTATT
The DNA here is from genome assembly GCA_006408695.1 of Aepyceros melampus. Taxonomy (NCBI): domain Eukaryota; kingdom Metazoa; phylum Chordata; class Mammalia; order Artiodactyla; family Bovidae; genus Aepyceros; species Aepyceros melampus. Next base: position 211,254 of record SJXQ01010489.1, read on the forward strand.
CCAGGTGGGAGAAGGGGGTTCCTGAATGCATCTCAAGGAGGATGACTGGTCTCTGGTGAATCCTGGTGACCAGGTTTAAATTCAAATGTATCCTAATAGCAACTGTCACAAATGGCTGATGACTAAAGAGAAGTCCAGGTTGTCAATTTCTACAACTTGAGACCAAAGACTGAGGTTTTAGAACTCATCGAAGTTAAAAAAGTTAAATCCTAATAAAGACTGGACACATGTTCAAAGAAGAAAATTCAAACACAATAGAGGAGTTTATTCCAAAATATTCAGAACTGGTTCATGATAACTGTGAGAGCAGGGTAATGGTTACTGTCATATATTGCATGTTTCATATGTTCCAGACACTGTGCCATGTGCTGTGCATGCATTATCTCACTTAACCCAAACGAGACAGATGCATTCTTATTTTCACATTTTGAAGATCAGGAAACTGAGTCTCAGGAGACATTAAGTGATGTGTCATGGTCACACTTTTAGTAGGTGGCAGGACTGGAATTTGAACTCAGGTCTGCTGGACAAAAAAGTCAAAGCCCTTAATCTGTGTCCTAAATGGCATCTGAAACACTGTCCATATCCTAAATGTGCTATTTGCATTACTTCATTTTTCTATGCTCATCCTTCCTGCAAGTTAAACGACTAAATTCCAGTTTCTCTGAAATATGATACTTAATACCACTGGTGGCTGCACTTTTAAAAAAAATGTCAAAGGTGCCTTTAAGTTAATTTAATGATCACAGAAGTAGCTTGTGTTTTGGGGCTTTTTTTTTTTTTTAGGAAATCTTTTAAAAGGTCAGTTTTAAAAATTCTACCTTATAGATCTTTTCACTAAAAGAATTCTGCGAACAACTTTGGAAAATTACAGCATGTTACAGATGAACAACAGAGTCATCATTTTAGGAAGGCTCCACTCAACAAAAGAATGAAACCCTCACTCCCTGACTGAAATACAAACCCTGACAAGTCTTTACCTTAGTTAGGACCCTGCTGATCAATTCAAAGCAATTACATTTTACAGTCACATGCCTCAACAGCATGAACAGCAAACTTAGGGGGAGAAAATAAGCTTGTAAGTGGATGATACTTTACCAAACTCCATTTTCATTACTGGCTGCCCTTTTACATTTTGCCTCTCAAGATCCCTAAGCTGCCTCCAAATTGAAAAGACACCCCCTCCCCCGCCGCCAACCTTTCACCCACTGGATGAAGCATGTAGACAATTTTCACAAATTCAACCTATTTATTTAAGGAACTGGATGGTTGAATGACCACCACTAAGTGACAGCTCATCCTACAAGAGCTGAGAAGTCTATCCCAGTCTTCTCTGGCCTAATCTCACTGCTTCAGTTCAGGCAAACAATATACCTAGCAAATGGTCATCCAAGGGGAAAAACAAGCTAATTCAGTTTTCACAATAACATTCATTAATAACTGGGCTAAATTCTCATGCAGAGTTGATGATGAATAATTGGGTGGCTGTTAGCAGAGCTTCTCTGCATTCCCTGTAGGAGTGGGTGTGGCATCAGCAGGAAGAGTGCTTCTCAGCACTCAGGGAGGACTTCCTGTGTGGACAGCTCTGATGCCTCTATCAAAGCAGGAAGGCCCATTCACCTCCTAAACTAAAAGACTCCTGGCACACAGCAACTATACATACGGTAAATCTATTTCACTTCCATCACATCACCCCTATTCCAACGCACACTAAGAAGCCTTTTCTGTATAAGTGTGTCTAAAAGTATTTTTTTAAGGGATTAGCTGTGTGTGAACTAAAAATATATTAGTAATCATGTACATTGTTGCAGATTTCTATTCAGCAAAGACAATTAAAGACTGGTCACTATAAATTCTATTGTCTTATTTCCTTCCTATTTCTAATAGGCTAAAGAATAGTGCTCTGACCAATTTTACAGTTGAAGTGGTTCTTCCCCCACCCCTACCTCCCCATTTAGTAACTTCCCTAACAATATATTTTGAAGGGAAAGGAAATCTAGTACCTGCCTTTTAATTACCCTCAAGTCTTCCTTAAGGCTGTCATCCTTATAGTTTAAGATTATAGTCCATAATCCCTGTCTCCACCTTGCCACCCCTACACACACACACACACACAGGGACAGATAGACACCCACTATCAAACAGCAGGGAGGTCTACCACTTCAACTATTTCTTTATCCAATAATCACCTAGTCACTCCTGAGAGCAGCCTGGAGTCACAGACATTATCATTTCTCCAGGAAACAGTATAATATCAAGCCTGGCATGAACGGAATACTATACAAAGGCACTGTTTACCAGACTAGTTCCATACACTGGTTCTTCTCTCTAAACTTTCAGTACGTAAAGGGAATTTAATAATTTAAGGGAATTATGGAACGGGGATGGGGTGGGGTATGAGGAGCACATGAATGGGCCAATTTTCACCACCGTCAGGGCATTTTTGTCAGTTTGTTTTCTTTTAGACATCTGAGTGGCTCCAAAAGGGCTAGGAATAATGGCTGAGAAAGAAAGTTTCTGGCACAGGCAGCTGGGAAAGTACACAGCTGAGAAGTGGGAGGTGAGTTAGTGAGAGATGAGAAGCTGGTCAGGAAGCAGATGTTCTTCCGGGTGGGCCCGGAGGCGAAAGGACGGCACCCGCGGGCAGTAACTAACAATGGTGCCCCTTCACACATGCAAGGTCTTACTCACCATCCACCACGGGGGGAAGGAGGACAAATGGGCAGGTATCGGTTAATCCCATTGGATGCCAGGATAGCAAAGCTTACGATCACAAAGCTAATTAGCTAATGAACTGGCTCTCACACTATCACTGTCCCTTGTTTGGAAATAAACTTTGTAGCCTCAAATTGTGAAACTGAGCAATAGATTATTCAGTATTTTTTGCTGGATTGTGTCTGTTGAAGCAAAGAGGTTCATGTTATTATGTGAGCTAAAAGTAAAAATTTCTAAGACTTCAGTGAGTCTGAGTGAACTCCGGGAGTTGGTGATGGACAGGGAGGCCTGGCGTGCTGCGATTCATGGGGTCGCAAAGAGTCAGACACGACTGAGCGACTGAACTGAACTAAACTGAAGATACCTATCAAATCTGATCCTTAAGTGTAAAGTTGCAATCTCTACCTATAAAGCTCTTAAGTCCTAAATATCTTTACCTAAGCATCATTCTCTTAAGCTTTGGTTAAAAAAAAAAATTTAGGATGTGCACTGAAATTAAAAATGTACCATTCTGATGATTGCTGTGGACAATGGAGGAAGTAAATGTATGTGTGGCAGGTGGGAAATCTCTCAATCTCCCTCTCAGTTTTGTTGTAAACCTAAAACTGCTTTAAAAAAAACAGTCTTTAAAAAGCACAAACATCAACATTAAGATATCAAACTGAAGGTATTAAATATAAGTTATTCACCAGAAAACTGTGAGGGGCCTACGGCAGTGGGCTCAAAACTTCCTTACCAGAAAGCACATTCATTAGGAAGGAGAAGCTTTTAACAGTGGGCTCCTGGCCTTGTCTGCCCTTAACTGCATCACATTTAATGGTGTGGCATGGTATGGTTTCTAAAAATAGTTATAGTTCAACCAAGGCAAGATCAGGGATGAAAGGGCCTGGGGCAGAAAGGTTAAAGAAGGCTTCACCAAGGTGGTAGATGGCTAAGTGAGCTGAATATTAATGGCAAGTCATTAAAAACAGAGGAAGGGCAGTGCTGAAAGGGATGGGTGTGCGGGGAGAGAAGTGCCAACAAAGATACAGAAAGGATGGAGCATTTTTCATGAAAGCCAGGGAAAAGACCAACCTTGGTTGGCTCAAGGGTATATGCTAGAACAGGGCGATGACACTCCTGCGGAGGAAAAGGGACAGCGGGATGACACTAGAAAGGCAGCAAGATTACCTAGAAATCAATACAGAATATGGATGGAAAGCCACACATGACTGTTCAGGCTCACAGGGAGAGAAGAAAATTCAAATGATAAATGAAGAGCATAGCTTGTGGAAAACATAAAACAAAGGAAATTCTTCCCCCTCTTCTCTATAAAAAGGTACACAGGCACGAAAAATGACTGAATGGAAAAACATCTGGATTCCAATCTTGCCTTGGCCAGTAACGGGAATGTCATCTCTGGACCTCACAGTTCCTCACCTGGGAAATGAGCAGATTGGACTGGGTGATTTCTAAGCTCCCCTCCACTTCCAGATTCTAAGCCTGGCTAATGCTTCTTGCTGTTTCCAGCTAAGGTATACATGACCAAACTCAGCCAGGTTCCTGGTACTTTTATTGACCTGTGCCACTAGCTGAGAAATGGAGTAAGAGGTTGAATCAGCAGACCTGAGAAGCTATAGGCGCAGCTTAAAGACAGACAGGAGTCGCAATGTGGTCCCAACTCCCTACATCACTCAGGCCAAGCACAAAGTCCTATTAGTCACAGATGTTTATGACGAAATACTATAAACATGGAAGCTATACTAAAATTTAAAGAAACAAATTTTAAAAGTTTTTAAAATATAATATTCAGAGTTCTTGGAGCCAGGGTGGTCTTATGGTGAAAATATTATAGCTGAAGTTGCCTTAATAATGTTGACCTACTGAGACTTTATGTTGGTTAACAGCCTCATATCGTTTTGTTTCAATAGGTAATCAGTAAAAAGCTGCATTTCACATTCTATTTAATCTCACATATAAGAAGTACCATGTAATAGCTCCAAAACCACTCTAAAAGAATGTTCCTAACAACCAGCTATGTTCCACACGGTAAACAAAAAATCCTGCCAAACTGCAGGTACAAAATGGATTACTCTTCTGGATTCTGAAAGCAGGTGCATGGAATATTTTTATTCTCATTCTGGGTCTCAAGTGAAGAATTTTCAAATCCACACCCATTATGTTCCTCGACACAGAGCCCTGTGAAGGGACAAGAACAGACTCTTCCTTTTTACTCAAAATAAACTGAAAAAAAAAAAAGGAAACTTCCTAAGGGAAGTGCAGGGTTACCTTTACCATGACAGCTCAGAACACCTCTGCAAAGACTGAATTTCCTGCTTCACCCCAATGAAGCGAGCATGCCAGCATGGACAACTTCCTTCCATCTGTTTTTAAAAGTCTATGTACAGTACAGTTTGTATCTTCTAGCATTTCTTGTAAGTAAAGTATTATCGCTGAGATTGCAAAGTCCTCAGGGTGGAAACTACCTACTTAAAAATATACTTTCTTCACACTATACAATACTTACTGAAAGTACTGTAAAGTGATTAACTAAACATAAAGTAAAAAAGTGATTATGAGCCAGCTTACCCCCCCAAAAAAACAAAAACAAACCCAAATGAATTTATTCAAGGTATTCTTTTTTTTTTTCAAGATGCAAAGGGACATGTGAATAAGCTGGGAGCATTATGGGTTTCACAAATTAGCCCCTGGAGAAAAAAGCATTCTGTCTACTTTCAGGAAACCGAACAAGTATCTGAAATCTTCCCATAATAATCATTAAAAAAAAAAAAGAAAAGAAATCTTATCTGACAGTGTTGTGATTTGTATACAAAGTAAAACATCAACAGGAAAAAAAATTGAGTTAATACAACTCAAAAAAATTAACAGTCACATTTATTTCTTTTTCATGGCACAATTCAGCAGTTTACATCTGACGCAATACAGATAATTAGTGTTAAGGACAGCTCTTTATTATGTATCTCTGTGTACGTATCTTGACCTGTCTGTGAGCAAACAGAGGGAGGAAACAGATGACTGTCTCTGAGGTACACTGGCTTGAGAGACAAAGCACAGGGGCTTCCCCCTACCCCCCCTTTTGCCTGAGATCCACCTAAAAATTAATTAATTTTTGGCCTGAGATTGAAACCCTGTATACACGTACAGGCACAGACATTTAAAACTGAAAGAAAAATTTTGTGAAATAGTTATTGTCCTTTACCATAGACAATATGCCATTATACTATCTTTTCTTGTCTATTGCCTTGAATAAGAAATGCTGGCGGCAACCTACTAAATTGATTTCAGACCCCACTAATATTGCCACTTGTGGGTTACAAAACAGTGCTCTGCAGCATTTCTCAAACTCTGTTGTGCACAGGAATCATTTGCATTGTTAAAATGCAGATTTTGACTCAGCCATTTGGGTAGAGCCAAGATTCTGCAGTTCTAGCAAGCTTCTTTCTGGGTGTTGCCCATGCACAAGGCAGGACTCAAAGCAATGTGTACTCCCGGCAAGAAAGAAGGCATTTTGGAAAGGCCCCTCACCAGCTTTAAGAAGGAGCAAGGCTTACCTATCCACAAAAAAGATGAAAACCTCTGTTCTGCTTTACAGAGCTGAGAGAGGCATCAGAAATCACGCAGTCCAGTAATTCTCAACCGGAAGTATAACGGAAACTTAAAAGATGGGTCAGGAGTGGAGACAGGGGTCGTAGTTTTATTTTTATCCAGGAAGACCTGACTGTTAATGTGCTGATAAACATTGATCTAATTCAATGTCACTTTTCAGGAAACCCCTCTGAGGTTCCGAGATGTCAAAGCATATGTACGTCCAATGTCATACAGCTAATTCAAGGCAGAACTAAGTCTCTCTTCCCACCACTGCTGTCAAAAGGCACCAGCCTTATTTGCCATAAGTACTGCGGCAATTATGACAGTACATGCCAAGTTTTCTCAATGAGTCTTGTAAAGGAAAATTGATATGCTAGCCCTATTAAGGCGTCATAGAAAAAGTGTATATTTTGTACCGCCTCTGATACATCTCATATTTTAAATGGCTTACCTAGCTGTCCATGTGTATGCTAGATATCCAGTTTCCTACTTACCATCCCTCCCCAAAAAATCTCACACCATCTATTAAACTTATCATTCAAAAATCCCAAAAAAATTCTGTGAATGCTACCATTTTTATTTTCATGTCTATATTAAAAATTTGTGACTAACACAATCAGTATCTGTACCATCTACAAGGAGATAAACAAATCAAACAGATGAATTATAGCAGTTTGCTGCCTTGCTGTCAGAGAAGTACATTCAGGGTCAACTGGCAATTTAATAAGCTTAGATTAAAACCCTCTGAAAAATCACTAGAATTGTCTGCCCACTGTCTAGTCCCCCCTGTGTATGTCACAAATTCACTCACTTAAAGCAAACAACTTCAACCTTCAGTTTTCTTACAAAGAAAACAGAGATTTGTGAGATACTCCTTTCACGTGTTCCAGTGTTTGGTTTTATCCCAAAGCTTCACATTGGTTATACTCATCAATAGGTTTTCCTTTAGAAGCCCCAAAAGTTAGGATAAACCTGCTCCCAGCAGCTCACCAGTATATTAAAAGAACTGTATCTCTTCGACCTGGTAGGCATTTCTCAGCTTTTTTGCAGGGACAATTTTCTTCCACATGGTATTTCTCTTGTATATTTGAATATCTATTGGGCTTCCCTGGTGGCTCACGTGGTTAAAGAATCTGCCTGCAATGCAAGAGATCCAGGTTCGATGGCTGGGTGGAAGAGATCTCCTGGAAAAGGAAGTGGTAACCCACTCCAATATTCTTGCCTGGAAAAACCCATGGACAGAGAAGCTTAGCAGGCTACAGTCCACAGGGTCACAAAGAGCTGGACGACTTAGCCACTAAACCACCACTGCTTCCAGCAGCCTGGAGACTCTCCTCTGTCTTGTGAAGCCAGCCCGTGCACCACTGCTGTCTCATCACTTCAGGACTGATGGTATCAGCCCTGGGGTACTTGGGGGCCTTGGTAGGAAACTGACCCAAATTCTGGCAAGGTTCACACCTCTCTTCATCATTTCTGAAGTGGATAACCTAATCCACATCTTAATTCTGCAGTTAAGTGGAATGTGGGAAATGGTTTCAGTATTTATGCAAACCAGACATGACTCCTTTTTCAAAAGAAAAATTATTTCATAATACTCTTTGTTTAAAGTAGGGAGTTGTTGCTCAAGAAGAAAAAAAGTTAACCTATTAATCTTCCTGAAGACCTTTTTATTTTCTGTTGCTCAAGTTAATCACAAAGCATCCATTCATCTGAAACTGATTGAAAACTGAAAACTTCAGAAGGAGGTTCTTTTCCAAGAAAACTTGGATGATAGGAATCAAGTTCGAACTCTCAGTAGAAAGGAGACCTGGAACCTCTGTGAGTTTGAGGGGCCGGCTGTGGGGGTCACCTCTCCCCCAGCAGCACAATCATTCCATTGCGTCTTCCCATCCCCCTTTCTTCTCATCTAGTTTCACTATACTAGCATATACCCTTTACCTTTGCAGTATAAAATCAAACATGCAATCTTTCATTCTCAATCATAACCCCAGATTAATCTAACTTATTAGTGACAAGTACCAAAGTGGGGTATATAAATCTCTGCCCTTTAAATGCACAAGAAAATGACACCATTTCTTCCCACTCATCAACAAAGAAGTATTATTGTAAAAAAATTTATGAAGACAATTGTACCTAAATGGAAATTGGCTTCAGGAGACTCCACGCTCAAAGACCAGGAAGGAGGGACCAGCTCTCTGCATCCACCCCATCTAATGCAAAGCAGCCAACGAGCACTGCCAGCACAGGACAGGGAAGGTGAACCGCTGCCCTGACAGAGCAGACAGGAATGGTTCAGGCGCGACCTGCAGCCACCTAGGGTCTCCTAGGCTCTCCGAACTGTGTGAACACAAAGCAGCAGCAGAGGAACCTCAGAGAACCTGTGCAGGAGGGGAACACCAACAGCTTTAAAACTTCTCTTTCTCCCTATAGACAACATCACAAATCCTTAAATTCAAGTCTTTGGATACTTCCTTTACATTCTGGACTAGATTTAATCCCCAAACAGTACTCTCTGCCCAATTTAAAAATCAGGGCATAGAACAAAGGAATGAACTAAGAAGAATGGTAGATTTTTTTTCTTTTTTTTTAAAGATCAGAACCAGGCATTATAACTTCTAGTATGGGGGAAAAAAAATAGGAATGAGTGGGCAAGCTGCCTTCTCTACACTCCCGCCAGGGAAACCAGAGGGGGCTGTCCTAACCTCATGGCACGGAGGGTGCCAGTCAGCCGCTGCTCTGCTCATCTCTGCAACCCAGTAGCTGCTCCCAGTTATGTAAGAATTGTTCAAGTTAAAATATCACCCTAGTTTTAGGAGAACTTCCATTACCAAGCAAATTAGGAGGAGATATAGATCTAAAAAATCATTTAATCCTGCCTGGATACATTTTTCAAAAGGTAATATACAAATACTGAAGCCAGAACTTATCCATTAAAATCTCAGGTTATCTCACTCTGCTGTCCCCAGAAATACACATGGAAACTCTGCCTGCATTGGAGACTCTAACTTCATCTTCATTCTTCTTGCAAAATTCAACCATGCTTGCAATAATAGCTGATGTGCAAAGGCTCATTAGCATTTATTTTTCTTGAAAAAGACAGAATGCCAAGAACAATATTTTTCTCTTAATTGAGGGGAGGAGGCTTAGCCATTTGTTTACCTTTTTTAGTTGGGGCTATAATATTTTATCGTTTTACTGTCAAATTTATCTAGATAATCTTTTAAAACAGCAAAACAAGCAGAAACTAAAGAGAAAACATCATTTTAAACCATGAAAACTTATTGCAAACTTTTTTTCTAGAAAACTGAGTGTTATTTACTATACTGATTCCTAACATTGTTGAACGTTTCTTGTGTTTTTTGATACCAAGCTAGATGCTTTGTATGTATTTTTTCATTAAATCACAATTAAGGAGGTATGATTTTCACCACGTTACAGCTGAGAAAACAGAAGTTAAGAGATTTTTCCCAGCATCATGGAGGAGGTAGCAGTCTGGATGTGAAATGTGGTCTGCCTGACAACCTCCTTAGGAGCTAAGCAGAGAGAAAATGCGGGTAAGGGAGGGTGTATCCTTGAGTTTCACTGAGTTGGGAGCCTTAAGAAAATGATCTCTGCTGGAATAGTTTGCCTATGTCATGATTATTAAAAATCTTCCTAACGTCCATCAATAAAAGATTAACTGAAGGTTTCTGGCTCAAGAAAGTGGTTACAAGAATGGTGAAACTTAGTGATGTCTTCCCTTACCACAATCCCAACAGTACAGTGTGACTCTGAAAAAATATCACTATAAAACACTCAGGCCACCTGCTTTCCTTTAGGTCTTCTCAATACACAGTATTTTAATTTTAACAAACGTTTAACACTTTCTATTTTTAAATATTAAAAAATATTTAAAGCTTTTTCTACCTTTGAATTAAAGAATAAATCTCCTCCCTTGGCCTGTAAGCCCCTTGAGGACATGCAACCACATCCTGCCTGATTATCCCACCCTGCACAGCACAGAGCCTGGACCAAGTGCTTTTTGTGGGTGGAAAGGGAAGAAACAGACTGACATGTGTTAGAACCATGGAGCTGCAGCAGGACTTTAAACGTGGCACGCTGAGCATCTCTGGGCGTTAAAGAGGTGCGAGGAGCTGGCCAGGGCTAGATGATGGGTAGAGCTTAACTGTCTGAGAAAGGAGTTTGACATCTGGGACAGAATGCATCAATCACAGCCTTTTCGTAGCTGAAACAAGATCTCTATTTTCACTGAAATCCAGACTTGAAGCATCTCTGGGACAATTTCCCAACTCTGACAGGTGGACTTTTAAAATTCCTCGTTTTGACTTCAAAAACACCAGGGACGCTAGACAAATTATGATTGATAGTAAGAATTATAATTTAGCGAAAAAGATGAGTCCTAATAATCCTAACCTTATTTCCTTTGGATACAGGAGATATGTGGGTATCTGTCTTTTCAAAACAGATTAATCAGAATTACTATAAACCTTCAAGAAGATGTAATCACTCTGGGATCCTCCTGCCTTCGGTAATGGCCACATCTGGTCAGGCAGTTGTTACTCATTCTTGCCAGGATTTGCTTTATTAGACTCTCAATTGAAAAATGACACCTTCACTCCAATCCTTTTAATTGATTTTTAACATTAGAGAAGTGTAAGACAGAGAGTTACTTAGAGGACTAACTTCTTAATGGAATCATCTGAGTAGTTTGATAAAATTCTCTCAGATGAATTCCAAACCGTGCCCGCCATCCCTTCAACTGCAGCACGGCTTTCAAAAAATTAGACAAAGAAAAAGCTACTCCTTGAAACGATCCTCAATTCTTTAAAAAATTAATTAAATAATCACCATCTTAAAACTATTTAAAAGTCATTAGTTTTTATCAGGAAATTTAAAACTTACATTTGTATAGTAACTAAAACATTACATATGTACATACCAAAGCTAGAGGTAAACTATAAAAGAAGAGAAGGGGGAAATGGCTGTTAATTAGTTTCCCAGGGCTCCTATAACAAATTATCACAAACCTAGCAGCTTACATGGCGTTCCTGGTGGCTCAGTGGTGAAACAATCTGTCTGCCAAGGGACACAGGAGGAGACCAGGAGATGTGGGTTCCATGTCTGGGTAGGGAAGGGCCCTTGGAGAAAGGGAATGGCAACCCATTCCACCATCTTGCCTGGAAAATTCCATGGACAGAAGAGCCTGGTGGGCTACAGTCCATGGGGTCACAAAAGAGTCGGACACGACAGAGCAACTAACAACAGCAGCAACAAATGGCTTATAACAATAGATATTTATCCTTTCACAGTTCAGGAGGCCAGAAGTCAGAACCGAGGGGTTAGCAGGGCAGTGATCCCTCTGGAGGCTCGAAGGCAGACTCCCTCCCTGGCTCTTCTAGTTTTTGGAGGCTCCTACCATTCCTTTTCTCAAGGCAGCGTAATTCCAACCTGACTTCACTTTACACAGCCACCTCTCTGGGTCTCTCTGGGTCCTCTCCTCTTCTTATAAGGACCCTGGTCATTGGACTTCAGGCCCACTCTAATTCTATTAATACTTTTTAATCTCAAGATCCTTAACTAATTATATCTGCAAAGACTGTATTTCCAAATTAAGGCACATTTTGGATTTCTGGTTAGACACACGTTTTGGGAGCCACTATTCAACCCATTGAAGTGACTTTCTCTAAAGGCTAATCTTGACTCTCCTAATCAGACTTCTCTTAAACGTACTTATATAATCAAAACATGTATAGAAAGTTATGTCAGTACCACTATATTGAGGCTTCCTCGGTGGTTCAATGGTAAAGAATCCACCTGTCAATGTAGCAGACATGGGTTTGATCCCTGGGTGGGGAAGATCCCCTGGAGAAGGAAATGGCAACTGAATCTCATCTCTTCATCTATAAATAAGGATGATACTAATAATTCACTGGCAGTGGGTAGGACTTGGCACTTTCACTGCTGAGGGCCTGGGTTCAATCCCTGGTTGGGGAACTAAGATCCTGTAAACCGTACCATGTGGCGAAGAAAAAATTAAGGATTCTACTGTGATACTGTCTATTCTGGCTCACAGAGTAGTTATGAAGACTCACACTAATCACTGCTGGCCTCCAGTAAAATATCCCCTGGAGAAGGAAATGGCAACTGAATCTCATCTCTTCATCTATAAATAAGGATGATACTAATAATTCACTGGCAGTGGGTAGGACTTGGCACTTTCACTGCTGAGGGCCTGGGTTCAATCCCTGGTTGGGGAACTAAGATCCTGTAAACCGTACCATGTGGCGAAGAAAAAATTAAGGATTCTACTGTGATACTGTCTATTCTGGCTCACAGAGTAGTTATGAAGACTCACACTAATCACTGCTGGGCCTCCAGTAAAAAACCAAGCTTGGAAGACGCGCTTAATGACTTCCAGCTACATTTGACTTCATCTTTCTCAGTGTCTCTTTCTCAACTTGGTACCCAGAGGGTTCTGCCCAGTATAGACACCACCAGTCCTAAGCTTGAAACTGACTCATATAGGTAAGCAGCTCCTCAATCCCTCTGCAAAGCTACAGTAAAGAGAATGGAGAAAACTGAAAATGTAAACTACCCTGTGCATTCAAAAGTGGAAGAAGCTGCAAAAGGAAAGGGAAACTGTGGGAGCTGATTGATTATCCAGGAAAAGCTCCCTGGGAAGGCTGGCCTAACCAAGCCTTTCCTACTCCTTGGGCTTTTCCATTTGGGTTAGTTTTATCACTTAAAATTCCAACTAGAGGGTTGGGGCCTCTCTTTTAAAATGCCCAAACTTCCTGAATCTGATGTGGTAAAATAGTCATCACCTAAAACAGTTGAGCATCAGCAAGGGAACTTAAAGACATACATTTGTTCCATTAGAGGTGCCTAACTTTTGTTATGTTCAACCTTCAGAGAGACAGGCGGGAGAGTGCAAAAGGCCACCCAATTTACATTTTTCACTATGATTATTAGAAGTGAGAAAGGTATTTTCTTCCTCTACTAAAGGTATCATATGACAAGCCTCTGCTCACCAGAGACTCAGAACTGGAGCTGGCACCACCACCAGTTCTCAAATTCCATTAGAAGACTTCGGGCTTTGGGGCTAACCTGGGACTCTAGCTATTGCTAACAACATTTTGACTGGCAAACCTAGGAATCAACTTATCGACTACAATGTTTCTGTGGGGAAAAAAAAAAGCGTTCTGATTTTTAAAATTTCAAGTTACAGATGAACTTCTGGATGAGAATTTTCAATATCCATGCAATAGGATGATTTCACTTCTCAATTAAATACTCAAATTTTATTAACTGTAGGTAAAACAACCCTAGTGCTCTAAGCAGTTAAATCAGTTGGCTAATACTCATGTATGTTCAAACCAACCATACAGGTCTTTTCACATACCGAGTTGTATTCAGTTTCCCTATTTTTTTTCCCACTCAACTGCACGATTCTATTATTACTTATTCCCATCTACGCTCTTTCTGTTAACAGGTACCTATCTTCCAGTGGGCTGGTACTTTTTGCTAATTGATATTCTCTGTAGTGCACCACTCTTCCCAGCTGGATGTCATCTGAAGAATTGAGAAGCATATTTTCTACACGGTGTACAGGTTGCTGTTTTCAACAAATTCATCTCAGGATATTTTCTGTCTGGTTTATCAAATCCTAAGACTAACCCCACCTCTTGTCTTCCCTGGCTGCTTTTTCCTCTCTTAGCAAGAGACAAAGCTATGGGTGACTGTCAATATAGAAGTGAAAAATATCAAAATACTGCCAGCAGCTGCAGTAAATGGGGCTGAGGAGGTGGTCATGACGGGGAAAACACTGAGGCAAGCGAGATGACAGTAACCATTCGTTTTATCTTAATGGTTCTTTTTGTCCTGTTCCCTAAGGAGTATACTGAATAAGAATTGGGTAAATCTCTAAATTTTATTAGGAAGAGGTTTTAATAACCAAATGTTGTTTACTAAAATTAACAGGAACTGCCAGGTTTTGCGGTGGCTTAGCCAGAAGAGATGCACTCGGTCTGATGGGCCGACCGGTCCTGTACTTGCTTCTGATTGGACAGCTGGCCAGCTGGTGGGGGGAGGCTTAGCAATGGTGTGAGTCCTGGGACCTTTCCTGTCCCTGCTGCCAATGGCAGTCTTGTCCACTCTGTAGGCAGAGCAGAGATGTTGAGGAAAAGAGTCAACAAAACAAGAGAAGTGGAAGCTCACTCTTATCACACACACGTACAGCGATGTGGGCTCTGAGATGCTCAGCAATCGCCTCTCCCCCAAGAAGTACACACAGCTAGCATTATACATACTCCTCCACCCCCTCAATACACATACACACCCTAGGCAGCTACTTAAAAAAACATGCGTGGCAAAAATTTGACTAGGGGATAAAAAAAGAAAAAGCTTTCTGTATTTTAGATTTTAAAGATTTTCATCTGGTCCCTAAGGTTTATGCCTGGCCCTGGCATCTTGGCTGGCTCAGCACTTCTACAGACTGACCTCTGAAACTATTTCCAGTTTCCTACAGAAACACAGAATGGCTCATATGCACCAGTCCAGCTGGTCCAGTGCTCTGGACAACCAAGGTTCCAAGGGACAAATGCAGTTAGCTTTTCTGGTGTTGGCCTTGAAAGCTACACCTCAATTTTTCTTTGGACTCGATTTTGACTTAGTTGCTCACATAT